>VWZZ01000419.1:228309-259839 GCA_013399095.1 Psophia crepitans
CGCCGGCGGCCGCCCGGTTCCCCTGCCTGCAGCTGGGCCGGGCCGCCTCCGCAGCGGCGGGCCAGCGCTTGGGGCGCAGTTTGCAGCCGGACCGCAGGCGCTTCGGAGGCCGCGCTTCTGCAGGATTGAAGGCAGAACATGGAGACAGCGTTATAAGCGGGGCGCTGCTGGATTGTTGCTTGGGGCCGGAAAGTAAGTGCAGGTTCCGCTGGTGGCGGGCGGGGTGGTGCGCTCCGTGATGCAGCGTACCCGCCTGCGGCTGGAAACAGCTTGATGGCGAAACTGGTAACGACATATCTTACTGCAGAAGTAACTGTATTTTGTTACTGTTGAGCCGAAGTGGGTGGTCTGGGGTATTTCAGAGAGTGGGACCTGAAAATGTCTTGAACTCTTAGTGCTATCTGGTGATAACTGGGAAGCAAGGAAATAGGTGACTGCCCCCACTTGTTTTTCTTAGAGGCTTGTGGGAATTGAAAAGAAGGATGGGATGAGACTCATCCTCAACTGTTGTGTTAGTTTAATTGGCTATTTTTTGACAAAGCATAAGGACAGCCATTTTGCAAGAGCTGGCTGGCTGGAGGAAAGCAGCATGCATTCTTTCTGTATACGTTTTGGAGAGGGACTCTTGGAATCAAATGAAGATCTAGAAAAGCAGTAAGCACAAATGTTTGCAGAGTCTATGAGAGGAGCGTATGTAAGTTTCTTAAACGTGACTGTCCCCGTATGAAATTGCCAATGCAGTGAAACAATGGATGGCAATGCAGCGTACTTTGGACTTGGCATTTGTAGATACACAGCTTAACATAATTTTCACAAAAGTATTCTACAAGCACATTATCCACTGTGCAAGCAAACATGGCAATTACGTTTAGCCCTTCAGACTCTGACTTGGTCGTTACGTAAGAGTGAATGAAATAATAAAGAACAATATGAAATTTCTTGTTTACTTTTGAGTATATGACAGCTTTTAATATATATGTTTTCTTCACAGGATATCTCTGCCTTTGCATTAATACTTTTAGTTTACATCTGAGAGCGAGAGTTCCCGCTTAAGTTTTCCTGTAGGTTGTATGTGTGAGAGTTGACAAGCAAGATAAAAAAAACTAAGGGGTGTTGTGAAGAGGAAGCTTACCTCTTAATCAACATCAGTAGCAAGGTGAAGATCATGAAACCTTACAGAATTAAACCTGTGAATGAATTAAGAGTATGCAAATACAAGGACAAAACTGGCATTCGTAGCACAGAATGGAGAATGGTGTATGTTGGGCTTCTGCACCCTGTCTTACTTGGTACAGAGTTAACATAAGCCTAAAAAATAAATTCAAGTTCACTTCTCTCTTAGTTGTGCGCTGCGCTTCCTAGAAGATGAGATGTTAGGGTGAGGGTGAGATTGAATTGTGCCTGCTCTGTCTCGTGGCTGGGGGCACCCGGGAGATGGGAAGCCTGTGGTGTGGTATGGAGGGAACCAAGGGACATGCAGCCTCTGCTGCTGCCTTGTAGCGAACCCTGCTTTTTCTGTCGCCTTCCACTTGTGAACCACTCCTAGTTCTCTGAAATATGCAACTTATGTGTCTGGTGGGTCTTGGCTGTAAAAGGATTTTTGGTTTGCAGTTTATACGGTCATGGGACTTGAAAATTGCAGACCAAATAGCTGCTCAGTAACACAAGCTCTGTCGTCGTCTTGTCATATTCAAAATATTCTTTTCAGTTCCCTCTGGAGGGGTGGTAAAATCTATTAAGTATTTAGGTTGGCACATGTGTACATTTTAATTGCTTCTGCTGAGAATTTCCATAGCTGTCATTGCTGAAGACTTGTTTTAGATAGAATGTTTACTATGAATCTCTAGTTAGTGCTTCAGGAATCCCACGAAACTAACAGAACTGAAATTCTTTGGTAATAAAATACCCACTGTTTAGGAAAAATGCTTCCTGTTTTTACTAAAAATACGTATGTAGCTTTTTTCCCTTACTTGCAGAATCCTTACCAGTGTAACTTCTACAGAACTTTTGTATCTGAGCCCCTTTTACTTGGGAATATGCTGAAGCTAAGTAAGTTAGGTGACTGTGACCACCACAAAAATAAAGGGCAGCTGCGGTGAGTTTTGGCATTTGCAGCTTAGTAAAGAGTGATCTGTGTATGTATCAACACTTGTTTTTTCAGTTGATCAGACTGTATTATGATTTTCTTATTTATGACAGCCAGTTCATTTGCCTGCAGCTGAAAAAAGGGCAACGGAAACAGTTCCTGCCCCTTGCCAGGCCATTCTCCCCCAGCTCCTAGAGAGCTGCTGAACCTTGCCTGAATCTGCCCTCAGCTGCTGGATTTTGCTGGCTAGGCATAAAAGCCAGAGGAAGGTGAATAGCGGGGGAGGATTGCCTAAGCTTCTGCGGTTCAAGCTGTTGTCAAATATCTGTTGGTTTTCCTGTGATTGTGCAAATTCCGTGGGCCAAGGCGTTTTGAAAGACTGTTGTTGCTCCTGGAGAAAGCTTTGTCTATGTTTAGCAAACTTGCATCAGTGAAGGGTCTTAGGGCTGTTTTTTTATTCACCTTTATAGTGAAGTAGAGCAGACTGTTCTTCATATGATGCCCTTCCTCTTCCATTAAAGAGGAATAGAAATGATTAAGAAACCTCTTGTTCATTGTATTTTAGGAACACTTCAAGAATGAGTCCACCACAAGATAGAAGTAGAAATTCCTGCAGCATTGAGCCTCTGGCAAAGTGCCTTCAAGCAAAGAAGGACTTGGAAACAGCTATATCTGGAATTGTGAAAGCTGAACAACAGATTAAAGAAAACTGGCGGGAGGTAATTTTAAATTCTTCTTAAAAATTGTTGTTATAGTCATGCTTGTTATTAAACCAATTTTTATTATTCCAGAGTACTTTCTATTACGATGATGGTCTGAAATTTTCCTAGATTTTTGCAAGCATCTTGCTGTGTAATTTGGTCGCGCTGTCAATAAAGGTATTCCTGTATTTACTAGCTGAGGCACACAGAATTTACTAAAGTTTGAAACATCAGAATAGAGAGATATTGCAAAGACATTGTTCTTTGATACTTCTTTAAAGGTAGCCTTGGAACTTTTACTGACTTGAATCATAGGGTGCTCTTTAGAATAGAATAGAACTCTGGGTGACTGTGGTTAGAGTTTGAGAAATAAATTGCTCCAGAAATATCACTTAGCTGTGACAAATATTATTTTGTAATAAGGGCAGCATGTGCTTGTTCATACTTTGACAGATGTTCTAGAAATGGTACGTGTTACCTTACAGGTGAAAGCCAAGATTCACAGCCACATAAGCCGCCACCTGGAATGCTTGCGCAGTCGTGAAGTTTGGCTCTTTGAGCAGGTAGATCTCATTCAACAGCTGAAAGAGGAAGCCTTGCAGCAGCAGGCGCAGCAGCTCTACTGGGTGAGATTTGTTTGTAAATCATTGCACTGCTATTTTTAAATCAACTTTGTCCTGCAAGTATTTTCTTAATTTTCATCTTAGAAGCCAAAACAGTAACATGTATTTTGTCTTCCGTGCAGTATCTGGGACAATTCAATTGTCTTATTCATCAGCTGGAACGCTCCTATAGCAACGAGCTAGCAAACCAGATTTCAGTTTGCCTGGAGAGGTAAATATATTTTATGATGCAAGTTAATACAACTGGTATTTATTTTGACTGATGAATTTAATCTGATTTTTTTTTTATCCTAATAGAACTAATAATAGATGCAACTCACTGTTTCCACATTTTTAATGGTTCCTAGAAATAAGATCTTTTAAAGCAGTCTGAGATAGATTGATCGAACAGGACAGGAATCATAAGATAAAAAAGATGACTGTAACAACCAGTGGAGGTACTCGTTTGTGCAGATTATTTCAAACATTAGTTGTTGATGGCAACTGAAGTGTAAGAAGGAGAAACACTTTTGCTGGGTATTTATTCTGTTCTTGGTTTGCAGATAGGCATCTCTTCATGCAAGTATTGAAAGTCTTTCTGTTACCGAGTTAGGGCCAAGTCAGTTTGGAACCCTTTTTCTGGAATAATGGACTGATTCCTAAAACATGACAAACAAAGATTGATTTTTTTTTTGTTGTTGTTTTTCTCTTTTTTCTGTAACTATCATCTTACTCTTTCAGACTGGAAAGTCTTACTCTTAAACCAGAGGAGTCTTCCATCCTGAATTTTGAGGCTGACACATCTTACCTTCGCCAGGCGATTACCTCATTTGGTTCAATTAAAACCATGGTAAGCACCAAGGCTCTGCTGGGTTCGAATATATTTGGAAAAAAAAACAAAACCAAACACCACCTTTTTTTGGTGTACAGTAGTGTGATATATTCCAAATGATGTTTCTACTTTCAGTTACAGCTTGACTGAATCTTGTGTACAAGTCATATAGTTTTATGTTGTTTATTAACTGTTGCATGTAGTTCTGATCTTGACTGAGCTTAGAGCTGGTTAAGTGCATGCTATTTTACTATATGTTGGCTGAGACTGAGGGAATGAGGATCATATTCTTACTTTATTCCAGCAACTGAAAATTAATCATGGTTTTCTTTTAGATATTAATAGTTATACATTGTAGATGGCTTTCTGTGATACAAATATTTTGGGATTCTTAACGTAAGCAGTGTATCTCCTGTATTATTGGAG
This sequence comes from Psophia crepitans, assembly GCA_013399095.1. Classification (NCBI taxonomy): domain Eukaryota; kingdom Metazoa; phylum Chordata; class Aves; order Gruiformes; family Psophiidae; genus Psophia; species Psophia crepitans. The sequence goes on from VWZZ01000419.1 coordinate 232,957, forward strand.
ATAAGTGGACTGAAGGTAATTGTTTTTATAGTAAATCGTCCTCCATTCTGTTTTTAGTTGTTGAGAAAATTATTAGTCTCCAAGAACTGATCAGTTGTAACTGTGCTTTATTGTAGAATTCATCCTAGAAACTGGACAAAATTGAGATTTAAATTAACTCTTACTTTTCTTTCCTTGCAGCAAACCTCAGAGAGAGAGAATACTTCTCCCTGGTTCCCAGGACAGAACTGTGCCCTAATGAACTGTGAGCAGGTAAGATTAAGATGTCTATCTGTGCATGTTTAACTGCTTTAAAGGGAAAAGGAGAACTCAAGTGCACAATATGTGAACTTGCTCGAGGAACGACTTCTCTTTGTTAAGATGTTCCAGTAGCCAGTAACAGTTGCTGTGGCAAGCATTAGTGATCTGATGTTCTAGCTTGCTGCAGGAACCAATGTGCAGGAACACAGTATGAAAGTGGAGCGTGACTGTCAGTTGGAATTCTGTAATTGGATATTCCTTGATGTTGTCAGGTCAGGACTTGGAACGCTCCAGTTCCTTTTAATGCAGAAATTCGTGGGAAATCTTATGTTGGGCCCTGCACAGAAACGGCATCAGTGAAGGAGGGTGGCAAATTAGTAACGGGAATTGTGGTCAGAATTGCAGTCATGGTGGGCTTACACGTATCAGAACTGTGCGCTGTAGGAGTTGTCGCTTCCCTTTTTTGCCATGTGGTCTCTGAAGAATCTGGGATCACAAAACAATCTATCAGTGCAGGGGCTTAAACTCATACAGGCCACTGAAGATTTGCCTTTTCTGTAAGAACAAGGGATGATGAACAAATACTGATGCATGTTGAGCGCCTGCTTTGATGTTCGCCACAGATTGCCTCAGCAATTAGACTCTCTTAACCAAGAACGTTCTTTCTCAGCAGAAAACACTGTGTGGGACAGTGAGTGCCTCACTTTCCGACTGGCTACTTGGAAGCAGACCTATGGGTGTCTGCCAGGCTCCCTATGTTCCCAGCACCAACCTTGAGGAATGGGTTACGCAAAAATGCGTGTCAGAGCCCAGCCAGGTAAGCCCTTACGCACTAACCTAGTTTTTAATAAAGGGAAACACAATATCGAGTTGCAGGTGCAATAGGGTGGGAATTAGACCTCCTGTAACTTTCCTCACTCTGCCTCATGTTGAAATACTACTTTTGCGCTTGCTGTCAGAATGTTCCAAGGTGTAACTGTGCAAACAGTTACTGAACTGTGTCTTTTAGTGTTAATAGATGCATTTCAATGTGTCTTTACTAGGATTTAAATTCTTCCAAAGTCTGTTATTTTGAGCAAGCCTGGGGAAATCTGAAAGATTTGGAAAACTGGCTCCTGCAGAATCAACAGCGTGACGTTGCTGGGAAAACAGACTCCCCTGAACGCAAGGATTCCACCTCTACTTTCAACTCGTCCTTTTCCACTATTGAAAAGGTGGAAGAATTGGAATCCGTTGGACAAGAAGAGATGGACCTTTCTGACTGGCTGCTTACTCCTGACACAGAAAATGGAAGTGGTGCTTCAGATGAGAAGTGGAAGTATGAATTTAAACCCTTCAAGGAAGAATTTAATTTCAATGATTGGCTCCTCAAAGCTGAAACGTGTACCAGTTGTTGTGGCAGCCAGATCAAAAGTGTGGAAATTGAGAATCTGGGAAATCTGAAGTGTCTGAATGAACATCTTGACGGAAAGAAATCACCCACTACATCTGCTGTAAGTGCTTGGCTGCTTCAGCATCCCCCGGCCCCGTTTAAGGTGGAAGATGTGTGCAAAGCTAATGAGCTGTGCGCCAGCTTTTCAGAGTGCGTGTGTGATGAAAACTGTGGAAAAGAGGCTCTGTGTAAATGGCTTCTGAAGAAAGAAGGGAAGGATAAAAACGGAGTCCCAGTCAGCCAGAAAGATGTACCAAACCCTGAGCAGGAGAAGACAAAGCCTGCTGTCAATACCTGGCTTAACCCCGCACAGCAGCTCGCAGGGGACCCTGTTAGTGCAGAGAAAGCGGATTATTCAGCAGAGATCGCAGAACCCTTGAAGGTATTGCTTGAAAGGCCTCTGACCAGCTGGCTAGCCAAGTCTCAGCACAAAGCAGAAAGTGCAGAAGAAAAGGCGAGTAGGGAGAAAGCGGATAATAGTTCGAAGAGTCCCTTCCTAGACCTCTTGGCTCCATTCCACCTCCCCTTGAACGTAAACAGTTGGGTGTTGACTTCAACCAACCTAGAAAACGCTAACCCACCTCCAGCAGAAGATAAATGGCTTCAACGCAAGAAAGCACAAGTGAGCATGTGTTTTTGTTACTGCTGTGCCTTAAGCTGATGTGCTGGATTTATTGTTTTACTGCATTTAATGTCTGCCTTCTCTTCCAAATTCATAGCCCTTCTGGATAACACTGACTGACAGGTTTTAGGTTTCTTTGCTCTTTTAATGTTTTCAGTGATTATTGCTTAGTTGCTGAAGTAGATGAGGACAGCATTTAACATGAAACCAGTTAAAGTACAACTTGTCTTACTAAATGGTGAAAGTATTCACCTCTAAGACTCAGAAGTCAGTTTTATTTTCTTTGTGAATACTTGAGAGAATTTGAAGATGCATCAGAATGTATTTACGTTTGGAGATCGGTAATTAAGGTGACTTCTCTTTCAGGACTTCGGCCTTCCTACAGTTTGTGACCTTTTTGCCTGTATGAAACTCAGTGGAGATAAAGAAAACTGGCTGTATCGGACTCCTTTACAGGTAGGAGGCACAGGGTGCATGAGAACAGCTGAGTGCAAACGTAACTTGGGGTACAGAACACAGATGACAGCAGCTAATTGATGTTTTCAGAGTACCCTGCACGGAATGTTTAATAGCATTGTGATTTTTTCGCCCCGTAAACCTTTTTAGCAGCTTGGACCATTCTATTTTTTCACTATTCCTCCTCAATCAAGAGATTGCAAGCCAGGATGGGAATTACTTCTGTTCTTGAGTAAATCACTCTTCAACTGATTGGCACTTGGTAAAATCTTGGTAACTTCTATTGTAACTAGAATGTGCAACTAGTGTCTAAATTTCTAGGCAGCTTCTTTCTTATCTCAGTAATGTATTTACAGCTGGAGTCGTATTTCTCCTGTCTGCCAAGATAACTATCATTGTTTTTGAAATTCACGAGAAGACTCCTTCTCAGCCCGCATACTTCAAACCCTAAAATGCAAGATACTTGGTTCTAGGAAGTATTTTAGTATGATTTTTTTTTTCTGTCCCCCAGGGTGTCTTATACATGTGTTTTTCCAAAAGTGTTGCTTTCTGTATATCAGAGAATAACCCAATTTTAAATTTGTTTAGATGTGAAGAGCTGGGAGCATCGTTATCATCCACTTTGTGCTGATCAATCGCACATCATGCTGAGTGACTGCAGCCAGCTGAATTCTTGTGTTTGTGTTTGGGCATCTGCTTTTTCTTCTAAAATTGTAACAAAAAGATTACTCATATAACAGAGTTATGGTGCAGAAGACGTCTTTTTGTTATGGTTAACTCTGCAATCTTAAACCCACTGAGCATATGCAATCCGATACTATAGAGGTGTTAGTAAATTTGTATCTGTTCTGGGACTACATGAATTCTCTTTAATGGGTTGTCACTTGAAGTATGTTGAAGCCAGTGCAAGTATAAAGCAAAACCTCTCTCATGCTGTGAAAGGTCTGTCTTCGGCAGTGACTTCAGAAGTGATGCTGTTCCTTTCAACTGCTGCAACTTTGTCATGAGTTGGGTTCCAGCTTACTGGGATTGCAAGGTAACTTAGGCTGCATTTGGAAGCAATTTCTTTTATTGAGCAGTTGCTAACTTTAAAGGTTTCATTTGCATCTTGTATTGGTGCGTCTCCCGGCCAGATTTTGAAAAAGACATGAATTCACGGCACCTGCAGGAGAATGGTAACTTAGTTTTGAATGAAAGCTTTTCTGGCACGTTTTTGAGCCGTTCAGAGAACAGGGTAGGGTGCTCATTTTCAGGCATCACTAGATCCAATCCTACCCTGTCCCCAGCATTTAGTAACTATCTGAATTTCACTGAAACAGCTGTAAGATGAAATGTGTACGTTTCTGCTAGTTGTAGATAATTCATACTGAACTTTTATTGACTAAACCACTGGAAACCGGGCATCTTAACCACATAATATTTAAAGGTAATATTTGGGGGATTCGATGCCTTCTCATCAGATTGAGGTCATGCTGTTTAATTGGGAAATACTAACTTGGCAAACTGCGTGGTGCCTGCTGATCCATTTTAAAGACAAGTAAGCTGTGTGTTTCCGTGCTGTTATCCGTATGAAAGCAGGGTCAAGTGACTGTGATCCCTGTAGCTGCGGACATAACATGAGCAATACCTCTTCAAGTATTTAGCATTTTGAGCCTGTAGGAAGGAGTACGGAGACACTAGATGGAAATGTGGATCACGCCTGTCAGCTTGCATGAAAAACTGTGAAGTTATGTAGTTTCTGCTGCAACTTCTACTCGCTTAACAAATGGCTCCTAATGACTATAAAAGTAGCTTTCCCTTCCCCCATCCCTGCAGCCTGCCTGGGAATAAATGTGATTCTAATTCTTCACACCACTGTAGAGAAGAACTGATTAGCAAGATCCAACTTGGGTATCACTTTGCAGCGTGAACACATTCCTGTCCGATAGAACCTGTGCGTTTGGTTCAAAGTAAGTTTTTAGTCAGAGAGGGGGATGCTGCCCCTCTGAAAGCTGACCCCAAAAGGGCCAAAGAGCAGTGGCCCCCTTGAGGCTTTCCCACTGCCATAGCTGGGGCCTTCTGCTGGAAGCAGAAAGGGGTTTTTGAAGTTTGCTTTCCCCTTTGAACGTGTCCTTGTTGCTGCATGGGCAGACAGCACTGTGGCTAACTCCAGTAACAGCCTAATTTGATTAGCAGTTGAACTTAATGAAGGTGATTGACGTGCAGCCCACCTCTTGTAATTCCTTGTAGTCGTCGTTGTGTGCTACTTTGTCAATTCATTATGAGCCTTTAAAACTTGGGGGTATGTATCCTTTACTTAACTGACTTGTTATCACTAATTGATATTTATGTAAAACATTGATTAGTCTTTTCCATTAAAAAATAATTGCAACCAAAGGGTGTGGTACGTCTCCTTTGCAAGATGGTGAATAAAAACTGCTGTGGCCTGTTGCTTCGTTAACTCCTGTCCGGATCCCGCTGCAGCTGTGCTTCCATCCCTGTACTGCTTCATGGTTTCGTTATTTCACTGCCACCTGCGGACACGGCCGGTATCTCTCAATCACCCAGCCTTTCCACTGCTGCTGTAAGAAATAAGGATTTACATAAAATGATGATTGTTTCTTATTGCTCCTGAATACTTCAGGAGGACTGATGGACTTTAGTGGTCTTCAGGCCTCTTCTCCCCTGGCTGCAGAACCTCTCTGGTCAGGCTGTGCAATTGGAAGTTAGTTCCTCTCTGGCTCTTCTGCTCTCCCTGTTTTTGAGCATCAGCCTCCCTGCATGTTTTGTTCCTCCTCTGAGGATTTTCTGTTCCTTTGAACCGGCAGAGGTGACCTAATCCAGGTTGCAGCGTAGCACGAAGAGAACAGGCTCACGAGACAGCGTGCTGCTGGGCCTGGCACTACCTTGAGTTTCATGTGTGGCTGTGCCGACACAGCTCTTATAAACGGACTAGTTCTTTGCTAGAAGCAGCCACATGCAGCGCTCCTGCGCGGGTATCCCAAGTATAGCTCTCAGAGACAGGGAAATCCTGCAGGTACTTTTTCCTTCCACAGACAGTGGCCGGAGCAGAGAACACTACTCGTGGCTTCTCCGGATAATGTCTGGAGACCTTTTTGAGCAGTCTGACTGTACTGAGGAATGGGGTCCTCTCTGAAGTGCTCTATTCTTCTTCCCTGTGAAGCTGGAGCAGTAACCACCTGCTTCTCCCTCGGCAGTTCTGTAATAAATGAGTCTTCCAAACTTGCTTCTGTGCGGAACACCCAAAATGCTTTGTGGTGACATAACACGTGTATTTGGGACAGTCTGGAGCTTTATGGCTAATTCCTAGCAGGAGCCCAGCCTTCAGGGAGCAGAGCAGAGGGGAAAGGCCAGCGCTCGGCATGCCCTCGCTCACGGCAGCAGCAGTACGGACTAGGCGAGTCAAGAAATGAAACCATTTCCTCTGTCACACACGTGGGGCCTGGGGAAACCCTTTACAAAGCCGTGAGGTGACAAACGCTGCTGCAGCCTTTTACATGCAGGAGCAGGAGAGCCCAGTGGCAGCGGAGCCATCCTTCCCTACGAGTAGCTGCTACCTGGAGCAAGACTGCTAACGGGGTTCCTATGGCATCAGGCTGCTTGGCTCCTGGGACCCAAAGGTGCTGCGGTGCAAGTCTGGCAGCAGCACCCACAGGGCAGGGAGAGGGTGGCGGGGGGGGAAGAGGCACCTGAGGGGAACTGCTGGGAAAGTACCAAACCCACTGTAGAACCCTGCGGTGTCCCCACAGTGCCTGGCATTCTATAGCACAGGGCATCACAAGTTCTGCCTGAAACATACCCATTTCCTAGCTAGAATTTATCAAGCAGAGGGGTAACCTTCGGTTAAAGCATAAAAAAAGATCTTCTCCTTCGAGTCCCAGATTAGGTCAGAGGAGGCACAGGCTACGAACACTGGATCACTTTTTTGCCCTAACATACGGATCCCTCCTCTTTTCAGAAGCTGCTTCTGCTTCATGGTGGAAGCTGGAGGTTACTGTCACATGACTAGTGATTTTTCAACAAATTCCCCCAGCGTAAGAGAAGTCACCTGCTACCAGGGAATGGTGAAAGCGGTTTGCCTTTCTCCATTCCAAAGATGCCACAAAAGCAGCTTTACAAGATTGAAAAAGCTTTTGTTACACAGTTTGCCTCAGACTCCCTCACTTGCTGCCGCAGCGTGGAAAGCTGTCTCAGATCTAGCAGCAAAACGAGATGCCGTGACTGGCACTGCAAGAGGACAAACCACCTCTTCTCATGCTGGCCAAGGTCTCCCATGCTCACATTTATGTAACACTGCATGGGTGGGCAGCAACTTCCTTCCCAAATCCTGTTTGCAACTTGATTTTACTTCCTTTTATTCCTGCTGTGTTTGGATATATTTTTGGTCACAGCTTTAAGTCACAGCAACTTTATACTGATTGTTTGCCATGAAACTGTGAACACAGTAAGTCCTGAACATAGAACATGAGCAAGATGTTCCTGCATTCCGTACTTACAGTTCACCTCCCTCCCTGCTGGTTGTATTTCACAGCTCAAGCTATGGTTCACGCCATACAGGTTAGGAACCAAAGCTTTAACAGCCCAGAAACACAGCTGTTTCAGAAGAATGCACTCAGCTCTGCCCCTGAAGCAAGCAAGCCAGGAACCGTGAGGTTGCTGCAGACCAGGTAACACGCTAAGCTGCTGGCCTAGCCTTAAAGATGTGGCAGCTTTGAACTTAGAAAAGCTTCTTCCTATGTTACCTCCAGCGCACCTAACGGAGGAAAGACATTTGTTAAGCTTCACAGCTTTCCCACTTCAATTAGGGGCAGAGCTCCTGGGTCATATTTTACTTCTGAAAAAGTCTCTAGAAAACCTAAAAGATACATTGCAAAGTTGCTGACACTCAAAAAGCAACCCTCGCCCCCCACCAGCCCCCAAGGCAGCTATCAGTCCGTCATCCAGCACTGTCCAGCGTGCAGGAGTACAAGTCCCACTGACGATCACCAAGAAACACGAGTGGGGAGGAACTCACTGATGCCAATGGGGAGAGAAAAAGCTCAAAGAAAGCGCACACGTTTTCCTGACATCCCATGTGACCCTTCTGCAGCCTGCAAGTAGGGAACAGTTTCTTTGCTGGTACAGCCCTAGAAAAATGCACGCTAGCCAGCCCAGCTCTAACAGCACAGCAGCAATACACAGCCCACTGAAAGACAGCAGAACATAAGGCTTAAAAAGAAACAGCATTCCCAAGGCACATGAGGAAAGGACTATTTTCTTTCCTTTATGCTATGTCTAGTTAAGTGCTGCAGAAAGCATCTGCTTTGACCTGGTACCCAAGCACAGCTAATTGGGTTCAACTGTGAAGGCTCGTTAGCTGGAGCACTTGCTCTATAAAAAGCTAGTCTTGGGGGGTCATTTCCTCCTCAAGAGACTTCCTGACAAAGCTGTATTTCTTCTCAGAGGAAGGTAAGAGCTGCCACCTTCCCTCTACTGCTTCTTTGAGTGTTGTTTTGAGGGGTGCAATGCAGTTACCAAGAGCTCTTTCAGTAGGGACACTCAAAGTAAACTCTTGTTTTGCATTAAGTTGTCTACTGAGCAGTAACTTGCTTGTTTTTCCCTTGCCCTCCCTTTGTGCTGTCTCAGACCTGTTTAATTATTTAAAAACTGAAGTAATTAGTTGTTACACAATAACTAATTACTGAGATAACTCATAACTTACTGTTTATCTGCAAACAATGCTTGGTATATGGCTTAACACTGGAGAAGGTGCAGGTCCATCACGTGTCTTCATTCTGTCAATAACCTACAAACATTACTTGGTGGGAAAAGGCTTGTCACTCATTAAAAATCCTACAGTAGGCAATGAGAGGAGTGTTCATACTGCTTGGTTTCTAACTGTGGGCTAAAGGAGTTCTGAGATCCTGGAGCACCCAAGTGTTTTGATAATCCACTGGCAGCTGTTCCATAACAACCACCAGTTCCCGATTTATTAGATCAAATTAGGGAGCAAAGTCAAGCCCTGGTATGCGTCACCATCACATTGCATGTGGAGACCATCAGCCTGTTAGTTCATTTCCCCTCACCCACTGACTCCCCCAGGATTTTATCATGTTGGTCCTTCAAAACAAAACTGTAAATAAGAGGTCACTGGATGCAGCATATTTTTGTCTTATCAGGAGTAGGAACAGCAAAGCATAGAAACGGTATTGTGCAAGGACCACCCTCTTTATTAATGATTATGTCCCTTTTACAGCTTGCCCTGCGCTGCCAGAGTAACAAGCCTTGCTGCTCAAGGCTGGCGCTGGCTGGCCGGTGATGCACGCTGAAAGACCGCAGCAAATAGCTCTGTGGACAGACTTTATTACACAGCGCTGTCACTGTACACGCAACCGAACAAACCTGGCAGTGCAGCAGGTACAGCTATGGGACTTGAGTGTGCCTCGTAGCTCTGGCCCAGGGCTCGCCGGTGAGCGTGTCGGGGAGACTCTACCTCAGTGGCCGCTCTGCTCACTTGCAGGTCCAACAAATATTGTTGCCTCTCCAGCGGCTGGCAGGAAGGAAAGGACCAGTCCAGCTACACAGTCTCAGGAGGCTCCTCCCAGCATAGCTTCCTTCGGTTTCACACTAATTGTAAATAAAATAAGAAGGGGCACCAGACAGATCTTGCAACTGACTTGATTGGTGAAAATGCAAGCGTGTCCTCTGTCCAGCACTGGCTGCCCTGCTCAGAGGGACTGCCGGGCTATGGAGCCCTTCATGTGCTCCCAGTTGTTATACAGAGCGTAGAGGCCAGTAAGCGTCAGGCCTGCGATCCCACCTCGTGCTATCCCACGCATGCCACCTGCAAAAGAAGAGAGATTAAAATCCATTAAAGTTACATCGGAGGAAACAGTCAGCTACAGCAACTTCCAAGAAACTGTTCAGATACAGAAGCATCTTAGTGACACACAATTACTCTTTTTTGAATACCTCTCCAGAAAGGGTACCTGTGCTAATTCTATCCTCCACTCAAAGCTGCTGCCAGGCTCAAGAAAGGCTGTTCCTGATACTAATTCTGCTGGTACGACTTCCTCTCAACTCCGCAACCACCACTGCCCAAGTGAACCACTACAGAACACTTGAAGCAAAGCTTGCTTTTCCCAAGTCCTGCTTTATCTATTCCATCTGTCCCCAACACAGGTGTCTAGACAGATATGATCTCTTCCTGCTTTAAAACCTCCTCCATTTAGGACTTCAGAAGAGGAATAATAATCATGTTAATCAGTTACAGTAACTAGGTTTGGTGGAAGGAGAAGGGCAGCAGGGAAGTGAACACAACAGCAGCTGATGCCAGAGGTTCATGAGGGCCATCATGCAGAACTTAGCACAGCTTTCGTCTTTTGCATTTTAAAGCCTTTTGAAAAACATCAAAAAGTAGATGAAAGGAATCAACTGGCAAGAATTTATTGGGGCATACATTGAACAACTTTATTGTTACTATTACTAATTTTCAAAATTATCATCTTGCAATAGCAAAAATTGAGTCACACAGACAATTAAAAAACCACTGTTTTATTTTTACTGCTCACCCAAGACTTGGTGCTTCTGCAAGCTGTGACATATACAGGGCAAGTTTGGCTACTACAGGCGGCCAGCACACCTAGGTGGAGCTGGGAGTCAGATGGCACCACAATTCCATTCCACCCACGTGAGGGCTGTGGTGTACAGGGGCGGAAGTAGGGACTGCTGTTGCTTCTACTAAACGGTAGAATATGTCTGTTCCTCCGAAGCAGGGCCTTGGTAAACCTCCCAGAATGCACTGGAAATGCACAGGGAAACCTGAGAGTGTGACCCTCAACACGAGGAAAACTTCACTGAGTTTGATTCTGCAATGTTTATCAATTCCAGCTGAAGCAAGTTAGATATTGTGTACAGTATATAGAACAAGGCCAGTTTCTGCTTACAGCTAGATAAAACCTGCCTGCTTTATTTGTAAAACTGACAGTGGCATGCAGCTTCCTCTAACTTGAAAAGAAAGGCATCTCAGTCATTGATTTTATTTTTTTCCCATTATGGATCATAAAGGTGCCTCTCAGAATTGCATTTAGGCTTGTAGTGGGGCAAGAAGCTGCTGGTGTCAGCTGAACTGAAACTGCAAGGTTAAATGGATTTCATTGGAGCTGTTACACCTACTCATGTTGCCCAGGCATGTAATGAAACCAAGAAGGTGCAGAAGCAATAGCAGGAGTTGGACTTTGTACCAGAGATCGTGTCTAGCCACAGTTTCTAGAAATTCCATTGCCAGACTAGCTCTGACAATTCGAGAGGGTTTTGGGATACAATCCTGAGTTCACTGCCCTATTGAGAACTCCACAGCTCTAAAGAAAGCTGTACTGTTTATGTACCTATATGCCTAAATCAGGATTTAGGAATGCAAATGTAGATGTCTATTTTTGATAACTCATCCTGAATTTGTTGCACAAAAAGCTTTTCACATGAAGGGGTTGCAGCTGGGTACACAAAACTAACCACGGACAAGCTTCTGGCAAAAAGCCACAGGTGAAATGTAAAGGATGTTGCAAAACAAATATTTGACTCTGTAAAAATACTAACTCCTCATTACTTTTGGGAAAAATGAATAAAACATTAGACCCTCATTTTTCTGCAGTTCATAGTAGGAAGCAATTGGTCACAGAAGAAACAGCCAGAGAAGGGTCACAACCATTCTGCTGTACAGGGAAATGCATGAAACATGCAACATCCTTGTAGAACACAACGTAGTACAGAGCTATGACTATTCCCATCGACTCTTCCCTCAGCCCCTGAGGTTCAGTTTCTTTCCTTTCCCCTAAAAATCCTGTTCTTCCTGTGGAAGAAAAGTAGATTGAAGGCTGACGAAGCCCGGGTCTGGATTCAGCGAAGTCAGGACTCTACAAGAAAGGTATCTAATTTGGATAGCTCAGCCTCTTTGTAGTGTCCACACAGACTTGGACACAGTGCTTTTCCACTAGGTTCCCTATGCCTCTGCTACAAAATTTTACCAGTAATTTGTTTTGTAGCAGTTGCACCTGGTTTCTGAACTATCCACAGTAATTACAGAAAAAGGAAAATAATAAAAAAACCACCTAACTGCTGAGACTTGTATTTGAGTAAATACCTCCAGGTCTGTGGCAGACTTCAAACAGTAATGCACTGTAGAATGCAGCCCAGTTGCTGGGCAGGAAATGTTAAGCCCTCTGAGAAGATTACCTTGCTAACAAAAATAATAAAAAATTCTCCACTCCCATCCCAGCTGTGTTTGCATGATAGAACATGTTCCCACCCCTCCTCTGCAAGCCTCTGATACGGAGTCTGCCTTAACAACCCCTTCTAGAAACACAGTCGTAAGCCTCTAATCTTGCATGTCTCAGTAAGATAATTTAAAGTTCCAGCTGACGGACATTGCTGAAAGCAGGTATTCTGAGATCAGGCAACTTGCACAATAGTTGAACTGCTACGGGTTTCCAAAGACATGTCTGATGGTCTCTAAATGAGAACTTAGTTCTCTGGCTTTAGCTGCTGCACCCTTTCATCACAGAGTATTCTGTTCTCTGCATTTACAGTAGGTTTCAGAGTAGGCTATGCAATGACACACAATGTTCTAAGGGCACAGCTTTGCATTTCTTCATGGCGTGAGCCACTCCTAACACTGAATTTGACCCGTATAGTAGGTAAAACCATTATCTGTATTGCATACCATGAGGGCAAAATCTTCTGTTTAGGACCTTATTGTCTCTGTTTTCAGACAGTGTTAATCTGCTGTCCTGGAATAGTTCCTGGGATGTTTAAAGTGAGAACCATCCAACAGCAAATATTAGAAATGCCTTAACTGAAAACCCAGATCCACATATTTATGCCACACAAAAGAAGTGTAATAGTTAAGTTGTGATTAATTTTCTGAATGCAAACAGTTTCTCTTCCTTTAGGGCTTCCAGGAACAAAAATATTTTTAAATGGTTTAAAGGGCTTGACTTTTGAAATGTACAAGGCAACCTCAGTTTTGCTCCAAATTCAAGCAGGGTGGTAGCTCACCAGATGCTCTAACCATCAGGCAGGCATTTACTTGAATGTCTGTGGGTAGCCCTGTATTAGAAGAAAATTCTATCAGTTTCCTCCTAGTGCTCTGTGGGGGTCAAGTGTGGGCAAAGTCTGTGGGTACAGGAATTACTGAGGAAACTGATAAACAGCTTTTTGGAAACAAGATGCATTCCAGAAAAGCATGTTCTGCTTCCATACTGCTGCAGCTAAGACAGTATTGTGGTTAAAATACAGAAAAAGCAAAGCTTGAAACAGGGAATATTTCCTGTAGTTACTATGGTGTGAAGGCTAAATTGTACGGTTTTATTGTTTTTCTAAGTTTAGAAGTATTATAGCTGTTGAAATTACTTTGCAAACGTTATTACAACTCCCTGTTTTGCCACAGCATGAAAGCAGCAGTGCCTGACTGACAGGAGACCCCTTCAGCTGCTGTACGTGGCAGCCAGAACCCTGCAAATCCCTGCAGCGCTGAGACCTTAGCGCTCAGTTTCTGCCTGGCAGAGTGGGGCGGCAGGCAGCACTGCTCAGTGGCCATGCGTATCCTTAGACACTAGCCCTCAGGCACCAAAGAAAGCCTCAATAGGCTGCTACCTGTAGCACCTGCTTGTTCTTAGTCCTATCTCGTCTTTATTTCAGACCTGAAACACAACCCTTTACACTAAACACCATTCAATTAATAGTCCTACAGACTCATTATGTTAAAAACAGGTTTTAACAGAGGTTCTTAATTTCTGAAATACCTGAAAGCTCTGAACTTCAAAGTTCAGAAACAAATCTCTTACTTGCTTTTCCCCAAATAATGCAGGGGGAAAAAAGATCTCCCAGGGCCATGGCCATACCTGCAGTAGTCTGCAAAAAGCTCCTTTTTTGCCCTCCCCACCAAACACAAACAAGAAAAAATACTGTCTGGCTCACAGAGGCTCTTATAGCTCAAGAAGCAGCTAGCTAACACAACTGCCCTGAACTCCTACCGACCTGAACGTCACAAAACTGATCTTGAGCTCTGGCCTGACTTTACTGCTAGCAATAAAACATTTGGCCATTCTTAGTTAATCCACAATGTACTAACTTTTTAGGGTTGTGTTCTGAGGTCTTAAAATGACAACTGCTCCCTTCAGGTATTGCCAGCATGCAATTCCCTTTTCAGATCTGCACCATTTCATACCAAATTATGTAACATCTGTTGTGCAAAAGGCGTGAGGTGCTCTTTCTAGTATTGGGTTCCTACTGCACAGAAATAGAGTAAATAAAACATTTTAGTTTGTCCAGAGCATTCCTTTGTTATTCCTGTTTTCCCTAATGTGAAGAGGAGAAAAAAAAAATTATCTAAGAAAAAGAACATCTACAACCTGTGTAACCCTCAGATAAGAGGTAAAGATTATTTAACTTTGCTTACTAAAGTCTCTGTCAGGAATTTCAGTGAGAAATTAATGGCTGTCACACTGGGTGAGACCAAAGTCCCATGAGCTCTGTATCATTTTCCTAAGTGATCAATCCTGCATGCTTGCAGAGGAGTGTAAGATCCTCAGCCAGCTGTACCTTTGTGACATGATGACTGGAGCCAAATGGATTTTCATGGTGGGGGGGAGGGATATAATAGTGACATAGTGCAGACTGACAATTACCTTTTTTATTTTTGCTACTTTCAGAGACTAATGCAATTATGAAAAAAAAACACAACCCAAAATAAAGATGTTTGGTTTAGAAAAGAGGTTGAAAATGCATGCAAGAGGGCTAAATAATTGTTTAAGGTATGTCAGTATTTGTGTGTTGAAACACCAGAAAAAAACTTGGCCTAACAGATCTTAATTTCTGCCTTTGCTCAGAATTGAGGAATAAAGAACATCTTATTAAATGGAAAAGCCATCCTCGTGGACTTAGGATATCAGATTCCCTTTTAGCAAAACTCAAACAGGATCGACTAAGTTGCAACAACATTTCCACTACATACACCACTGGCAAAGGAACACAAAGGGTTTTCTCTTATCAATTGCTCAACTTCTACCCAGAACATTCAGTTTAAGTTGCGAGCTCAGAATGCAGCTTCCATGAAGTTGCAAGTCTAGTGTAACAAGTAAATACTGTACTCACGTTGCTACATTTGGGGTAAAATCTAGCAAATAATCTTGGTATTAAATTTAATTTCAAATAAATGTGAAAGCTAGAGATCACTTTGGTCAAAGGGATCAACTAGTGTGCTGTTTCAAAGCTCCTCAATCAGTTGCACTTTCAAACTCAGATGAACATCTGTTAACCTAAGGCGGACAGCATGCTGAGAGGGATTCCAACCAATGCTTGATTTATAATGGCAAGTTACCAGTATCTGTCTTGCTCCAAGGAGGACCAGCAGACTTCTTGGGGACTTAACTGCTTTAGTCACTCGCAACAGGGAACTTTCGGTGACTACCACCACTTCCAGTGAGCACAGGATGTGCCCACAGCCCTCACTTGCAGACTTTAACGCTCTTGTGTTAAGTAGCCTCGCACAAAACTGCTCACAACCTAATTGCTTTAGAATGTGGGCATTTTGGAAAGTCTTTTTTTGTTTGACTGCTGGCATTTTGGTAACGGTTAACACCTCTAGAAGGACAAATTGTGAAAACTGGGACCAGTTAGGGGCAACAAATCTCAGCCTTCAAAAAGTCTTTCCGCTATTTCCCCCCACCGTCTGCTCATGCCCCTGAGCAAAGGCTTAATCATTTGATTCTGAAATTCAATCCAGGCTTTGTAGCATACACAAGAGTATTTTTCAGTGTAGTAGGGTGGTTGTTCTATCAGTGCTATGTTTAAACAGGAACCTGAAAGTCGTAATAAAAACTCAGCCATATTCTATACAGATTCTCCCTAAATACATTCCTGATCTCTTCATTAAACAGGAACTCTGGAAGTGGGAAATCTGAGTGTCTGAACAGCACTGCCTCCAACTCTGTACTCACTCTTTGTGATTACAGAGCAGCCTTGATTTGAAGTGGCCTGTTTGTGGGAGTTTCCAGACAACACTAAAATATGGGGATTTATCGTAGAAATGTCCCCGATGGCTTTCAAATTTTCATTTTTTTATGTCCACACAGCGTGGCATTCTGTTTAACACAGGAAATGTTTACAATCTTGATATAGGTCACAGATATGAAATGATCATTTGCATGTGTTTAAAACATTCAAGGTTTTTTGGGGGGGGTGGGGGTGTACACGTATTGATGCTGCATAAAGGCATAACTTGGAAGGAAGCTTTACCACAGAATGAGGAAGGGCATTCTGGCAGGAGTGGAAGCATGGGAGAAGCGAGAGGGACAAAGAGTGAAAGAAAAAAAGGAAAATAAGATTGGAATTAAACTCTTCAAAGAGATGTGAATATCATCTTTTTAACTTCCAGAACTAATCGTTGAACTTTAAGGTCTATCGTGCCACTCAAATTTCCTGCATATGGTGAAAAACGTTATTTCTTCCAAGTTTCTGTGCACTACATTTCATATGTGTGTCACATACTTGAAATACAATACTGTTATGAATGCACTTACTGACTACATTTACCTTCATCAGTGCTACTATTAGCTCAGTAGATCTTATTTTACAAAACAGAAGTCTCACTGTGCTCTGGTAAGAAAAGTGTTTGTAGTGTCAGCTGACCGTACATGTGATTGGAGTGGCTATCCACGGTTGCGCTGTGCCAAAACCAGACTGCCCATAACACCAGCTCTATACTTCTGAAAGGTAAGGGGGAAGCTTCTGCTGGAATGTAAGATGGCAGTTCTCCTCCTTAATGACTTCCTACAGAAAACGTTAGACTTCTGTACTGCTACCCTAGCCAGCTGTTGTTGGTCATCTGGCATGTCACTCGTGAAATCCCAGACAAGTAGTTGATTACAAGACAGCTACGTGCTCTTGCAAGGTTAAGTGCACAAGGTAGTATCTATGAAGGCTGCTCAAGGCAGTTATTTTTGGTTTCAATTAGTCAAGGCCAACAGGAAAGTAAGACTTCTGAAACTCTTTTGCCCCATATAAAAAGCCAGCCTTTAGGAACACTTCTAAGACACTGAGGCTCAGTTAGATATGTTGAAGTACATAGGTTAATTCTGTAATTACCTCTTCAGTAAAAGAGGTGAATCATACAGCCAAACCTTTATCGAGGTACTTAAAACTTGTGCTATTTTTTCCTGTAGTAATGTCAATCTGAGGTACCCAGCAGTCCTCTAAAAAAGATGATCCCTCCAAATTGTTGAGCTTGATATATGTTAACAGATGTTTTGCTGATGAAGCTCAGACCTTCTCTTCTGCAAACAGTTCAGTACACGTCAGCAAACTAACCTTAAATCCATGCTGTTCTCAAATAACATTGTTGGTTTTGACCACTATGCAAAGACTAGAGTCCTACCACAAGTTTCACAAACAGCTAAGGAATAACTTTAAATACATCAGTTTCTCTGGGTGCAGTTTTTTGCAACTGCAGGTACAGTCACATGAATCACTTGTACTAAGTTTCATCTTGATGCAGTCAAGCTGTGTTCTGTGTATTCCTCCCTGCTGCTGCCCCCTTTCACTTTGGAAGGCAGTTCCCATTTGCCTGTGTCCACTCACAGACTTGAGAAACTATTGGTTTTATTCCTGCTCTACCTGAAAAACATGGCTAAGAATGACCTGGGTATGCATTTTATACAATCTCACTATAAACCTGAGTAAACATTTGAGTGCTTTTTCAGTATATATGTGTAACAGATATAATTTGACTCTCATGATTATTGTTTAGCCCTATGCAAGTTAGAAAGAATCCAATTTAATCCAACTGGAATTCTCCTTTTAAGTGCAGGTTTTCCTTAAGTAGTCATGGCTGTGTGAAAAACAACATGTGGGTTAGGGAATATTGAACTAATAGGTCTTACTTCCCAGTGTATCATTTTTACACTGTCAATGTTCAGAGCAGGACAGTATTTAGCACAAGTAATGAGAATCCTAATAACTAGGATAAAGCACAAGAAGAGGAAAACTAGAAACGTTTTTTTGCCCTACCAGTGCTTTTGTATAGCATTCCTGTCAAGGTTCCAGCAGCTATGGTATTCAGGTCATCTTCTGCACCTCGTGTTTTTTCAATGACTACTCCAAATGCACTGTAAAGTAGAGCTGGGAAAGAAAAACATATTAACTTCAAGCTAAAACTCATTCTCTGAGACACAAGACAAGCCAGGCTGGGTGTAACTATTTAGACTACACTTCTGAAGCACAGATGGTTTAGTGGGTAATAGGTGGTGGGGGGATGGTTGGACTAGATGATCCTTGAGGTCACTTCCAACCTTAATGATTCTATTCTATTCTATTTTCTTGTTTATTTAAAGGGGGGGGGAATCCTCTGTCAAATACAATCTTTGGTGATTTTTTCCAGACTTATTTCTATTTTACAGATAATTTCTCTTTCTCTAGCTATAGTTTGGTTATAAAGTAGCATTCTTCATGACATCTAGTACTGCCTCAAAACATAATAAATAAGTGATATAAAGCACTGTTTGAAGTTTAAGCCCATTTTGCTAGTTCAAATTTGTTTAAAAACTTTTGATGGTGTAACTTTGTACTGGCAGGTTTTAGACTGTCTTCTGTGGATAGCATGAAACTAAACTCAGCACCACTTGCTAGGCAGCAGAAAAAATTGTTGCCCACGTGTGACAGAGATGAAATGCAAGTTAAGTGCAACATTCCAATCAGGTTATTAAGGGCTGGAGTACAATGGCCTACACCTCCCTTATAAATGAGTATTAGATTGCTTGGGACTTCCTATCTGCAGCTGCTTCACCCTTAACTGCGTAAGAGAACTCTGTCCCTGAAGGGCTTTTTGCTTTGGGAGAACTTTGGAGATTGTCCTGGAAAGGATCAGAAAGAGAAATGCATGGGCTTTTAGCATGGATGCATATATAATCTATACATTTTGATCAAGGCAACAGGCAGCCTCATCCTTATCCCTCATGATATAATCATATTTCATGCTGACAAAGAACAGTAGAGTATGTCATCATTCTAAAGTGATAAAGGCACCATGCCACTTTAATTCATTTCTTGTCCTCCAAGAGTTTGAAATTTTTACTTGTGCTAGAAAGTATGTAAATTAAGCAACCATATGAATGTTCATGACTTGAACAGTAGCATCTTTCTCCATTCAGCATAGGCAATGGTATTCTACCTTGTCTTAGTAGCATGTAGTATTAACAATGAGGGAAAGGAAAAGCTAAATTCAATGTTTTTTTAAAAATAGTTTAACACAGATGTTGCTACCTCTGCTCAAGAACAGAATGACAAAAATTGTCAGCAGTGACAAAAGGAATCTTTTGAGGTACTGCACAAGTGAAGTAAGATGCAAAAATACTTCAGCTCCTTGAAGGTAACTTCTCTGGTAACTAGGACAAGGCAGAGCTATACCAAAATACCAAGTTCAGCTGAACTCTGTGACCTGGGAGGCCATATTTTATAAGAAAAATAACAATTTGTTACTGGCATGCACAAACATTTTCTTGAGTAATCTTTCTTCAAACACAGCTGAAAAAACCTGTTAATGTGTCACTTAACCTGGAACCTTGAACTGCAGTGTGCCTTCATCTCAGTTTTCAGACACATTTTCATTAGATTTGGAATAGAAAATAAGACAACAAAACAAAAAAAATCCACCATAAAACCTTCTAGGCAATATGTAGCTCTTATGAAAAGTGCCATTCTCACTGTAGTTCAGAATCCCTTCTCTACCCATGGCCTCTATATTCTGCCTCAAAAGCTGATGGCTGAGTTAAAAGGCAAGCTAATCTGGTCTTCAGAAATAAGACTGAAACAAAACGTAATAAATGCAACTTAGCCTACACTTTGATGCATTTTTAAAAATGCAAATATATGTAGACTGGCTTATCACATGATTTAATTTCTGTTTTAAATATTGCTAATTTCTCTTCTATTACCATTTTGTGGGGCAATGAGTTCTGTTGTTAATCTTCAAAATAATTTCACCAGTTTTGGATTTCTCCTTTCAAAGTAACTGAGTACTCTTTGGTCTTTTAAGGCTGGGGGAGAAGCCAAAGAGCTGGTGTCCTCTAGGGCATTAGTTATGACATTACTGACATTTATGAAATCCTCCGAAGGTGGGGTTTTGTTTTTTTTTTCGAAACAAGTGGTGTGATTTTATTTCCTGCCCCCCCCTCCCCAAACCTCAGTTCAAAGAAGTTCTTCTTGGACATTAGGCTTTTGGTCATTCTCTTTTTCTCTTTTTTTTTTTTTTCCTAACTTGTATTAGTTATAAGCAATGTTTAGATTTAAAGTGAGTGGTATCATACATGATTTTTCTAGCTAAGCTATCATCATAATTTGTAGTCACAGTCATGTTTTTTCTACAGATAAACACTTTGTTGACTCTTTCTTTAACTGGAAATAGACACCAGGCAGTTGCTCACATGACCACTGAGTCTCTTCTTGGGTTGTTACACTTATTTCAGAAGTATCCAATTATAATTTTTGCCTTATGAATTGACTGGAATTTATTAACAAGTAAGTGTTATTTGTAATTTTCAGTTATTCCTGTTATTTGAATAGCCCATTTGAATAGTTTTTGTTTGTAATACAGTAAAATTCTAGGGTTTAATTACAGGCTTTTGGCTACTTAAGCTTCAAATGCTATTTTAGCCTTTAATTTCCATTTCAATGTTTAATGAAATGCCCTTGTGTCCCAAAGACAAAAAAAGCCTGCAGTTTTCCCTGATGGATTTCATTATGAAAACTTAGAGAATACACTCTGTCATCACAGTTACATCTTTAAATGGTATTCTCTACAAAATAAAAAGTTTACTTACCCAGAGATCCCAGAGTGTTAGCCCATAATGCTCCTTGCCTTGTCACCATATTTAGAATTCTATAAAGGAGTTAGAGATATTAAAACCTTTAGCTCTCTGTGTTTACATTGAGGCAGTGTTTATAATAGTAGGTGTAATGTGTTTACACTGTACATTTGATTAATAAAACTGGAATAATGGATCACAATACAGCAGTAAGGAAAAACACACCGCTTGTTAATACATAATCTCCTCTATCACACATGCTATAAATAGTAATGCAGGCAAATATTTAGTCCTGTCAATTCTTAAGAAAATCTTTCTCTAAGTCAAACTTGCACCTTACTAAGAATCCAAACTCTTCCCTTCAAATTACTTTCTAACCCTAGGTGATAAATGTTCCTTACAAGGTAACTGTGCTGAGCTACTGAGAATGACTTGATAGGCTTATGCTGACTTAACTGGGTTAAATTGCTCCACAAAAGCTAGAGTGCTCTTCTAGAAGGTGCAAGCAATACAGGGACCACGTGGCAGGGAGCATGGTGATGCCTGAACAAACAGGGTAGGTAGTAAAAGCAAGTCTGAGCCAAAGCAAGTCAGGAAGAAAAGAGGCAATCTTAGCACTTCCACTTGTCAGACTTAGCACCCGACACAAGGTAAGTACCCTGAGTATTTCTGTATGTATGCTTCCCGACTAGCACTAAAGAGGGAAAGCAAATCTTTAGTGCACTCTCAAGGAAGCACAGTGCCACTTCTCCTTGGCATCAGCTGTCTCCAGAACAGTGACAACAGCAGCCAGAAGAAATGACTGATCTTTATCTTCCAGCAGTGTAACACTGTCACAGGCACAGTACTGCTCTGGACAGCTGACTACCACTGGAACATAGTTTATTTAAATCAATGAAAGTGTCCAACATGTTCCCTCTGATTTGAGTTAATTTTCCACTAGTTCTCTTTTCTTAACTTTCATTAGGGGAGAGAATCAATTACTGAATATGATTAGGTAATGAGCTAAACAATAATGGAAACCTTCATTTTGAAACAACAGAAAAAAATCTGAGAGGCTAGAGTACTGACAACCCCCACCTCGATTTTGTGAACACTACATAAATTCTGAATTGATGAGAAAATGAGTAATTTAAATAACCACGACATACTGCAAGATATTTAATGACGGGATTAACAGCAAAATTCAAACTAATAAAAAATAAATATCTGTTTATATTAAGGATAAATTTGAAGGAAATCTAACTAGGCAAGTCTCTTCCCTGCACCTGACTAGGAAAACGTGTAACTTAACGCACTGTTTCCTGGTGATGACCTTCAGGAGGCCTTTTCCCTTGAAGGACAAGGGCTAACGGCAGCATGTGCACCGACTGCCACCTGCTGGGCTCGGCCACCAAACTGCGCTTCACAACATGGCCTGGCCTGACTCCCCTCATTCCAAATACATAAAACGCAATTTTATCCATCTAGAACATTATGGAAGAGTCATAATTATAGTGGGGAATATTTTGGTTCTAATTCTACAGATGGCAGAGAGCAGGATAAAGAATACAGAAACGGAATTTAAAACGCAGCAGAGCCAGTATAACCTGTACTAGGAAATATTAACTTCTTCCTCTAAAATTCCCTTTTTCCAAAGTATTGAGGGAGTAAAAATGGTTTCCCCCAGTTATTCAACTCCTCTAGTTTTCCATGTCTCCTTCACAGTCACTTAAGTTGTCTTACAGTTATGTCTAAACTGCCAATAATTGTAGAAGCAGCAGCATACTCCTATCTTTACTGCAGTCTTTCAAACAATCAGGTAAGGTGAAAACATGGGAATGCCATGGGTGTTCATGGACACCATAATCCAGAACAACTTCCACCATGCAACATTTGCTCAGCAGTGCACACCAATGTCATCCCTAATGCACATCCAGGTACGCTCAGCTTCTGCATTTTAATCTCTTCCTGGTTTTGAGAAGTTTGGGAAAGAGAGAACTCGCTCTCAGGTAAGTGGCAGCAAAAAAAGATCAAAGTAAGCTGTGCTGCTTCTGGGAATACTGCAATATGTAAAACCCACTGTTTTGACCTTGAAGCAGATTTCTAGTAAATACCAAAGTACTAATTTATTCTTAAACTAAGTCATCAAAGGACATACCAATTGTTACTAAATGAAAAGCAAAAAGCTGGAACTGAACACCCTTATTAAATAAAACCATTTCATAACTTGACGAAGACAGAGAGACTCTCATTTGCACCCACTGAAGACAGAAAAATACATTTCTTTTTGCAGTATTTTCAGATCTCACCTTGTACAAGCTGGAAGAAACAACTGTCACTAACATTGTACTTTTTAAAGATTAAACACTTACTGTACATTTCTAGGTTTTGACCACGCCATACTCTGCGTCTCCTTCAAGCCAAGTCGCAAACCATTCAGCGCACCAAATGCTGCCCCTAGTTAGCAGAATATCTGTTATTACTCTCTAAGAAGAAAAAGGAACAAAAAGAACAATACTGAGGAAAGACTTCAGTGTACAGACTGAAGTCAGACAGCTGTTTATGTATGGCTAGCTTGCAGAACAAGACATTTACAATCTTGATTACTGTAGTACATAGGTGTTACCTGGACAGCTGGGAAAAGTGAAAAAAACAACCACTCACCTGTCATACAACATCCTCCAATGGTAAAAAAAGCAAGCTCAAATCTGCCTCGAGTTTTGTTGGCTCCTGTGGGCAAGATAAACTCATCTGTATCCTGGGGGAAAACAAAACAAACACCTTTGTACTTTCCAAGTGTACCTGCTTCAAAAGCATAGAATCACAGAATGGTTTGGGTTGGAAGGGACCTCAAAAATCATCTAGTTCCAACCCCCTGCCATGGGCAAGGACACCCTCCACTAGACCAGGTTGCCCAAAGCCCCATCCAACTTGGCCTTGAACACGCCAGGGATGGGGCCTCCACAGCTTCTCCGGGCAACCTGTTCCACTGCCTCACCATCCTCATGTAGGCCATATTACATTTTTTCTTTAGTCCACAAAATTAACTAAAAAAAACAGATACAAACAGTGTTTCTGGAAACCTGTTGTGTACACTAGCACAGAGATGAATACACTACATGTATGCTTTAATAACAATGTAAAGACTTTAAATAAACTGACTGGGAGCTTTTTTTTTTTCCTAGCTGTCCTCTGTCCTAACTTTTTATAAATTACATCAGACAGCCAAAGACTTTGTATTGTGCAGGTCGTTGGTTTCCTTTTTTAAATGAATATTTGCTTTTTTAAATTACATTTTACAGCAGGCAATACAAGACCCACTGCCTTTTAAAATCTTCTTGTCTGAATATGTTTCTTCACTGAGCAACCTATCCTGATGCAGTGATGCATTAAGGCTTCTCACTACTCTGAGACTAAAGAAAAACTGCCTTTGTACCAAAATAAGTATTTCCTTGCACTGAAATAAGTGACCTATTTTGAAGACATTAAAAACCCAAGGAATACATTCAAAACTAGTGATGATCAGGCATGAAATATGCAAGGTTGGTAGTCTTTTACTTGTGCATCTTTCTCCCATAGGGACAGGCTTGTGCTCTCATAAATCAGATTGATCTAAAGAGCCAGAGAAATGGGCTGATAATTAGCATCTGTGTAGAAATAAGGTGGGCCAAAGCACTTTTTCAAGACTAGACATCGACAAGATGCACATGTAAGGTGCTAAAGCAGTAGGATCTTTTTAATGCTTCTGTGCTTTCCAGTCGGCTTTCACGCCCCATTTAAGTGATATATATGACCACAACAGCTGCAGGCTCAAGTAATTGCATTCTAAGAGGTGTTCTTAGTCCATACTTGGCACTAAATGTGGATGGTAATACAGAAAAAATATAGAACTTCTAAAACTGTGAATACATTATCAATAAACAGACTTGTAATATGGTTTCTATCTTCCCTGTCACTAGATATTTGGAGAAATTCAGTGTGTACACTAGTTAGCAGTTTCCTAGTTTTCACTATTGTCCAAAAAGTTAGGATGAAGCAATCACTGCCTGTATGTAACCTCTGGGTTTCTATAGAGACAACAACATAGGAAGCCCATCCTCTAGGTTTGTCTCAAAGGCTGGGACACCGTTTTATAAGGGATATCTGCTGAAGGTAAAAAAAGTGTTGCAGAAAACACATTGGTTTGTGCCTTTGTTAATGGACTAACAAAGCAAGCGGGTTTTAAAGTCACCAGTACCACTGTAGCATTTGTTATTATGGAAGGCCAGGATCAAAATGTAAAATTCACAACAGTAAGGCTGACTCTCTCCCTGCATTCTGAAAGCAAATGGATGGTCTTTAAATACTATAGACTCTCACCCCTGCATGCACGCTTTCACAGACAAACCAATTTTAAAGGCTGATAATTTAAGTTCTTGTATTTTAAAGTATTAGATACATCTTTTTCCTTGTATTTTTAGAATCACAGAATGGTTCAAGTTGCAAGGGACTTGCGGTGACTGTTTAGTACAAACGCCGTGCTCAAAGCAAGGACGGCTAGTGCTGGTTGCTCAGGGCTGTGCCTGGGTCTTGTGCATCTCTGAGGAGGGAGACCTTGCAGCTTGTCTGGTCAAGTCATTCAAGTAAAAAAAAAATAAAAAATCTCACATTGAAATGTAATTCCCTTTTATTTCACTTGCTAGTGCTAAACATAAAGATCAGTGAAGTGTTTCAACACAAACTGTGGCCTCTAGTGTTATGTCAATAGGTATTATTAGAACTGTGTAAGTCACACTATTATAAGACACTACTGCCAATACCTTCTTTCAAAGTAAGCGCTTTTCCTAAAAAAATCTATTAGTATACACACATTTTGCTCCAAAAACTGTTATATCATTTTTAACACCAACACGTAACCAGATACACTGTACTAACTAAACAAGACAACTTCAGAGGGCATTTTCAGAAGAGGGCTAAACAAAACTTAGTGTTTCTTTTGACCACTCAGCAGCAGGCAAAGATAACGCTAGTGAATCTACTTCAGAGGCATATGCTGTTTTCCACCATCATGGGAATGTTATGCTGTAATCTTGACTACAACAGCTCGTAGTGAAAGAGAAATGTAAAAAACAGCCCCCAGAACTGCATTCAGAGCTTTTCACTTACAAAAGCAGCAGTGACCCAGTGCACCATGAAACAAAAGGCACACAGATTAGCAGACACAACTGCTGACCTTGGCTGCTACTTCTGCAGAATTTAATGTTCTCAGACAATATAAGCTATGTACATAAGTACACAGATACAAATATATAACTAAATAAAATTAAGACATGTATACTTATAGGATTAACTTAAACCTTTTCAGCTATAGTTTATATTGCTGAGATAGGAAAACACGACAGGATTTTAAATTCTTTTATTTTCCTTCTGGTGGCCTATAGGGCATCACTTTCTGATAACTAATATAAAACTGTGTAAGTACCATAGCTGTGTTATTCCATAGAGTAAAACAGAAATCTCTATCTCATGGCAGCCTCTCTTCAGCTGGGAAATGACATAAGAAAAGTGATGTGAAATATGCTGCTGCTGTGATGACAGCACATACAATGACAAAGTCTGTACCAGGTCTGGGGGTTGGCTGAACACATCTGTAAACAGATAGAACTCATCACAGGACAGAAAGTTAATCCACCAAAAGAGTGGGGAGTTTCTGGCCACTCTCACTAACTGAAAGGGCTCAGTGGAGGGTGTGACAAACATCAGAACCTGTACAAAGATGTGCTGGGGCTGTGTGCCTCAGGGTAGGAATGGGAACCTCTCTGCAATAGCAGCAGGCTTATATTGACACAACAGTCTTACTTATTCTCTATATTAAAACTCATTTTCTTCTCCTAGATGCCATGGCAATGCAAGCTTTTATTAGGGACAATACTGAAAAAAAAATCATTCCTTTCAACTGTTAATCAGTTCAAGACTGCAGTACACGCTGCGGGATTTTTGAGGTCTTCACGTGTAACCTCACAAACAACGGAATCGAGTTCGACACAATGAAAACAAACCGCCCCCTTACCTGTACTAGATACTTGGGGTCCAAGCTTAAATACGGGGACAAAGGGCTCATTCCAGTTACTGAAAGAAAGAAAGAAAAATTACATCCTTTAACACCAATTTCCTTAGTAACAATTTCACGCCCAGTGAGTTAAAGCGGGGCAGACCGCGTGTGTGGGAGCAGTGCGAGTTCTGCCGCTAAGCCGTACAGCCGATTCAGACGTGGCACCGACGGACCCCCGCTCCTCGGGAAGCGCTGCAGCAGCGGGGCGGGGGCTCCGCTGCCAGCG
>VWZZ01000419.1:261349-345206 GCA_013399095.1 Psophia crepitans
CCCCCATGGGCCTGTGGCCGCGGGGCGCTGCGGGTCCCGGGGGTGCGCCTGCGATGTGATGGAGCTGCCGCATGGCTTCCTGGGGCTATTTTTGTTTAAATGGAATTTTAATGCACAATAAATTACCCGTTTCAGGAATAGAAAGGAACGCAGGGAAGGAAAAAAAAAAAAAGCCAAACAGATTTGCTGTGGTCTTTGGTTGGTGAGTTAAACCTCAGTAACTGAGAGGCAACTTTGAGTAGCTTGTAGTTTGAAGTCATGTGTATCTACTCCTACAGAGTGATAAGTAAGAATCTTCCAAAAATCTGGTTGTTTTTCTGTGGTATGGTTTCCTTTATGGAAATGATTTGTGGAATCTTGAGTAGAAATTTAGAGACCACTTTAAAAAAAATTACACCAAAATATGATTTTATTATTTACACTGAGTGTAAGCTTATACTGTCTTTTTGTTGCCTCGTGTTTGTACCACCTTATCTGTAACAAAAAGAGATACTAATAGTATTACAGAAAAATTGTGTGTTGTGTTGGTTATTAGGGCTTAAATGTCTTAATCAGGTGTGCAAGTTCAGAGCAAAGCCGTTTTATTCTGCTGCTGCTATCACTTATATTTATTGTGCAAATGAATAAGGATTGCTTCCTCAGTGCAAGTTTATGCCTCAAGATATAGTCAGCTGCCTTTGGAGAGGTTTATTCATCCCATGTTTTAACATGTTTCTTCATTTTTTTGCTGGCTGCTGCTTTCCCCTTTCCTGTAGGCAATTTGGGTTAGTGCTTCAAATATAAGGAGCTGAAATTTAGTAAACAGAATGACTAATATACTTCAGTTTTAGTGAATCTTTAGAAATAAACATCTTTTACTTCCTAAAATCCATCAAGATGTTATTTTTGTCCAAGTGAGGTGAAGCCATGTGTTTGTTGTAAAATGGGATGGCTGAGTATGGCACAGGTATCCTTGTGCTTCTGATGCACATACAGCTTAGCATTGCTCCCTGGTCATCTAGCCACGTGGTGGCAATTTTGCACTATTGTTTGTGCTGTTTCAGAAGAGCTTAAAACAGTTTAAATATTTGCTGGAGATTACTTTTTAATTATGGAAATTCTGTACCTTTAATAAGGCTATTTGATAACCAGCAGTGCAAAAGTGTTGAAGGTCTTGAATGTTAGGGAAAGCGTTTATGAAACAATGTCTCCTCAGTTACCTGTGGCTTAAGCTAGCTGTGCCGCAAGTTACACAACCTCCATT
Organism: Psophia crepitans; assembly: GCA_013399095.1. Classification (NCBI taxonomy): domain Eukaryota; kingdom Metazoa; phylum Chordata; class Aves; order Gruiformes; family Psophiidae; genus Psophia; species Psophia crepitans. The sequence goes on from VWZZ01000419.1 coordinate 262,593, forward strand.
TGCAGTAGAATGCTGAGTCTTTCAGAGGTGGCAATTAATCAGAGTAGCTAAATCTGCTGTACTGGGCTTTAAGTTCTCCAAAACCACTGTTGCAATAGGGGAACTACAAATTTTACTTACCCTGTTCAAACCGGTCAGTAAACACCTTGCACAGTCAGTGCAGTGGCAGGTGGAAATCTTCTCATGGCAAATGGAAAGAAAAAGAACTGAAGCCCATTGCCAGATTTTCAGAATTATCGTTAAACAGCAACAACAAATCCAAAACCCCCTTCTTATGCTAACAAAGTTTACTTTCCAGTCGTGAAATAACTACTCTTTGAGTATTTTCTCCCTATTCCCCCCCCCTCCCCCGCCTCGTGTCTCTACATAATTAGTTCACCTGCTGCTGCGCTATTGAAGGCTTATCTGAACTGCAACATCAGAGATAAGACTGATTGCATTCACTGGAGCTGTGTCATTGGGAGAAAATCTGAAAAAAAGGTGTCCTTCACATTTTGTTGCTGTTTAGGGGAGTAAGCATTGATAGGCTTTACAAATTGTTTAGGGGGAAGGGAGGGAGGGGGGGAAGTCCTTTCCACAGCACTTGTCACTTCTAATGTGTACAATCTTTACTTTGAGCCTCATGTTTTGCAGTAGGCTACATACAAATAAGGTTCTCAGCTGGGTAGATACCTAGTTGTCAGTTCTGTTTGTTTTAAGCTGTGATGTGTTGCCTCTTTATTTCAAAATTCAGCAGAAAGCTGTCAGGGCTCAGAGTGGTGCTGGTAATTAAAGGTGATAGCAGGAGCTGGAAAGTTCAAGTTGCTTTTTCTTTTTTTAATTTAGAGATTCACTGTGCGTTTTTAACTGTATTTAAAAAAATAAAAAAAAGTTGAATAAAAAAAGCCAAAACCAAACAAACACCACACACCAAGCTTGGCATTTATCTTGACATTTATAAAGGTTTTACAGAAGCTACAGCTGCTGACTGATACAAATTAAGTATTGTATCACATGTAATTTTAATAGTGTTAGTGTCTGGATGCTCCCTATAGTAGAGATGATAATGAGGACATAATTAAGGTGTTATCTTCATCCAGTGCAAGTTATCTTATTCATATGAAATCATGTTGCAGTTTTATCGTGTTTCATGTAATAATGTGAACTGTGTTTTTTCAGTTTGTAAGCAACGGACAATTACTACTTGGTTGGAGAATAAAGGACCCAAGACAACTGAGTCCAGAAGGTAAAATGTACAGCATTACCTATTCGGATGTCATGTTCTTTGAGTGGGTCTGTGGGAAACTAAAAGTGCAGTTTGGTGGTACACCTAGCTACTGAAAAAAGGGCAACCCCATTTCTGCCGCTTTCCTTACCTTGGCATATCCTCATGAGTATAACTAGGTGATGGAGTTTTACTATGACAAGCAAACTAGTCCCCCTCCCCTCTAGCCCCCAAACTCAAATTTTTTTGGTGATTTAACTTCCTGAAGCACCTCACTGTTGAGGTGAATAAACACAGCTGCTCTTGTAAAGAAAAAGATGGCAACCTGCACCAAGGGAAGGCAAAGTGGGACTGCTGCTTCCAACTGCTAGAGCGAGTTAGCCGTAGTATCAGACTATGTCCTTAGTCAAGAGCTCTGCTTTTATCTTTGTTTAGTATAGGGCAATAACAGTTACAGATTTTGGCTGATGGTCCTGCATTCAGCTCACAGTCCTGTTATTAATTTGCAGACAAAAGTCTGTGTTGGTTTGTCTTATTGGACTGTGACTGTAGTCTGAGCATGTGCAGCTTGATTAATTTGGACCAGAATTGACAGGTGCTCAAATGTGCATTCAGGTTATTTTGTGAAAGTTTTGCTGCTAAATGGCCTCAGGTAAACGTTGCTATTTTCTGCTAACGTAGTCCGTCAGGAGCAATGTTTTCAAGGCAGCATTAAAATTAAACTCCTAAGAGTTTAATATCAGAGGAATATAGGATATTACTTTTCTATTATTGCAGTTGTAAATGTGGTGCTTTATTTTTTTTCATGTTTGTTAATAAATAGAAACTGAAATCCATATTAGTGCTAAAATGTTCAAGAGAAGGTAGGAAGCCTTGTGATGATTAATATTCAAGTACACAGGACTCAGTTACAGGCTCACAGGTTGCAGTGAAGCAAAGATCTTAAGAGGGTGCTTAAGGAGGGAATGATTGTTATTTTTATTTTTTTTTAGATTCACTTTAAAGTATTTCTTTTACATGCCCTCCTTCAGCCTTGCTGACAGATTACAGCCTAGTCAGTTTTAAGCAACAGATTAGTTGTGTGAACACTTCATGTGCCTTTCAATTGCAATTAAGATCATAATTTAAATTTATTTGAATTCAAACACTGCCTTTGTGTTAGATTTGATATCTTAAGTTGACAACAGGTGTTGTCAGTACCTTTAGCAGTCATTTACTGAGATGGCAGCAGTAATGTAACTTCCATTTTTGTTCATCAAAATTTCTAGTGCAGGAACAAGTGCATAGATGGGGAATTATCATAACCTGAAACCCTCTAAAATCCTTTTGTTTTCAAATAATCTCCCTATGGGTGAAGTTCTAAGCTGTCATCTGTTGCTGCAAGCACTTTTTTTTTGTTCTTTCTGTGCTGGTGAAGATGTGAATGCTATGTCTTTATTCAGTGTGCTCTTTTAGAAGAGGATCAGTTATCATTCATGGAGAGAACTAATGCCTTCAGGAATCTATTAAGATGTTTAGTTACGGAATTTAGGATTGTATGATAATTGTGTGTTTTCCTATTTAGTGTAGATGGGAAACTGGGCGATGACCAGACACACAGAGTTTAGCGTGCTTTGTTTGCATTGGCTATATATGACCTTGTAACAATACATTTAGGAGAAGGTATTTTTCAAAGTGATATATTCACCAAGACTAGTCAGAGTTTTTTAATATTCATATAGAATATAAGTATTCTCTTTATCAGCACACTGACATAAAAGTTAGTACGTAAGTGTGAAATGACTTTCCAGTGTCCTGAGAAGTTTCATCTGCTTGCTCATATGAAACCCTCTTCATTTCCCTGTGTAACTGTTAGGATACACTTCTTTCCAGTCTTTGTGTAAGACTGCAACAGGACAAATTAGGTTATTTTTACCTTTAAAAATAATAATTGATTTAATGTATCTGAATTTTTATTATCAGATCTAAATATGTTTTACTCTTAGGCTTTTGTATTGTGGTTTTTTTTAGTTTTTTTTGAAGGGTTGTGGGCCGCTTATAAAAGTAAGGAGGTGATAGGATGTTTTTTAGACTGTGGACTACTGTGTACTTATATTCTAAAAGATTAATTTGCAGCTCCGGAGGGTATGGTTACAAACCCATTGATTTCCTTTCTCACTGTATTTAACTGATTAAAATGAAAGTTAAGCAGGACTTTATCACGACTTCTAAATTTTTTTTGTCTGGAGAAAATAAATAAATAGCTTAATACTGTTTAGACTTGAAAAATGAGGATAATGAATCACTGGGATAGATTTCGAAGGTAAGGAACTGATTCATCATCCTTTGGAGTCTTTATATGTAAATAGGTTGTTACTGAGCTATACTCCCCAGTGCAGTAGAACTTGTTGATCCTGGTAATGCTAACTCAGAGTTTAATGGGTAAAATTCTGTAGTATCTATTGTATGCTTACAGTCATTCCTTTAAATGTGTGTATATAAATAGACACAGAGAGAAATTTCATTTGGAAATGAGACATTAAATTGCTTTACTTCTCTTCAACAGCTTACACGGCAAAATTAATAACAATACTGAAGCAAAGATGACTTCTGTTAAAAAAGAGAACTTTCGAGAGCGTGATGCGACAAAGCTAGAGAATGCTTGCCAACAGAATTATTCAAAAATATCTGTGGAAGTTGGTGCAAAGCACGTAAACTTGCCTCAGACAGGGAGCATGTGTAACTGGGAGGCTGAGGACAAAGATCCAGTCTTAGACACAGAGCCTGTGAAGGGGACGCAGTCTGGAGACCTCTTTAAAAATGCCAACGTTAATCAGATGCACAAAACAGGCAAGGTGGCACAGAGAGGCTGTGAAGAAAGCAGTGACAATTGGACTCAGAGGAAATCATCATCAGGCCGGTCTTTGAAAATGGGAAATACAAAACTTCCTTCAAAAGACACTGAGACAGATGGACAAGTGGCTTCATGCAACTCACAGAAGCTGAAGAGTTGCAATTCTGTCTGTTTAATGGGTGAACAAGAAGACAGGGATGTAGTTCCAGAAAGTCCACTTTCAGATGCTGGTTGTGATGCTTGCATATCTGATATTGGAGGTCCTGGGAAACTGAGCAAATGTCAGAGCAGTTCAGGGGATTCACCTGCTTTTGAGAAAGAAAGTGAACCGGAGTCACCAATGGATGTAGATAATTCTAAAAATAGCTGTCATGGGTCAGAGGCTGATGAAGAAACAAGTCCATTTCTTGATGAGCGAGAGGAGGTTAATATGTCAAAATCCATAAACAAGTCTTTTAGGATTCAATATGGGGATGCTGAACTGGAGTCAAGAAAGTCATGGTTTTCTGCCAAGGACTGTGAAAGCTTTGAGGAAATAGATAATTCTGTTAAAGAGGACAGTCTGCAAACAAAGCCACCTGGGATCTCTCCCGCTCCATCATCAGAATGCAAAGGTGCAAAACAGGGTGTGAAGAGGGACTCCAAAATCACCTCTCACTTCATGAGGATACCTAAAGTTGAGGAGAAAAGGTAGCATTCTGTGTGCCTCTTCATCTCTTTTTCACACTCAAAAATTTCCTCTGCTAGCAGCACTTTGGAGGCTGGATTGTATCGAGACTTTTGTAAAATGTAGGTTAAGACAGAAAGCTGATATAAGCTTGAAGTAACTTATTTTCAGTGGGACTACTTGTGGGTTTTTTAAGCGATATGTTTGTCCAGGGCATTTTTTTAAAAATCACTGGAGATTTATTAAAATTGGGAATTAAAGACACTGCAGGAAGTTGATTATCAAATAAGTGATTTTAGACCATGGGATTTTTTTTAATGCTTGAAAATGGTGGTGCAGGAGTGCTTTATGGAGTGTAGTTCTAGCATTTGTTATTTCCTTCAGAATACCTGAGGAAATGGGTGTTTTCTTGCTTGGTGTTTTTTTTTGTTTCATCTGTCAAAAATACTGAATCTGGTTGAAGCATTAGTGCTACTGATGATTGAAATAGACATGAAAAATTTCAGTTTTGAAAGCAGCTGTGGAGATGTATGTGAGTGTTTTGGTTTGGTTTTGGTTTGTTTTTTTTTTCTTGTGGGGCTTGGATTTGGGGAGGGGGTCTTTATTCGTAATTTGGGAGAGAGATGGACTGGTGATTACACACTACAGACATGGAAATAGAAGCCCTGAGCATGACCCAGGGCTCCGCCTGCTTGATGTTCTGTAAGGATGAAAGGATAATCTCTGCTCTGAAGAGCCTGGATTCCAGTAGGAGCTGAGAAATAAACAATAAAGGAGTAAGCATAAGCAAGAGAACTGTGTGCGCTCGTGTAAGAAGTCATTATCTCAGCAGACTAAAGTCCTTTGAGTAGGGCAAGAAAGTAGTTTTGCCCATCTTTACTGGGAGGTCCTTTCTGAATGCGAGGAGCAGCATGATCCATACTTTTCAAGAAATGAAGAAGAGGGTGACAGAGGATAGAGAACAAGCAGTGGGAGTTTGCATTTGGGAAATCTTAAGAGATGAGTAGGCTGAGAGTGAATTTGGAAAACAAAAAAGGTAGTTCTTAGGAAAAGTGGATGGATGAAGGATTTGCTAAAAAATGTATGGAAAAAGGAGGTCATGAAATTTAAAATGATGGGTTTAGGGAGTACTCTTTTCACTAGTTTAAATTAATTGCTGTTGTAGCAATTTAGCAGAGGTTGCGACTTGCGTTTGTTAGTGCTAGACATCATGTTGTAGTAAATCCATGTTTGAGAAAAGAAACTCGTGCAGAAGTTTTGCGATGTGGATAGATGGGAATCCTAGCAGTGCCTTACAGAATGTAGTAAGGTAGGGTGTAAGTCAACAGAGAGGTTATTTTTTCTTTGGGACCTAAACAAGGTTATATACCTCAGTGCTGGGCAAAGTAGTAGTATTGCCTATAGTGCTTAAGAGGGCAATTAGAAAATCTTAAAAGCTTTCCTCCTGTGTTTTGTTACACTAGATCTGCAGTGTGTAATAGAGTGGCACAGATGTTAACCTGGGGAGAAGGAAGTAATACTGTATCAAACAGGTTTCAGTCACCAGAATTACCCTTCGGCTCTCAGATGGGTGCAGTGGACCTGTACCCACTGTCATGCCAATGTGGCTACACCATTTGCCTGTCATCAGCCAGGCTGGAGCTGTTGTCTGCATCTGAAGATACTGGTATATGCATAGATGCAGAGAACAGGTTAGACAACGTCTTTATCCAAGGGTGGAGTAAGTTCGCTAAGGGAAATTTAGAGGTCTAAACAGTACCTCAAAGTGTAGACTTTTAACTTGTTTTGCCTTTTACTCTGAGAACTTTCTCTTGCATGAGAAACATCTGGTATGTTACGTCAAACATACAGCAGGTTCAGATTTTTCTTCCCCAAAATGTCTCAGATCCATGCAAATAACTTTGATCATTAAAGAGGATTAGTTCATCTGCTCTTGCATATATTTGAATTTTGCAAGTGTTTTTTGGATTACTTTTAAATTTCTACTTCCATTGCAAGTATTGTATGCCTGGCAGGACAAATGCAACTAGTGAGACAGGGTCATTAAGAAGCTTGATTTTTTTTTTTTTTTAAATATGTTTTAGTTTGAAGAAGAATATGTGCATCTGTGCATGCACAGTGTTTACTTTCTAACAGCTGAGAAGAGACTGTAGAGGGTATCCTGACAAATGCAGACCAGTGAGTCTGTCTCCTGCCCCTGAATAAGTAGATCCTGTTGGGAAAGAGCATGACTCTGCAGAGAAAAACCCTGTCTTGCTAACCCACTGCAGTTCTGCGGAGGTGTTTGTAAGCCTGTAGAAAAGAGTGTTTTCACAGACATTGTGTGTGTTAGGGAGGAGGAGGTTGTTGGTGGCAAGAGTTAAAGCTTTTGCCTAGGGCTACAGCAAAGGCTAGCAAATAAACTGCCTCTGTTTTAAATGCAACCTTGTGTGTTTGCCTACAGGTTTTTGAGTGAAAATAAAATGTTTCAACATATTTTATTTTAACAGCAGGAAAGAAAAGTGTGAATTCAAACCCCAAAGGCCAGGAAGAAAGATTCCTAAATATATGCCACCTCCTCTTCCAACTAATAAGAAATGGTTTGGGACACCGATTGAAGAGATGAGAAGAATGCCTGTGTGTGGGGCCCGTCTTCCTCATCTGCGACCCTCAGCCAATCATACAGTAACCGTCAGAGTACGATAATTCAGTGTGTTACCTGAAATCAAATTTCTTACTGAATTATTCAATAATATGAAATGCCAAACGTTAGCCTTGTAGTATTAAGTAGGTTGTGGGGATTTTTCTTTGCCATTTCTTGTGAGCAAGGACTGGGGCAACTGATTTTTCTGATGCACAGAATTAGGATATTAAGATCCAGAAGAAGTGTAATTATGGTTTTACTGCCTCTGGGTTGTTAGGGACAAGTATTTTTCTTTTACATAGAATTCCTTGTCTGAGATGCAAACTGTGGGAATTTTAAATACATCTGCAAGTCAAATTTGTACTTCAGCGTTTTCATGTTGTATTTTCTTCTTAATATGATTCTGTTTTGGGTTCAAGATACACAAAAGACTCAAGATATTCAAGATAAGAAAAAGATAAATAATGAGGAGGAGTTTCTAGCAATTTTGCCACTGCATTTTAGGTTGAATCTGATATGTTTGCCTGTAATCCTTTGGAGTAGTACGCAGTCAAATTATTGTTAAAATAAAACACATGGCCAAAAACCTGTAGGATCATGGATAAATCCCAAACAGGAAAAAAAGCATATTAAGTTTAAATGCAAATTCTGAGAGAATCGGTGCTGCCAGAAGGCCATATATAGCAAATTGAGTCTTTGAGAACATTGCATTACTTATTTTTACATTTCTAATATTGTTTGGAGTAAACCTGAAGCACTGCTGTATCTGTAATGATTGCTTATCCCCTTCAATGTTAGGTTAAAATGTTATTTCTGCACATGACTATGGCTACATTTGAAACTACATTTTGAAAATATTGTTATGAAACTATGTAGATACTTATATTCATAAATAAGGAGGCCTTAGCTGATAAATGGGCATAAAATAATTGCATATATTAAATGTGTTTAGGTGTCCTTCAAGAGGTCCGATGATAAGGTGGTGGTCTCTTCACCATGTAATGTAAGAGTAACAGATGGGGTTTTCTTAACTGGATAGCCACCATGTGGTTACTTTGTAGCTTTCCACTTACCAAAAAGGGTGACTGTAGATGGGAGCTTTTTTTGTAACTATGTTTCTACTTACTTACTTTTTATTCATTCCATTTAAAAACTTGGAAGGTAGTCTGAGCTTTTTTTCCGTCTCCTTCTGTGTTGCAGGTAGATCTTCTGAGGGAAGGAGAGGTGCCTAAACCTTTTCCAACTCACTATAAAGATTTGTGGGACAACAAACATGTTAAAATGCCCTGCTCAGAACAAAATTTGTACCCTGTGGAGGATGAGGTAAGATTAAGTATTTACAGTTGTGTAATCAAGTACATTTGTTTACATATAGATGAGTTTTCAGCTTACTGCATTTGCTTCATTGGCAAACTGTGTGTATGAAATTGGAAAATCAAGTAGATGAACGTACCTGCTCTGAAAAGCTGGATTCTGGGTCGTGATGCTTCAGGTGGAGCAGAAGACTTCCTAGTAATTATTTTACCTAGCCATTGATTTGGTGGTGTGTGTATATATTTCTGTACTTACATGGGGCATAAGCTTATATATGCACACTTCTATACTTGTGTGTTTACATGTTTGGGTTTTTTTCTGTGAAGCAGTTTGGGATGTCGACAAATGTGAATGAATTTGTAACCGCATTTTAATTATAATATTCTGTCAGGTATTGCTGATAGTGAGGTGTATCTGACTGCCATTGTGCTAAAACTGTGGCAGAGAGATTACAGTTGTCCCTGCATGGTTTGTTGATCTGGTATTTCTTGTCAGTGCTTCAGACTTACTTAAACATACCCACTAAAACTCTGTAGACTGTGGTGAATAAAATCAGTGTGTCCTGTCGTGAAGACTCTATAATGATTATTGATACTTCAATCTGGAACAGAGATTTTTTTTTTTTTTTTTACAGCCTCTAGGAAATACTCAGTGTTTTCATTTATCAGTTTTACAGATACAGTTTAAAATTAATTTAACTGATGTTTTAGAGTTAAAGTGTTGATAAGGTCTTTGCCAGTTGAACAAGATGAGTTGTCTCTGCCCTTATGATAGTCTCATAAGAAATGTCGTTATTCCTTGCAATGGGCAGTAAGACTTTCTGCTGAGGGAAAATATCACGGGATGTCTTAAATTTGGGTTGTCGCAAAAGTCAGCCCCATCAATGTGCTTTTATAATCTGTGCCCATACTGTTCTTGTTATATTACATTTCTATAAAGTTAGTTCAGTTTATATTTTTGGGTAGTGGATTTTATAATCTGTGGTTGTGTTTTTATCTGCAAAATCCACTTTCTTCATAAGGAATGTACTGAACATTATTTGTCCTTCTTGAGATGGCATGAGGAAGAGTGCTGCATATGTGAAAGAGCTCTTTATGAATTTTGTGAATGCTTCAATGAAAAAGGAAGTAAAATGTAGTGGACTAGAATTTGCAGAAGTACTTTATGGTTACTCAAAATACATGGTTTATTTTTAAAGAACTTCACAGATAAAGGAAACTTTATTTTTAAAAAAAGTGGCAAGGAAGACAATTGCTAGTATTTATGTCTTTGTTTTGAAACTGACTTTGTTTTGGGTTTTTGTTTTAAAGAACGGAGATAGAACTGCTGGAAGTCGATGGGAACTAATCCAAACTGCCTTACTTAACAAATTTACTTGCTCACATGATTTGAAGGTAAGCTTGTTGATTTGAAATCAAGTCTATATACATATAAGTACCTTCAGACTATCTGTGTAGTTCGGGATTCTGGCTCAGTCCTATGTGTTTAATTACAAAAATAAATTAAAAAAAAAAAATCTATGCTGTTCAAGGGATTCCCTAATGAATTAAGGGTCTTAATGAGTCTTGTGTTACCACTGAATTTATTAGGTATTATTCAAAAGAATTGTCTTTTGTAAGTCTACACAAAACTGTGTGTCCAGGAGTATCTACTAGTTTGTGGTAAATGTAGCATGTAGGCTTTTTCTATTCCCAGGTGGTAGGGCAATGCACAGGTGAGAGTTTGAAACAGTAACTGTTCACCCCAGTATACTACACTAAAAATTGCAACAATTCAAGCTGCTGACAAAAATCTGTAAATTTTGGAGACTAATGCTCTGTTGATAGCTCTTACAGTTCTTGTTGGCTTTTAATGAATTCTGATTCAGAGCAGTTTAGAATTGCTATTATGTTTTTTGTGAAGAAGAATGTAATTTAGATTATACCTGAAAGGCAGGGAAGGTGAGGATGCACAAGTTGCAGATAAACTTTAAACAAATAAATAGTGCTCCCCTGGCAACTAATAAAACTTGCCTTTACAGTACTATTTTATTTGATATTTTTTCTTGAGAATTTTTAAAAGGTGGCTATTGTTGTGAAAGGCCTATTTAATTTTGTTGTGGTTCTGATTCTTTAAGTTCCTAAGCTGGTAAAACTTCTGCTATATTGCTGAGGGACACTTGGTATTCTTAGAGAGCAAGCATGGGGTGGGGAATATTTATGTTGTAGGCAGATCCAAGCAGGATCTTGTTTTGTGCTAGGAGGAAAAAGCTGTAGAGCAAAGCTTGTCCAATACTAAAACTGAAAAACCAGGATTCAGTATTGTGGAGTCGCACCTTATTAATATTTTTATGAATTTTGGTAGGATCTGTGAGAGGTTTTAGTCACTAGATGGTACTGTTCCTTCAAAAAAGAAAACATACCATCTTTTTTTCTGCTGTTACTAAGTATCTCAGCTTTATTTTGTTGTGGTATTTCCCTAGGAGGCCATACTGAGGTACAACATTGCTTATTCCAAGAAATGGGACTTCACAGCTCTTACTGACTTCTGTGAGAAGGTAAACTAAGTTGATTTAAAATAGGAAGAAGGGTACAATGGAAACAACTACCTTGTTTATATGTCTCAATGCTTTTGGCTTTATTTCCGTTTTCAAGAGTAAAGGTTTTGTAGCCATCATCTATGTGGACAGTTACTTGTCTGGTAACTTCAGTTGAAAAGATAATTATATTTTATAAACTGGGTTAATTTTAAATCTTAAGCAGGAAATTTGTGTCCTTCAGTAACACCTAAGGTTACTGAAGGTAGGGGGAGAATTGCCTTTTCTCTGTTTATAAAAACCAGATTTATTAAGAAATTGTATTGGTGTTTCCAGTATAATGATTTTTTGTTTTAAAAAGTTGTTCTTTTTTCCCTTCTTAAACAACTTTAATGTTCTATTACAGCGGTGTTTGTACAGAGTATACTTTATTATTCTAGCAGTAAAATTTTGCTATATGCTGAGATGATGAATTTAAAGCGTAGAACCTTTGAGAGTTTGGAGTGGTTTTCATGGCTTTGTATTACCTTCCTGAAGGAGAATGGAAAACAAAAATGAATAGTAGATGACAAATGCAAGTTGGACTATTATTAATGTACATCCTGACTGACGATCAGAAACAATGCTAATTAAAGCAGTATGGGAGATTAGAGATGCAACAGAAATTGTTGTGTTTTTCTCCCACTAACTCAGAAGTGCTTTTAAAACATGTGTGCTTGTTTTCTGTTGCTAAGCTGTAAGATTTGGTGAAAACTAAATCTGATTTGAAGTTAATTTTGTTAGTTATGTATGTTTAAAATAGATGTCTGCTTAGTTCATGTGATCAGAGGAACTGTTCTTTCTGTTGCCTGTTTCCATTGTGTATAGGGACTACTGCTTTACCGAATGAGTTTTGTTTTGCATGCAACACAGTATTGTTATTGCTGACAGAAGGTACTTATAAAAATACTGATGGTATTAGATTTGCTAGCCATGAGAGCTACTGTGTTCGCCCACTTTGCCAACATAGTGCTCCCTCCTCATCTATGGGGCGTCTTGTTTTTCAGGCTGTCATGACTGGGTGGCAGAGGCCTTGGACATTTGGCCTCTTTGCTCCTGTTGACTCTTGTACTAACCGAAATTAACTTGACCTGTTCAACTGTTCACTTTTGTGATATTAACGAATACATATTTAAATTAATAGAATGTTTTACAATACAAGCACTATTTATTTAAAAATCTGAATCAGGAATGCAGCAGATTTGCATGATATTGCTACAAACATAACTGAGCTTGTCTTGGTGCATTCGTATTTTGCATGCGGGAGTTTGGAAACTATGGGTGATTAAATTCAGAGATCATCAGCCAGGGAGAGTAAGTAATATCAGCGGTCTCCAGAGAAGAGAGGAACAATAGGGAAATAAACAATGTATTGAGCATCAGTCTTTCAGTGAGGGTGAGAAGGCAATTTCTGTCACTTGGGAATGATAATTTATTTGTGAGGTTTCCAGATGGGAGGGGAGGAGCTGTTTCCAAACACAGATTTTATACCAACATGAGGAGTGTGCGGCAGCATATTAAATAAAAAACAATGAGGTACTGTAAGGCAGTGGCTCCTGGTAGACCACAGGAGCAAAATCTTACACTGGCTTTGTTTATTGAATGTATTGAGTTTAGTGAACAGAACACATGGAGAGGATACAGCTTAGGATGTGTGAACTCTTCAGGCTTTGTAAATTAACAAGGCATCTACTTTCAAAGACTGTTCACAGCCCTGGAGCGTGTCCAGAGAAGGGCAACGAAACTGGTGAAGGGGCTGGAGCACAGGTCTTATGAGGAGCGGCTGAAGGAACTGGGCTTGTTTAGTCTGGAGAAGAGGAGGCTCAAGGCAGATCTTATTGCCCTCTACAACTGCCTGAAAGGGAGTTGTGGCGAGCTGGGGGTCGGCCTCTTCTCGCAGATAACTAGTGACAGGACTAGGGGAAATGGCTGCAAGTTGCGCCAGGGAAGGTTCAGGTTGGAGATGAGGAGAAAATTCTTCTCGGAAAGGGTGGTCGGGCATTGGAACGGGTTGCCCAGGGAGGTGGTGGAGTCACCATCCCTGAAGGTGTTTAAGGAAAGGTTAGACGTGGTACTTAGGGACGTGGTTTAGTGGGTAATAGGTGGTGGGGGGATGGTTGGACTAGATGATCCTTGAGGTCACTTCCAACCTTAATTATTCTATTCTATTCTGCTTAAGTGAGCAGCTATTGAGTGAAAACTTGAGATCTTCTGTGGAAACGACCTAAATATACTAGCTGTAGTCAAGTGTGACTTTTGGACTTACTATACGTGAGAGTTAAATGATTAAGGGCTTAACCACTGGTGTGTGTATTTTCTTGTTTGTCTTATAGTTTTGAGGGAGCAGGGGAACTGTTTCAGGTGATGTTTGCTCAGCAAAAGTTGGGAGGGTTGTTTGAAAGGAAAGCTGGCTTGAGTAATCAGCCCAAACGGAGGGAGGGGCAGCAAGTTCAACAGAGTGAGAAGTAGTCACAAATATCTATTACAAGAAAACAATTAAAATGTAGCCTATGATTCTCAAATGCCTATTTATGTGCTTGGGCACTACTGACTTCCAATGCATTCTTAACCAAGAAATCTGTCATGTGATTTAGAAGGGAGCTGGGTCCACAAATATAATGGTGTTCATTTTAATGATTTGAGGCGACTGTATTCGGATACTACTTCAATAGGTCTGTGTGTGGTAAATCATGAAGTACCATTTGTTATTTTATCTTCTGATTTAGGACACAGCTCACTGTATCTATTGATCTGTTAAATGCTTTCATATCAGTCTTACATTGTGTTTCCTGTTTTAAGTAGCTTCCTTCCATGTTACGCAGTCAAAATATGCGTGATTTTTAAATCCCACTTACAAGATTCAAATAAATTTTCTTATAATAACAATAGTTACCAGTTTAAGTTATTTTCCTTTAAAACAATTTGAGCTTTCTTTACTAATGGGAAATAAGTATCACATATGTGAGCCAGGATTTATTTTTTTTCTCAAAACCAGTATACCCTGACGCATGTAGACTGACCAGTTCTATGACTTATTCAAAGTGTTGTCAGAAGAGGGAGCCCTCACACTATTTTCAAAAGATTCTTTTGGATGCTAGTTACTGTGTAAAATTCCTATTTGTACAGTGAAGTAAATTTGAAAGCTTGGAGGTTTTTTGTTTATCTTTAAAAGTTCATAGCACCCATCAATAATGTACATAAAGCTTTTTGTGGTTTATTTGCTTCAACATCTGACAGTTTTGTTGTCATGTACAGAATTTCCTCACTATTACATTGATTTGTTTTGCCATCTGTTTGTTAATACTGGCAAACAGGCTTAGGATTTCTTCAAGTTATTACTCAGTGAATGAAAATTATTAGTGCTAACATTTGTCTTCTTACTTGCAAAATTCTTGTCACTTGGAAGTCATCCCTGCATCTATTTCTCCAGAGCTTACCTAGAAGCCAGACAGGAAAGAGTAAATAAGAAGCAGAAAGGGAGATGTAAGGAAACCACTATGGATGGAGCTGTCTTGGGACCCACAATGTGCTGTAGATGAGCTTTATTTACATGAATGATGATAGGTGGGGAATTTATTACGTGCTTTTGATCAACAATGCTGCATACTGCAGTAGCATGTTTTTTCTGCTAGATTTGTCCTTCCACTTCCAGACAAGATCAAATTGTTTTGCTTTTTCCGAAATGCATGAAATGAAGTCTGGTGAGTGTCGTGGTTTTACTCCAGCCGTTGGCTGGGCACCATGCAGACGCTCACTCAGTCCCCCTCATTGGAAAAGGGGGAGAGAATCGGAAGAGCGAAAGTGAGAAAACTCGTGGGTTCAGATACAAGAGTTTAATCAGTGAAGCAAAAGCCGCGTGCACAAGCAAAGCAAACCAAGGAATTAATTCACCGCTCCCCATGGCAGGCAGGGATTCAGCCATCCCCAGGGCAGCAGGGCTCCGTCACACATAATGGTGACTTGGGAAGACAAACGCCATCACTCTGAATGCCGCTACCCCCCCTTCTTCCCCCAAGGCCCTTATAAACCGAGCATGATGTCATATGGTATGGAATATCCCTTTGGTCAGTTGGGGTCAGGTGTCCTGTCTGTCCCCTCCCAACTCCTTGTGCACCCCCCACCATCCCGCCGGTGGGGCGGTTCAAGAAGCCGAAAAGTCCTTGGCTCTGTGTAAACATCGCCCAACAGCAAAAACATCTCTCCACTATCAGNGGTCTGTCAAGGCTTATGTCTTAGCCTGGTCTGCACCAGCAGCAACTTTATTTAAAGGGAAAAGTTAGGGCTTTATCATGTAAAACAGTCACATGGTCTGCTGCTTTAGATTGGGCCTGCTTGTTATGGACATGCTTTATTTTATTGTATTGCTTTAAAGTCTCAGAGCTTAAGCATAACTCTTGTTAATACTGCTTCATGAGCTCTACTTCTTATTGCTTGCATCTGTCCTGCTCTTTCAGGAACAGAGAAGTGTTTAAATCTGTAAATGACATGATGTTCTATAGGCAGTACGCAGCTTTTTTAAAGGTGATCCTTCTCTGAAATTTAGTTTTGGTTGCATAGTGTGGAAGAACTTAAGTCAGCAGGATTTATGTTGTGAAGCTTGAGGAACCTTCATGATACAGAATCTTTGTCGTCGTTAAGATCTGAGCTCTTCTGAGATGAACCAGTCAGTGAGCAGCCTCAAAACTATCCTTTACAGTAGTGCTGTATCACACTCAGTTATTTGGTTCTGAGATTTAGCAGCAATACTTATGGTTTTTTTTCAGTAGATCTGTTATTAATTAAAGACACTTAGAGTGACTAAAAAGAACTTTGCAGGCAATGAAGCAGTGATGGGTGCTTTTATTGGTCCCATGGTTTAATTTCAGACTTCTAAACTCCTTTGAAACTTGTAGAACAACCATAGCATTTATATCACTTTAGTGTCAGAAAACAAGGAATATGCTTTTCAATTCTTACTTGCAAGTTACTGAAGTTATAGGCTCACCTGATACACTTCAGTAAAAGGAAAGAATCAGATCTAGTTATCTGTCATTTAGCTACTCTTGCAGCTTTTTTGTACCTGCAAAAGGGGAGAGACACACTTGTGTATACAGGACAGTTAGCCTTTAGGATTTCCCAAGTATTTGTGTTTAAAAAGTTACTTTGTGAAATAATGTCTGTATGCCCTTCAGTGCTGCAAAGGATTAAATCCAGTACTGAGGCATGTTGTTAAAAGACAAACTGTACCCTCTGTTGGTTACTCATGTATTGGAAAGTACAAATAGTTTAGGCATAAGCCTGATCGCTTAAGAAGCATAGAACGAAGATTGGTATTTGGGTAGATTTGTGTGGCATGGACAGTGATTGTCTCTGAGCTTCTGTGAGTCAGCTGAAAAATGGATCGCAATACATCTTGCAGATGTTCACGCTGTATCCGTAACTATGTAGTAGTTGACTAGTAACTTTCTAGTAGGCATGGTGGTGTTAGGTTGACGGTTGGACTTGATGATCTTGGAAGTCCTTTCCAACCTTAGTGATTCTATGAGTCTATGTACGTTTGTCTGGACTCTCCACTAAGATGATCAAGCTCAGAAAGTTTGTGTCTGTGAAATAGAGAAGATACAATGAGCGGAGTCAGGAATGTGTAAAGTTACGTGGTAGTTTTGATATAAAGAACGTCTAGGGCCTTTTCGTCTTTTCATCTTAGTTGAGAGAAGTGAGGAATGGGTGTAATAGTGGTGTCCAAAATGAATGTAAGAGAGGGTGAAGAGGAAATGACAGTTAATTCTTCTAATGAAACAGTTAAGGGACACCAGATGAGTGTTCCTAGCAGGTAACGGTTTCAAAACCAGACAGAAGTAATTGATTAGATACTGAATACAATACTGTGGACTCCTTGCCAGGGGGTATAGAGGATGCTATGGCTTTACATGAGGTTTTGAAAGGGGTTGGAGAAATTGCTGGTAGAAAGATTCCATTGACGTCTATACAGATACTGTGATGGACTCTGGAAATTTCTGAAACTGATTACTACAAGTAAAGAGCTTTGTGAGAAAGTGCTGCTGATTACTTCCTTCTCTTGCTGTTAGACTTTTCTAGGCATCTTTTATTGATCACTATCAGACAAGCTTTGGGGCTTTCATGAACTTTGGTCCATTTATACATTCTGCGTTGAAGTTGAGAGGCAGAAGTGGCCTTGTCACGCAGGCTGCATTGTGCCGTATTACCAATATGAGATGCTACTGACAGAAAGGCATGGGGATCTATGGATTAGTCTCTTTTAGGAGCATAAAATAATAAGGGTTATGGACATTTTGAATCAACCATACTTGAAGGCACTTACGCCTTTTAAAACTTGTTTTTTCCAGGCTCTCTGCAGAACTTTAAACTCTTGGTGCCTACTTGATGCGAGTAGGAAGACTTAAAGGGAATATGCTATTGGTATCTTTACAAAGGCACTCTCTTTTGCTGCAGTGTAATACTCAGTTTCCAGCTGTTAGATTTGGCTTTTAGTATAGGAAAAAGCAGGTGTGTGTCTCTGCAGTGCCTATTTATGGATGTCTTGTGGTGGTTTTGTCTTTCGGAAAAGCTCTTTGAAGCCAATCAATCTATTTAATGACCAGGATCTGCATATTTGCTGTTGATTCTCATATGAATTCAGCATTCAGGAAATCCTTTTCTGTAATGAAAGAAGCTGTATAACCTTTACGTTTGGATTTTTGTATGAGGTTGAAAGAAACATGATAATGCTCTTCAAAAAGGCCAGTTCCTTTTCCCATCTATACTTAATTGCAGAGACCCTTCAGCATGAAGGAAAAGGAAGAATGTACCAGACCACTCTATCTGTGCTCCTTTTTCTCCTTTTGCAGTCAAGCATGAGTTCACTGGTTTTAGCATCAAAACTGACTGTTAGCAGGGTTTGTTTTTTTAATGGCATGAATCTCAGCTTTTCCTAAAATCTGATAAAAAAAGCTATGTAGCAAGAAAACAAGGTCAGTTGTCAAGCTGAAGGAATATGTTGTTGTTTTTCTTCACCCTTCATGCTTTTACATGATATAGAGTGTGGGCTATTAAAAATGTTTGTCTTAGAATTATAGCTGTAATTAGTTTTGAAAAAGGAATCCCATTTCTTCCTGCTGCTTTCCATTAGAACTTGCATGATTATCATACTTCTGGATGCTATTTCCTTTTAGAAATCTGGAACAGTCAATATACAAGGCTTTGTTATTGTCTGCTTTTACACTCAAGTGTCTATCTGTAAATTTCTAGAACCTCACTTTTAATACCTTTTTCAAATTTTCTTTCAATGTCACTTACAAATACATAAACTTATATAATATACAAGATAAATATGTAAATAAGTTCATTTTTAACTATAACTTTTTGTATTTTCCCATAAATATCACACATCCATATTACAGTTGACTTGCTCTTCCAAAAGTCTTTTCTTGAAAAATTAAAATTAATCATTGTACTATTTTTCACTTGCACAAATATTTACTATCTAAATTTTGGTCTAGCAATACCCATATGGATATGTGCATACGCTTTCTAAGATAGCACTTTCTCCTACTGCAGGGCTTCTGCACAGATTCCAGAATATAGGAGAATATTCTTAAGAGTGAGGAGTGGTGAAGCATATTACAATGACTCTTGTTTCTGTTAGTCAATGCTTTGTACTTAGGTTTTTCAGTGAGATATGAGTTTCTTCTATTTATTTTAATTATTCCTAAAAAATGTATGTTATTGAATTGCTGAATTGTGACATAAACCTAGTACAACCTGGGATAATAGCTAACTAATATGTTTAGTGATTTCTTTTTTTGGCCAAACTATGGTTTCTCATTTGAATGTGTCTTGCTGCATAGTATACTAGTACGTTTGGTATGAACGTAATATTTCCAGAAAATGTCAGATTCAAGTAAGTGAATTAAGATGGAACATATTAACTGTTTGAGAACTGAACAGAAAAATCAGATGTGCAAATACTGGCAGTGTGTCTGCTGCTTTTCAAAGAATTGGTTGTGTTTTGAGCTAACTGAGACGATTTGAATAAAATTAAGAAGTGTCTTGTCAATGAAATACGGTAATTGCAAAATTTCAAACAGCCACAGAACCACACACTCTTAAGTTTGTGTGGTCTTCACCTTAATAACCTTAATTTAATAACCTTAAACTTAACCTTAAGAAATGTTGGAAGTTATGTGGACAACTTTAGAAATTATACTTCCACGTTTTATCTAAAAAAACCCACTATAAATGCAACAGCTGAAGACAATGCAACTGTAGTATAGTCTAGTTGGATTATGGCTGAGCTCTGGATTTTCACTCTTTCGCAAAAGACCAGACTGTTTAAGAACACCCGCTACTACTAAGTACATGTATATTTTGAGAGATTTTTATGTTCTAATTAAGCTTTACCCCACTCTTGTCTCCTAGCAGGGCTTATGAACCATGTCAGTCTTTCCTGTATGTTTTGTTGTTTGAATTACCTGCTTGAGAAAATGATTGCTGTAATCAGTGATGCTGGAATAGATGGAATTTTAAAGGACCAAATTGTTCTGGTGACTGGGTTTTTGATAAATCATTTTTATAATTGTCTGGACAGTACTAACAGAAGTGAGCGTTGTGCAGAGATGTCAGCACTACAAATGCAGGCTTTTAAGCAAGAAACAAAATGTCCCAAGGCTGAAAATAGCCTATCCGTTGTTCCTTGCTGGATTTCATTTTATTCCAGATGTTTTCAAACAATTTTCATTACATCAGATTACCTTTTTAAAAATCTAAACTGAAAAGGTCTTTTGAGTGTGCTGTGAAGGGTTTTCTTTTCACAGTAGCAGAAAGGACTTTGTCCCCATAGTGAACAAAATGCGAGCTTTTCTGGCGTGGGGGAGAGTATGCATCTTGTACACATTCAAAACATTAGAAGCTAAGCATTGTGGAGGAGAAATAGCAGTGAGTACTGAATTGCAGGCTTATTGTTAGTTTTTTCTCAGCAAAACTAGTTAAGTGTCTTTTAAGTGATATTTTGTAAGCACCATCACAATGACTGTTGCATCCGACTACTGACTGAATTACCAGGGAAGGAATGTCTACGCATACCAGGTGCAGGGTTTTAATTACATCGTGTCTTAAGTGTTTGGGGATACTTACTGCTTTGAGATGTAAAGATATACATTGAGGGTATCTTCTGTAGGTTTTTCACTGTATTAAGAACATTTCTGTTTAAAAAAGAAACAAATTTAGTGACTGTAAGTGTTCTGGGTTTAAAAGCTACCTTCTTATAGTTGCCTTTTTTGTTTTGTTGTGGGGGCAGAGGGCTGACAAACAGATTTCTTTGCTTCCCTTGGATTTTGTATAAATCATCATTTACCTGTGCTGACCTGTCTATCCTGAATGACTAAGAGAAGCTTCTTTTGTTGTGGTGGCATTCCCTAGCTGCTTTGTGCCTTTAGATTTTTTTTTAATGGTTGGAGCAGTTAGAATAAAAAAAAAAAGAGATGGTCAAAGCTTTCAAGAGAAACACTTACTGAAAAAGTGTACGTGGAAGTAGGGAAATTTATCGATAAAGTCATTGTTAGGATTACTACGAAGACGTAAATGAAGTGTATTAGAACTATAGTCGAGATTTTTTTTCTGTTCTTTAATCTGAAAAACTGAATTTGTTGATGTTGCTTCCCTGCGGAGTTTGTTATTGACTGCAATGCTTTCTTTAAAGAGCAGGTTTGCAAAGGTGGCAGTGTGTATGCTGCAGATGGTGTGAGGATCTTACTTGACCAATGTAGTGTTAATTATGGAATATTTTTCTCAAGATACTGGTTATTTTGAGTCTATAATATTGATAATCAAGCAAAAATGCTCTCTAGATTTGTTGACATCTACAATACTATTAGGTTATCTTTAGTTGATCCTTCCTTTTCCCATTCTGTCTGTGCTTGACTTTTTTTTTGTAATAAAGAAAATACAGCTTTCATAAGGGCAATGACTGTGTTGTCTCACGAAGCTCTTAGTGCCAAGGTTATCAGTTTCAAAAGTGTTTGAAAAAAGTTGTAGTTAAATATCTGATTACTTTTGAATGCTTTCATGCTATGGTTCTTAGCAGATGTTTTAAAAATCATAGCAGCATTAAACACTTTTCCCCAAGTACTGTGTTTAGAGAGGTGAAAGTTTTTTTGAATGAACCTGGAAATGGATCGTTTAACCCTTAGCTTGTGTCAGTCAGATGAAAGATACCTTTTTGTCCTGTCCTTGTGTTACAGCCTTGCTGTAGAAACGTCATTGTCCTTGTCCTTTGCACTATATTGTACTTCCCGAGAGTAACTCGAAGTATTTAGAAAGCAGTATTTGACTTTTCTTTCTAGGACTCTGCCACTGCTTTGGAAATGGCCACGATGCTTCTATTTGTGGTAGAATTGCTTTGAAAAGCGTACAGGTAGAGTCTATTGATGGCCTGCAGAGCTTCAGGACTAGCATTTCACTCATTGGTGATGAGAATGATTGAGGTTAGATTTCCAGTACCTTGGAAGTATAAACTGGACTTATAAAATCATTAAAAGGAGGTGGAAAAATAAATATACATTTTTCTCTGAGATTTTATTTAGAATGTTGAAAAGCTTTGAAAACAAAGCTGCTGTTGTTAGGGATGATACACCTGAGAGATCATTCCAGGGCTGGATTGGCAGAAGATGCGAATGAGCCTTCAGTGGGAAAAAAATTAAACAAAAATGAATTAACCTCTGCCTTGTAAGCTGTCTTCTCTTTTCCTTTTGAAGTGTCAGTTTGTAGTTTTGATAAATGTCAGAAGCATTCTTCTTCTCAAATAAGATTCTTCTCTGCATAATCCAGTGTTATGTTTTTTTCCTCTCTTCCCTCCAAAGATTACTTTGCCCTTCCTCTGGTTTCTAATCAGACAAGTGCTTAAGAAATGGAATGGATTTGACAGCTAAGTGTGTTTCCTACTGAATTGGTTTTGTAAGGGAGCTAAAGGAGACAGATGAGAATATTCTTTCCTGCAGGTATTGGACATTCATTAACTTAATAAAACGGGAACCAAAACACACACGCACATACACCCCCGTGCTTTGCTTCTAGGTTTCGATCTTTTTTATATGTATAATATTTAACGTTATGACAAAGAGTCTGTTTTACATAGGTGTAGAAGTTAGTGGGCTGCAGCCTAGTGTCTCTGTCTCAGATACACTGACAGTTGTGGCAGAATGTGTTTAAGCAGAATTTATCTACTCCATGTCAGGAAGAAAAGGATTTATAGAGAATATGACTTAGCGAAGCTTGTTTTGGTTTGTTGGGGGTGTATTAAAATATTAATTTTCAAAGCCACCCAATAAGAACTTGTTTAGGCTTCTTGGGAGGGGTTTATGCTTTTCCCAGCTGCTCCAAATAACAGACAGAGTCGTAGAATCATAGAACCATAGAATCATTAAGGTTGGAAGAGACCTCAAGGATCATCCAGTCCAACCGTCGTGTCCCCCCCCACCTATTAACCACTAAACCATGTCCTTCAGTACCACGTCTAACCTTTCCTTAAACACCCGCAGGAACGGTGACTCCACCACCTCCCTGGGCAACCCGTTCCAATGCCCGACCACCCTTTCCGAGAAGAAATTTCTCCTGATCTCCAACCTAAACCTCCCCTGGCGCAACTTGCAGCCATTCCTCCTTGTCCTGTCACTAGTTATCTGCGAGAAGAGGCCGACCCCCAGCTCACCACAACTTCCTTTCAGGTAGTTGTAGAGTCAGTCTGCTTTTAGGGTTCTGTAATGTTTAAAAGCACTTGCACAAGGATTAGGGGGACAAAGGGAGTACAGGTTAGCAGTCTGAGGTGCAAGAGGATACTTGGACTCTCACATCTCATTTGACAGCAAAACATGAGCCTTTGGAAGGGAGATACAGTCTGTGCATTGAATGAAAACAGCATTTTAAGTGCTCATGGGTAGAACAAGTTAACAGTCTTAAAAAGAAGTTAGACCTTCAAACACAAGTTCCTATTGTCCTTGTTTCCCCAAATATATTTTTAACTTTTTTCCTTTCCCTATTATTCTCACTGAAATTACAGCAGTTGATTTAATATTTTTCAGACTATTCCAAGTTATCTTGACTTCATGGCATGTTCCACTTGCATATTCCTTGCATGCGGCACTGAGCAAATCTTTCTCTTTGTGAGAATGTGAATAGTATTGCTTTGTTCACATATCTGTCTTTATTTTCTTTGAATTGCAGACTTCAAGGACGTTTAATTGTGGTGTTATGTCTAGGTAGGCTTTATATGCCTTTTTTTGCTACATCTCTATTTGCAACCAAGTTTTCCAGCTTGTAACTATTCATCATGTGGATCTTAATGACCTGTAAAAATATACAGAGATATTATTTTGAGATAAATTGAAGATAGTGAAGAAAGAAAAAGAAAAACTATTCCTGAAATCAGGAGAATGATCTTACTGTGAATAGAGTACATGGAAGTTAAGGAGTTTGTCTTAATTAGGAGACTATTATTACCGCTAACCGTATGATATCTTACATTAAAATAATTAGTAAAGGTGTTACTGGAAAGACAGTTTAGTGTAGGAACTGATGGTACAGAGCACTTAGAAACGGAAACAAAGTAATTCTAAGAAAATGCAGGAAGCATTACGGCAGCTAGGAAGAAAAAGTCAGAAGGTCAAAATCCATTGGAATTAGAAAACAAGTCTGAAGGAAGCACTCTGGTTTTCCCCTTCATCCTTAAGAATGTGTTTCAGTGAGTCCTTGTCCTGTGACAAAAGTTAATGCGGGGAAATAAACCCAAACAAATTGAAAGCATTAAGCCATTGCTGTCGTAGCATGCTGGTTGCCTGTTGGTGTGATGACTCTACCTGCCCATGTGATAGATAGAGCTGTCCAAATTTGTGTTCTGTATGTGCAGTTTGTTTGGTTTGATGAGCTGTCAGATTTAGATTTAAACTCTCTACCATCACTATCACCCCATGCTACCTCAGATCCTTCTTATTAGGACTGTCAGGCATACTCGTTCATTACGTTTTGGAGGACTGGTTTATAGTGACAAGTGGCTATTACTTATGGCAGCATTTAGTCAGGCCTCTTTGCTGCAGTATAAATGTTCATTTTGCAAAATTGCAATGCAGGTTTGGCCAAGAGCTCTTCCTTTTGCTATGGCTCGCTGAACCATTTGCATCTTATGAATTGGAGCCCTAAGTCATGCTCGTTTAATCAGTCACTCCAGTACAAATACTGATGAAATCGCAAAGTGATTTCTTTAGCAAAAGGCAAGTCATGCTTTGCAACTCTGATTCCATATGCTTTTCCCTCTGGGTAAAACCCCTGCTTTTATTTCATTCCTAAATATTGGAGGACTATAAATAAGGTCAACAGTGTATTTTTGGTTTTGTTTCAAATCCTGAAGGAAACTGCAACTGACATGTATGCATAAAAAGGAAGGGAGAATCATAGAATCTCCCTAGTTGAAAGGGAACCATAAGGATCATCAAGTCCAACTCCTGGCTCCACACAGGACCAGCCCAATCAGAGCTACACAGTTAAAAGCACATTACTGATCAATTTTGATGTTCCTGTAGTAGGAGATTTACCTCAAAGTGAGGTGCTTGTTGTAACAGCTTCATACTATCTAGAATATTACTGCCTTTTCAGTGAGAAGAGTTGGAACTGGTATCCGCCTTTGTAGCCGATTGCTGAGGGGTGTGACTAGTTCTGTTTCACCTACCACCCACCCTGCACAACATCTAATAATGCATGGCTTATTAATGCAGAGGAAGACTGCTTCCCCCCTCCCCCCCATATTTTCCTGTAATGTTGGTAAGCTGAAGGATCTCAGGAAGTTATCAGATGAGCATGGGAACTGGTGAAATGTGTGTGGTGGTAGAATGACGCATCCCTCTTTCAGCAGCAACAAATAAGTAGAGTATGTAATGTGACTCTAAGCGTGCTGGATTTTACATCAGTCTCTGCTTCCTGAAGAGAGTTTGCCTTCTAAACAAATCTTCATTCAATTCTGTGACCAGGTATTCTCTGTGCTGTTGCTACGTTTTCCCAGGTTGGCATTTGCGTCATGTCTGTCAGATGGAACTGTGGTGTCAGCATTCCACGTCCTGGAATCCTTTTACTTTCCATGACTGAGTATTCTTTTTTGTCACTTTCAAAGTCTGACAGGACTGCCATGGATAGAACCAGGCTCTGTGTTGCACCAAGCATGGCTGACAATATGCAGTGACAGTGGTTGGTCTACAAAGCTGCAGCTGTGGTGGCATGCTGCTTTAGTGGTCAAAAGAGGATGAGGGCCAAGCAGCCAGGGGTTTGCAGGTGTTCTTTTTCATGGAAACCTCATAGGAATGTTTCCTGTACAGGAAGAGTCCATGGGCAGAAAGGGTAAGTTATGACTGCGTGGATGTGGCCAAGTTTTTGTGGTTTTCTTTTCCCTCCAGAAAGTTAAAGCAAGGAAGGATGCATATTTCTGGCTTTCTGCCACTGTTCAATAATGGGTTATAGCATCAAGATATAAATGAGAAGTGCAGGACTGAGTAGTTCCCCAAGGAGTTATTTTTAGGGAGAAAGTTTATTAGGAGGGAAGTAGTTTGTTAGTTTTGGTTTAAAAAAAACACAAAACCAAACAAACAAAAAAAACCCCAACAAACAAACAAAAAATCCCCCAAACCACAACAACACAGCACCTGCAGCTGAGTAACAGTTCTTAGCTTGTGCACTGCTGCAGCTATTTTGTGAAGTTACAACATTTGTGGGAAGAAACAGTGTTTGAGCTTGAAAAACTATTGATGTGCTTCCCTGGAATATTTAGGAGACCTTTTGCCTAAATGGGAGAGTATTCAAAACAGGGATGCTTAGGGTGCTTGGTGGTTTGGTGAGAGAACGATGCAGAGCTAGGAGTTGCTTGGCAAGGTCTGTGAACTCACAACGATCGCCTTTTTTAAAGTTGTGGCGTTCTTTCAATGACTAATGTTGTGAAAATGTAGTAAGTTTTTTGTGGTACCCAACACTTTTCATGAAAAAAACCCCACCTTATTTGTCATTTATGTGTAAGAACAATCTGTCTGAAGTCCAATGAGAACACTGCTGGGCATTAACAGCTCCAAATTGTGAGGTTTTCATTAGTGGAGGTCTAGTAAAAGTCATGCATAGAAATAATGTAGAGAGGAGAGCATGCTCTGGTACAAGATTCAAAAGGTAAGCAGAAGGAAAAGTAGAATTTCAGACTTTAAGAAGTGATCTTTGTAGTTATGTATTCTGCATTAGAGCTGAGCTGTGCAGTTGCTGGCCCTGCTTCTGTTTGGGAAAAAATTGTCTCATAGTATTATTATATTGTTTTCAAAGAAGCATAAAGAAAAGGTTGAAGTCTTGACAGCTATGACAAAGTCCGGTGCCATAAAGTGTCACCAGATAAGTGATACTGTATAGTCTGTGGTAGTCAGCAAAGCATGGCAGCCACTATTTATATGTCAGCTTTAAAAGAGAGGAAGTGTTACCCGAAGGGGAGAGAATATCAGAATTTGACAGCCTGGTAGACATCTGAGGTTAAATGTCATCTTTTGAATAGATTTAACTTACATATTCATTTTATGTATTGAGATCTGAAATTGCAGCCTTTAAACTCTCATTTTGTTACTTTATGGCACTTAAAAACATTGTACCTAAGAACAGAACAGTTTCCTGCTAAAGTAGATGATG
The DNA here is from genome assembly GCA_013399095.1 of Psophia crepitans. Classification (NCBI taxonomy): domain Eukaryota; kingdom Metazoa; phylum Chordata; class Aves; order Gruiformes; family Psophiidae; genus Psophia; species Psophia crepitans. Next base: position 289,478 of record VWZZ01000419.1, read on the forward strand.
TTAAAAGTTAGGTCATAACTTTCAATATTTGACTTAGTGTGTAAATATGTAAGTGCATATGCAACCAAGGGCAGGAGAGAGGGAGATGCGTCTTGTTCATTTCTTAATGTAAAAGAAGATAAAAAATTGACTTTCAGTAGTAATTGTGTATTACTTGGATTCCTCCTCTATTATATCAAATTATTTTCACTTTTCCTAGGCTGCTTGTTCTTTGTAAGATCTTGTTGCAATTTAAGACTTTAAATTTAAACCTTGTTTGTATGTTTCCATAGGCAGTATACATAATGCATGGCAAGTAATTCTGCAGGTATTGGCATTGTTTTATTTTCCCACCTTCCCTACCCCAAGTTGTTTATCCTTTGAGCATTTGTTTTGTTTTTTAACTTCCTGAGCACTCTCATGCCTTTATATCACTTGAAACAGGAGAGAATAGAGCAGAGATACTTCCATAGTTATTTTAATGATCTTGAAAGAGCAGAAGTTGTTAGCCTTCGAACAATATTTTCAGCTTGGCATTTATGGGGAACAGTATGCTTTGAAACAGAGGCACCATATTTTCCTCTTCTCATGAAAATTGCCTTTATCTTTTTTACATTCTGAAGTCTGTGTGAAACTTTCTGTTGAAGTATGGATTACAAAGCTCTGAGATGATCCTTGAGGTCACTTCCAACCTTAATGATTCTATTCTATGACTAAAAAGATCACTTTCTGTGATTTCACAATTGGTGTTAAGTGTTGCAGAGACCGAAGTTGATAATACGTTAATACTGTTCTATCTATTCTGTCTGCTGTTGGTTTTCTGTGAAATTATTTTGTTTTATTTGAGAAATAATATTCTTTAGTTTTCAAGCAACAGTTTCAGAATTTGAATTCCCTTAATCTAGAAACTGGTAGAAGGTAGTTGTCTCACAGATTCCCTGGATGTCAGGAAAAGAGGGTTGCAGAAGGCTGAATCTTCATCTACCATTCCCCAGCTGTAGTGCAAGTTGTTGTGTTCTCTCTGCTTTTTGCCTTAAATGCAGCTTGCAAATCTAACAGCCAGTCACATCTGGTGCCCGCATCTCTAGATCAGGGGAAAGACTCCACCACTATACTGAAAGATGGAAAATGTGCTTTTCTCTCCCTGAGCTTACTTCAGCCCATTCATATGGCAGAATGCAAGACTTCTGTGGATATGGCATGCGTTTGTGCCACTTTGCACATTGCAACTGCATTGCTTTACGTTGCTTTTTTCACAGCCTCCCACTCATGTGCATCTCCTAGCTTTTCTAAGAGCAATGCCCACCATAAAGAATGTTTTGCACCTTTCACAAATAGGTGTTTGATACATGAATGGGGCTGTGGGTGGGTTCATCTAAACCCTGGGGGTGTGATGTTGAACTCAGAACTGTCAGTTGCAACTTAGAAGAGAAATCCTGGGCTTCCTCTGAATACATTGGCTTGATACACTTTGGCAGCCAAACATGTCCACAGTGTCAGGAAACGAATTGAGGACAAGAAGGGTTTGATATGACTTAGTTTTGAGTGTAAAAAGCTTTGAGAAGCTTGTCAAACATTGGTGTGTCCATTTTTTTTTGGAGTGTCGTCAATTCTGGTCTCTATTTTCAGGAAAAATGTTAGAGCAGGTAGAGAGAGGCAGCTAACATAGTCATGGGATCAGCTGTCTTGTGTCTTTTCAGTCTCCTCCTTCAGCATGTGGGACCAGACAGGCCGCACCCTTTAACGTATGTAATCCAACAGTTGTAGCTCTTGGGGGAACATGGTAGGGGTGGACTGCAGAAAGTGGCCAAGCTTGCATGCTCTTCTTACATAGCGTTTCCTGTTGCTGCTGCTGAGGACCACTGACCTGACCCAGCAGCGCATTTTGTATGTCCTTAACAAGGGTTAAGTAAATTGTTCTAGTACTTTGCGGTTAGGTAATGATTGTTATCAGTTGAGAATTTGATTCATTGCTTTGGAAAGAGTCAAATGAGAACTTACTCATGGTTCATTTATAGGGCATTTGGTGACACGTTTTCTCACATGCAACTTTTGAGAGTTGTTTCTGCATTTCAATTCATGAATTATTGCCAGATAAAATGCAGCAAGGTACAGTGCTACAAATTTGCATGAAGCTATGGTTTTCTCTCATTTCTTCTGGGTGGGTTCTGTTTTCACAAACTTTTTGTACAATCATTATTTCTGAGGTAAAAAGCTTTTTTTTTTCTGTTCTCCCCTCCGCCTTTCATTTTAACAGGTTCTTGAAGATGCAGAGGCTCAACACTTGTTCCAGTCCATTCTTCCTGATATGGTCAAGCTGGCGCTCTGTCTCCCTAGTATCTGCACCCAGGTAAGTAAACACAGCTAGCTAAGTGCTCTGTGGCAGATCACTTTTCTGCAAACTGTGACTAATGGCTAAGGTCAAAACATCAGGATTGTGTTATGTTCTTAATAAAAGCCATAGCTTTGCTTTTGTGTTGAATGCAGCTGAGGCTTAGGGAGAAGAACAGACAAGGCACATGTGTAGTGATATAATAGAATGTAAAAAAGTATATCCTGCAGTCATATTTTTTAGCCTGAATTTAAGTAACACTTTCTATATGCTGGAGTTGCTGCTTGTTTTTCTTAAAGGGTTTCATGGTCATTTCATTTAGGTTATAAACTAAAACACTTGAATAATCTTAAAACATCTAGGGGTTTTTTTGGTTTAGATTTTTTTAATCCTAGAAGTAGTATTTTCATAAAGCCTTTGTTTACTTGGGAGCATATCTTATTCTAGTTTGAGCATCACAATACTTGTGCCCCTACAAACCGTAACTAATTCTTTATTATCGTTATGGGAATCAGTTCTGTGGGTAGTAAAGCTGATAGAAGTGCATAGGACTGATCAAGTGAGTGAGGACATATGATAGGTAATATTGGCAGAGTAATGACTCTTAATTTTTAAGTGCCTTTTATTACAATTTTCTGAATTGATTTTGTTGGAGAGGAGCAGGGAAAATCTCTTCCTACTTCGTTATGCTGCAGGGGTCCTACGATAGATACATAATTTCAAACAGTGTGAATATTTCTTTAAATTTTTTTTTACTAGTCACTTGATGGGGAAGTTTCTGAGAATGCCATGAAGTTTCTGAACACGGTCAAGTGCAAGTCTTGCAAGTTCATGTAGTAATGACTTTTATAAAAAAGATAATGTACTGTTAGGCAGTGTAAATTGTGAAGAACTCTGTCAGAACTCTTGGTTAGACATAAAGCTAAATTTGTTCCCATATAACATACTGTCCAAAATATTCTACTTTTATAGGCTTGTAGACCTTATTAGAGAGAGCTTCTCAGGCTTTATTCCCCCCTTCAGCTGTGCAACTTCAGACAGCACAATATACCTTGTTAATTAAATAGTCAAAAGTCAGAATGAGATTCAGCAAATGTGAAGGTAGTGGCTGTGAGAATGAAGGAAAACTTGTTTGTTTTGTGGAGTAAACAGGGCTGTGTGTTCAACAGTCTTAAATTAGTATTTCTGAATTTAGAATACTAAATTTCTTAATTTAGTGTTCTTAAATGTTTCTGTATTCACAACTGAAAGGACTGAAATGTAGCTGCTCGGCTCTCCCAGAGCTAGGCTAATGATGATTGCTGAGAATACTGGAAGAAGAGGTGAAAACTCTGTTCTTTCTCCTGTCAAGTGGATTTATCATAACTGTTACTGGACTCCTTGGCAGTCAGAATGATTTCCCCACCACCACCAGTATTATCACATAAATTAAAATAAAAACAAGCAGTGAACGTGCTGAGCAAAAATTCCGATTGAGGAGGCTAAAGCCTGATAAAATGGAAGATCTCTAGCACTTCAGGGGTGTTTTGGGGGTTTTTTTGGTTGTTTTTTTTTTTGTTCCCCCTCCTTGCTGCTTTTTGTATTAAAAGAAACTCTGACTAGAGTCAAATAAAACTCCAAACTGGAGACCAAAGTGAAGCTGTGCTTTTTGCTCATTCTGATTAAAAAAGAATGAATAATCATGCAGTTTCTGCAAATATTATCAGTGTTATTTCTTCAAGTAGGATGGAAAAAAAAATTCAAAGCAAGTCATAGGGTGATATGTAGCGTGATTTCCACCTTTCTTTGTAAAGTATAAAGCACGGTATTGTAGCTGAAAACATTCCTTAAGGGTTCTTAACTACATGGCTATTGAAAGTGGGGTTTTACTTTGGTTTTTGAGATTGCCCAGGACTTGCAACATCCCGTCTATTTTTCCCACTCTCCATTCCCTATGGTTTTGTTTGATAAGTTGTGTTTTCTTGGTCTTTCTTTTTATTATTGATTGGAAATCTGCAGTTTGTCAAGCAAGCTTTTTCCAAATTGTCTGGAATGAACTGTTCTTGACTTTAATGGTGCTGCTGATTAAAGGGTTTGCCAATGGCCTGAATTACTCTTGCTCTAATTTAACAAATGTAATTTTGTGCTCCTGTGTTTTCTTTTAAAATGGGTATGCTAATTATTTTTCTCTCTCCTTCCCTCCCTCCCCCTCACTTCTTTTGTTGGTAGCCAATACCTCTTCTGAAACAAAAGATGAATCACTCCATCACAATGTCACAGGAACAGATTGCTAGTTTTCTGGCCAATGCTTTCTTCTGTACTTTTCCACGTCGCAATGCAAAGATGAAGTCTGAGTATTCTAGTTATCCAGACATTAACTTCAACAGGTATGGCACTCTGGAGTAAATGAAGCTGATAACCCTTCAATGAAAATATTATTGTTGTCATTTAGGGGAGAAACTCAGTGTTTCTTTCATGGTTATGTCATCAGTTTCAGCAGTTTGCTTTGTCCTTTCTGTTTAGCTCTAAGGGACAAGAAAACTATGCAACTATTTAAGAAAGGATCTTGTTTACAGGAAGACACAATATTCCCAATTTTTATTTTTTTCATGCATGCACATGCAGAGACACGCTCTGGGGTAATTAGGCTGATTCAATTCTCTACCTTCTCATAAGCCATTCATCTGCGAATGGTATATTTCAATTGTGCTTAGTGTGTTCTATATGTATTCAAAGGTCAGTGTTTCCCCACCCATTTTTCTTGTCTCCTTTGTGTCACCAGTGGTGATCTATATGTTAAGTCAGATCAATAGGACTTGATTCTTCAGCATCCATGCAATCTCTTCTCATTTTAAGTCAATTGCAGAGCTGCATGTTAAAATAAACCTGTCCTTTTTGCTACATTAGCCTAAAAAGGTTTCAAGACCACAATAAGAATTTAATTAAAGATATTCCGATTTCTGAACAAATGCTTATTCTTTTTTCCTCAACACTAGCTTACAGTCATATTTGATTAGGAATTATTTTTCACATTTTTTATTTTTAAAATATGCTTATTTCAATTTTAAATGGAGGAAGAGAATGGAGCTATCTCCTGCTGCAGAGTATTATAGTTCACATGATATTACTTAACAGATTAGAAATGAGAATTTTTTGTCTTTTGGGCACTTCTGTACAATTCTGTGTAGATCAACCTTAAGTTTATTAGGCTGGAGCTTTGACAGATTATTGATCTAGAGTTTTTCTTACTCTTCACATCAATGTATGTAGTGTATATGCTCTGAACGATGAGATAAAATATAAAAATACTGATACCTTTGGTCCAGCACACTTGGGTACCTGTGTCGTAAGAACTATATTAGACTAGAATGCCACAGCATAAATTGTCAGGCATCCTGATGTACTAACAATGGTTTTGGTGCTTGCTGGCTTTAAGGCCTAGCACAGGTTTCTCTACACTGTGTATTTCAGAACAGAGACCAGAAAACTATACTGGAAAAAGGCTCACTGTTTTGGTATTTATTCCAGTGGTGCAGTGGGTTGCGGAAGAGAAGTTATGATGTGCCATATAATTCAGCATATTTTTCCACCAATAGTTCATAACACTATTATGAAATATTAGATGAAAAGTACCATCTATCCATTAAAAAAAATTATGTTCAGAGCAGTGAAAGAGGACATTAAAGTTCCAGAAATAATTCTTTGCACCAGCTACACACTTCTAGGTGATTTTTTTTTTTAAGAACTTCAAGGTACCAGTGTTTGTTGTAACATAAACATGTTATAAATGAAGCAGTTAAGTTCTTACCAATTACAGAATAAAATGCTCTTAAACCACTGGAGTAAATTCGTATTCTCTTCTATGAACATTGCACAGCAATGTAAAGTCACAGTAGTGCAGTGGTTAACTCAGGGCATGATATTTTTAACTAATTTTAAATAAAGTCTTGGAAAGTTATTAGATAAATAGTTTCCAGCCATAGACTTAAAGAATGACCAGTATGAAGTACAAAATATTCAGGATTTTCTGCCCTATTCCAGTCAGTCATCCTTCATCCTTCGTCTTGTGACTTGGCTTCCTAGTGTTATCACTCATAGTAGGTTCCAACAATGTTATTTAAGAGGGCTAATACAGCAATCTTCAGACCTTCCTCTTGCATTATGGATGAAGTAACGCTCAGCTTTGTCACATAGGGTAGAAAGCCATTTTTATTTCTGTAAATGCAAGAATATTGTTGCCAAACTGGACAAAAGAGGGGAGGTTGATGTTCTTTGGATCCTGAGGATTGAAAGTGGATGTTCGTCAGTGTGTGCCAGTTTATGCAATTTCTATATAATTACAGCTTCATTTTTCAGTCCTTTTTTTTTACTTAACCATTTGTTGCATTGATAATGAGCTGATTAGTGAAGTAGAATGGAGGTGTGACGGGCAGTGGATAAAATGAGACAATGTGTCAGGGAGAGGGGGACTGTCAGGGTAAAAGCAAAAGGAGATTGAAGTGAGTAGTAGAGAGCGCGCTTCAAGAATTTACAGTTTTCTATCATGCTAATGTATGTAACCGACTTACTTGAAATCTAAAATGAAGGAGGAGAAGGAGGATGGATAGTATCCATTTTTCTTCCTGTCAACCCGCTATTTTCTTGCCCTGAGAAGTTATTTCTTCGGTAGCAAGGACAGACTAAAATGTCATGTTTCCAGCTATTGTTTCAGACTTGTAAATTTGGTCCATTGCAGTGTGTATTTTCAGTTTTTACAGAAAAGCCTTTCGTGAAGCTGGATATATTCAAAAGTTAGTAGGCAATGCCTGAAGTTAAAATGTTTGTGACTTTTTTTCCTCCCTCTTTATAACAATGTTTTGATGTAAAAGCTTTGGATGCTGCTGCTCTGCTCTGTTTGCTTAGGGATGGGCATAAGAGATTGTTCCACACAGCAACCCTTTCTCCCCACAGTGTTATGGTCTCTAGTGTTTTTCAGGCTTAGTTCTTTCCTCAGCATAATTAATTTGCTACATGACTGTGAATGAATTACTTCATTCTTTGGGAACAAAAAAAATAATCTGCTACGGTTCCCTGAGAAAGCAAAATTACTGAGTGGATGCTAGCGTTTGAGGGAATTTTCCATTGGCAAATGTGGTGTTCCTCAACTCTGCTGTGCATGCCCTTTCTACGTTCATACAACAGGCTTCTTCCTCTCAACTCTTTGAGACTGGGAAAAAAAAATACTTGTGCCTTAAGTTAAAAACACAACTGTGTAAACTGTTTTTCTTGTGTTTTCAGTTTTACATAGCAGTCGTTTTTCAATTCATTTTATGCAGACTTAAATATTAGTACATTTTTATACACTATAAAATAGTTACGGTTTCTACATTTGTGTCATATTCCCTCTTCCCTCCCAGTCTTCTCTATGCTTTCGGTTTTTATGTGGTATTAACTAGCATATTGTAATTTCCACCCCTGCTCCACCCCAAGATATAAATCTGTCTGACAAAACAACAGACACTCAGTGCAGGATATTGAGAATTTACCCTTCCTCTCCCTGCTGCCGTTAAGCATTTTCTGGTGCACCAGTGCTTGGTGATAGTAACTACAATGATGATGGCAAGTTGCTTGAATGCTGATGCATGTACTAATAACTGCAGCTGACTGGGAGGAAGGCTATTGTAAGTGTTGATATTAACATAAATCATCTGTGCTTTACCTCCCATCTCCTGTCTCTTGGTCTTGCCAAATGAGATAAGAGGGGAAAACAAAAAGCAAGCATTTCTTTTTTCACGCTGAAACACTTACTTCAATAGGATGTTCTGACACTCACTGCCTATTTTGATTGTTCATCACGCTTCAGACTGAAAGTTACTTGTGTATAATTATATACTTGATAATTTAATTAAATTCTTCCCTTGCGTACTTGGCAAGGATGGGCCTCTTATGATTCTTAAGTCAGTAATACCATAACTCATTAAAAATGTAGTTAATAAAATGGCATCCATAGTTTAACTCTGAGAGCTTGAATATTTATGATTTTTAGTAGATAGAATGACAACTGTTCAGTGTCCAAACATTAGCTCATACTAAATAGCATAAAATACTGCTTCCGTTCAAAATATCAAGCTAAATTTAAAAAGCTCAATTTTTCTTTTCTTTAAAAATGTTTTTCTTATATCTAGTGTGGAAATTTATTGAGCAGGTTTACATAAAAATATTGCTATACAAAAATATTGTATCACAAAAGAAAGAAATAATTTGCCATTTGTTCCTCTTACTGATAGATTTTTCGCAGAAGCTGCATACTGGTTGAATGTGAAGTATGAATTGCATTGACTCTTCTGAGATCATCTCTACAATTACGACATTGGTTACACAGTTTAAACTAGTTTCTTATGGTGATGCTTATAACTAATCTTTGTGAACAGTTTATGGTTTAACATAGCACTTTCCTAAAAAGGGAGGAATGATGGTTGTCCCTTGCCTCTGGAAATGTATTGAAGATAAAACTATCATAGAACTGTTGGTTTCATTGGATAAGACCTGTAAGATCATCAAGTCCAACTGTTAATCTAGCACTGCCGTAACCCAACCACTAAACCATGTCCCTAAGCAAATGCTTTCTTGCATTTATTTTTGAGGAGATAATGAAATAAGATACACTCCACTGTCACAGAGGACTTTCCTCTGTGGAATTTCTCTTCCCCCTGTTGACCAAGCTATAGAATCTGGTAATTTAGGAAACTACCTAGTTTGATTATATATGTAAAAGGAAAATACAAGGCAAAAATTCCGCAACCTTGAGTCAGTGTTCTGGATGACTGAAAGGGAAGCAGGTATGTCGAGGACCCTCTTTGTGTCTTTGGCCTGCTACAGATCAATTCTTAGCGGTTGTGTCAAGTTACAGTAACTCCTCTGTTTTCCTTTTGCAGAAAACTGCTGTAGTTGAACTGCAGGTATTATGCATCTGTAATAGCTCCCATTAAAGCAATTGAGCTCTATACCTCACTGAAGGTAGTGTGTCTAATGACATAAGCCTGGTGGACCTTTTGGCTTATATATTAGTGGATGCTCTGGTCTGAAACCGACAGTATTCCACTATGACTAAATTTTTTCATCTTTATCAAAGAAACCTTTAAAGTAATTTCAAGTGATTGGAAATGAGGGGAAAAAGCCCACTAGTTAAGATATATATGTCTTTTATGGAATGTATAATATACGAAAGGAAATGGGCAAACTGTATAGTACGTTTATGCAGGAGAATTGAAATCTAATTTACCAGTAATGCAATTGTCTCTTCATAAACAACATCAATTTTGCAACACTAATGAGTGTTCTCTGGGGAATAAATTATCTCACGACTTTGAGAGAACTTGGTTTGGACTGAGGTATGCATTGCTTCTCTGAAAAGTTGTTCTAGGTTTACTGAGCTTACAGACACTGATCCTACAAAACTGCTTCTGTTATGCCTGCCTTAGGTCTATGTTTTAATTAGTCTTGGATGGAATGCTTAGAGCATAATTTTCTGAAAAAATTTAAGTCAACATTTATGTGTGGTAAATGGTGAAATACTCTAAATCAATAACTTTAAAGGACACTATTTTTATCAAGTCTGGCATAATTACTTTGCTGTAGTGATTAAAACAGTACTCAGTCTGGATACATTTTTGTTAGCTTAGTAAATACAGACATTTAGTTCAGAACTTAGTTGTACCGTGCTGCGAGATGTCTTTTGTTTTAGATCCTCGGGGTAAAACATTTTACCCTGCTCTTCCTTGGTGTTGAGTACTTGGAGTTAGCATCTTATTTCATCAAAGTTAAGTATCAACCTGATGTATTTTAAGACTCATAAATCACCAAAATTTTTTCTTAAAACAGCTTTATAATGCTCCACGTTACTTGCAACAATAAACAGAAGTACAAAATGAAAAGCACAGAGAATAGAGATGTGAGTGTACGAGATGGAAAGATAGCTTTTGCATCTAGATTACCAACAAAATTACATTACTCAATTTTTTTATTTATACAAATCTTAAAAGTCACTATTTAATCTAAAAATGAAGTTCTAACTAAACCTAAGGGTCTTGAAATGGTATGATGCTCTTAAATAACTTTGAGACAACAGACAGTAAGAAAGAAATTGCCTATGAAATTGAATGATTTATTGAAAATGTTGTTTTTTTCCTACTTTATACCAAAGGAATTCAAAAACTCGAAATTACTTCCTATATAAACTGGGAGAAGGAAGGCAGTGTTAGTACAGAAAGATAGAATTGATGTTGTTAAGTGGAAGTGATATATACTAGGTACCAGAAAATTGGAACTGAGGTTGCTGTATTTGACTTGTGAAAGGTTGAGCTACACTTTCCTATCGGGAATGCAAGATCTGGACAGGGCCGTTTCTTTTTGTGCAGTCAGAATGTTAGTTGTTTTGTCTGCCTTTCATTTCTCTGGGAGGAATTTCTCATCTGGATTATTTTGCTTTTGATTTCTGTAAGTCAGTCCAAATTTCATAAGTTTTGATGTTCTGAATAGCCTTAGTTTTAGTTCTCACTTAAAATATTTTCAGTTGTTGCAGGACTTACTAGAAAGGTTTTATATTTTATATTGGATATAAGAATGTCCCATTTTATATTTGCTAAGATTTCCTCATCTTATGTAATTGATGTTCAAGTATTTAAAGCTGTCTAGGGCAGTGATCTTCAAACTCTTTTGATCACACATACCTATCAGTAAAAAATTTTGAATGTGCACCCATGATATATGCATATTTATTTACTTACAAATTATATACATGTGCTACTGTTCTAATATATTACATTCTAAAACATGCACCCAAAAAGAAATTTAAAAAGCATGAAAAAAAGATGAAATAAATACTACTTTAAATATTTTGTGTTTTATGAATGGTACAAAATTACTTTCTTCCTGCATCCTAGTGGATTGTCTTGCTCGCCCCCTGGGGTGTTTTGGAGACCAGAGTGGGTCTAGGGCATCTTTCATCACAAAATACAAGTATGTAAGCAGGAATGAAACATTGTGTAATTAATTTCTCTTGATAACAGGAGTGTAAATGGTAGCAATGAAACACTTGTAGCAGCTCTGTTCCTTATGAAAAGTCCTTTATCAGTAACTGACTGGAGCTCTCTTCCATCTCTTTCACTGAACTGAAGCTGTAGTGATGCAGCACTCTGGTTTAAAAGGCTGATAAATATGATAAATATTTCTGTATGGGGAGAGGGGAACCCTACTCAATTGAAAAAGCTTTCTCAGAAAGTACTTCAGGCACAGGGCACAGGTAATTAATATAGGTCCATGTGGTAGGCTGAATTGCTTTTGTGTATTTAGAGAGAGAAAGATTGTTCTCTATCCTGTGCAATCATGTGATAAGCACACATAATTATATACACATTTCAGGGCTTATGTGATGGGATTCTCTCTGTACACATCAGTGCATGCAGATTTCCTAGATATTAGATACACTGGTATCTGTAGACATGCTTAATATGCATGCGACTAAATTACCTTGAGCACAATTGAATAAAAATATAAAATATTATTGTGACAGAACCCTTACTGAAACGAAGTGTTTCGATCAACTGTGCTTAGCATTGCAAATCAAAGCTTAAAAAAACCACAACTTCATTAAAAATATTGTGCTCTCTTTGAAAAAGAGTTTCTTTTTTTCTTCTGATTTTGGAACTCCTTTTTCTAGGGAGAAAGATGGAAGAGATGCTTCTGTGTGTTCCCCAGTGCTACTGATGTAATCCTAAATGAGTTTATTGTGCCATTCAACACTAGATTAGTTTTTCCATTAGGGTTCTGTGTATCAGTATGAAATTTTAGTGGTTCCCATTGAGACTGCTAGCAATTGAGAATGCTCAGCCTTTTAATGAAAGTAGCCCTCAATCATATCGAGAGTAGTGCAGGTTTGACAGGAACATACGTAAGCATAGTATTTCTACCCCTGCATGTATACACCAGATAAAGCTTAGCCTTGAAATGCAACAAGGTAGAAAAAGCAAGATGCTTGGTTTATTTTTTCCCCCAAGTGTTTTGCCATTTTATGCATTAGGCTAAAGCTCTGGTTTTGAGACTGAAGGTAATATCAGAATCTTCATTTCTGCCTTACCTTGCTATCCTTCCCCCTGCTCAGTTCCTTTACTGGGTAAAATTCATCTATATGGGGTTTTAGTAAAATGTCTTGCACTTGCTCAGATGCAACTTCATCTTCAGTGACATCATGCTAAAATATAAGAAACAGTATGAGTGAGTTTTCAACTATAGTAGTAAAGAAAAAGGCACTTTTTGGTGGCTGTGGTAGTTAAGAAAAAGCACAGGTAGTTAATTGTGGGGACCACAACTATGAATTTGTTTATCCACACTTTTGCAGTCAGCACACATGAAATGCCATGGATTTATGGGAAATAATCTTTGAAGTATGATCCATACCGCAAATTTTTGCATATTGTTAGAGTGTGGACAGCTTTTTCTGAGTTTTATGAGAGGTTCCAATTTCAATTTAAAGCCATGGTTATACTCTTTGCAAAGAAACACTCAAAGGAAGCCCAGTATGGGATGGGAAGATACAGGCTGGGTCTAGAAATACTGATATTGAAATTATTTAACTGGGAGTTTAAACCACATGATTGTAATGGTTCCTTCTGCTTGTACTTAAGCTGGTTCAACTTTTTCCCAGTAAACTATATGCATGCCGAGGTCACTTTTGCGTAGCTCTTAATGTTATTAAATCATGTTGACGTTGCATCATTGGAAATGTACCCTTTGAAGTACCTTGCCACTTGCCAAGATACTTCTAAAAATATATATAAAACGCTATGTGAGCATGGGTTACTCCTACGTGTCTGTATTTGATGTGCAGTCTTTGCCTCTGTTGATCTTGAAGAGACAACACGCTTGCGTGGTAATGCTTGAATTAGCACGTTAGGGTTTGGTTACAGAGCTGTTTGTACCACTGGCTGAGGCACTCATCAAAGGACTCTGGAGCAGGTTCTTTAGAGCCTCAACATTTGAAGGTGAAAATGCTGGTTGAAAATAAGCCAATTTTGAGTTTGCAGTCAATGAGGCTGCAAAAAACAGAATATTCATGACACTTTTAAAATGCCTTTTTCCACCCTAAAATTTTATGCAAATGCTAATGCAAAACTTGCACGTTTTTGTAATAATTATTGAAATAGTATAAGCAATTGTCTTGTAACTTTACTGACAGTTGTTGAGTAATTTTTTTTAAACATTTTCCCAATATCAGTAGTTGTTTTTAATATTTTTTTTCTCATATAGGATTTCTGCTCAGAACAATTGAATTAGGTGTCTGAATATTTGCTAGAAAAGAGTTTTCATTTACCCACACTGAGTTTAACAGGCTACTTTTGTGTTTAGCACATTGTTCACACATCTGCTTTCTTATGTTTTTAGATCTGACTTTGATTCCTTGGAATAATTGTTCCTCTATAGAGGTCCTTTGCTCAATTAACAGTGCTGCTACCCTGGCTTGGAAGCTGGAGTGCCAGAGATGAATTTGCAGCTGTGTTTGGTGATCAGCCCTACGAGCTTTCTTAGCTCCTGTATTGGCTAAATTGAAGCTAGGTGCATGGCAGTGGGAACATCCTGTACAAAGCAAAACAGCTTACATACGCAGTTGCCAGTAATATTTCAATTACTTCGACTGAAAGTGGGCTTGCAGTGCTTTGCATTTGATTTACAGTGCACTTCATTTGGATCAGTTCTTTAATTGGAATTAATGGGGTTTGGCCTTGGGTCATTCTGTCAGAAATTGATTATGTGGTTTCCGCATACATTTTTGGGTGTGTTCTTTAGTAGGATCTGTGTCTCAGAGCTTGTAGAATTTCATTTAATATCTTACTGATACCCTCATTTAGCTTTGTTCCTCAAAATAGAGATATTTGCTTCAGAAATAAAACTGCTCATAATGTTGCCTAATTGATCATTTTGGAAGTAAGGTTCAAGGTTAAAACGTTCGTAACTTTGCTATGGTACATCCTCACTTAAATTAATGGGTTAGGACTGGGCAATTTTCGATTGTTGTAAATATCCATGCTTTTACTGTTTCATTCACAAAGATGCCTGGTTACTTCATGCTGCCCTTAAGAAAGCTTGGCTGGCTGCTTGTTCTGGGGGAGTGTTGGGTTTTCTCTTGGGCTTCTCTTCTGACTTTATCTTGGTCAAGGTCTTCTGAATCAGTGATGTCATTGTGATATGATTTCTGTGGAAATTTAAAAGAACATATGAAACAATGAAATTCAAGTGAATGAATATCAATAACCTTAATTAGATAGTAGGAGAGTTTAAGGCTAATCTGTAGCCCATTAAAATCTGTGGGGATTTCGGCATTCCTAATGTTGTAAAGCACTTTTGCTTGAAATAGCTGAAGATGAGTTCCTTGAAAATATGGAAGTAATGTAATGTTTGCAAAATACAAAGCACTAGTGTGTGTGTGTATAGGTATATGAGATAAAAAGCATGTTTGCAGATAGCCATCTTCAGTTTGCCACCAGCTCACTAATAAAGGTAAATTCTAGACACAGAAAATATGAAGTAATTGCAAGCATATAAACCTAGGACATGATGCCTGCAACCTGACCTAAATGGTTATCCTTTTATGAGTTGCATTCTGGTTTGGACAAACATAATTTGTTGGTGGATTCAGTCCTAGAACATATGCAGGACTGGTGTTGCCTGCTTTTGGTTTTACTAAATAAACAAATTCTTAAAAATGTATTTTTCTGTTATTAACTGAATTTTCAAAGAGAAACTACAACTTAGGTCATAGAGAAGAAAAGCAAATACTTGGAGGAGAAGGGTGATGAGGGCTCTTGTGCAAACTTCTGTAAAAGATCTGGTGCATTTAGTTACTGGATGCGTATAGCTACTAGGTCAAAATACAGATAATTTTGAACAGCACGGTATTCTTCTGTCTCCACTGTATGGAGTATCCCTCTACAGCAGGGAATGTCTGTGCCAGAACCCAGAACCCAGAACTTTAAAAATTCTTTTGTGCTGCCCTGTTTTTACCTAGACATATAGGGCTAGAACAGAAATACAGATATCTTGTCTTATTATTGTCGTTATAGATGGTGTTTGGGGAATATTTATCGGCTGTAAATAAGAATTATTTTTTTTTAGAAGCAAATCAGCATTACTCTAGCTTTGATCCCAGAGGAGATAGAAGAGGTAGTTATCACAGCTTTTAACAAGAGAAAAGACATGCTGAACACTTGAGATTTAAAAAATGTTTGAAATTCCCTACTTGACAGTGTGACTTCCTTTTGATGAGTAATTGTGATGGCTGAAACCAAGTTCATCTGCCTTGCCGTAGCCTATTAGCTTGATCAGACTTATTTCAGGCACAGTTTTTTCCAATTCTGGACAATTCTACCCAGCCTGCTAGTTATGCTGAATCATTTATCACCTTTGTGACATGAAGAACTTTCTCCTGAGAGTTTGCAACGTAAGCAAGATTTCCATTTGATGTAGAGAGACAAAAAACTAGTGAAGGCATGACTGGGCTAATAGATCAATTAACTAGTAAAAAGATTCATAGCAAATGAGACTTCCAGATAAAAGGTTAGCTGTAATTTAGGCAAGACCTGCACACACACACATGCACATCAACTCTTTCTTTTATGAACCTCTCCTGAGTTGTGCCAGCACAACCCCTTGATAAGATTTGCAGTTTGGCCAATTTTGAAAGAGACTGTATATGCCCTGATTGATTATTCAAAAAATAAAAATTTTTCATAAAACCTTTTTAGCTCTTTTTAAATTATTTTCTGTGGCATAATGTAGATTTTTGGGTAAAATTGATTGCTTCTGCATGTGTACTTCATAAGAATTTTGAAATACTGAAAAAATCTGGTTCACTTCACTGCTAAAAGCTAAATTCAGCTGACAGCATTCTGGTTTTAAAGACAGGTTGTCAGTCCAGTGCATGGAAACAAATGAATAATGTTGTGTCATTCCTTTACTTAGACTGTTTATTGGGGGGGAAATCTTACATCCTCAGGGCTTTCACTCTCTCAGACATCTTTTAGTGAACTTCCTACTCAAAGGATATTATTTCTGAAGTCACCGCTATTCTTCCTTCCAGATAAATTCCATTATGTGTTGTCAATAACAATGCCTTGGCACTTGTTGGAAGTGAAATTAAGTAACACGTGTTCAAGTTGCTGGAAGATAGATGATGCAGTAAAAGTATTTCAGTTAACCTTAAAAGAATGCATTTGTTAATAGCTAAAAATAGGGTGCTTCTTTTTAATGCTTAGGTTTTTACAAACAAATGTTAGAATGCCAGTAGTAGCCCAGTGGATGAAGCTGTTTCTGTTGCGGTAGGTTCTTTTCTTTAGAAATGCTTTTGGTGCAGCGCAACTCTTGAAAACAATATGGTTGCATTAATTCTCCTTTGCAACTCACTGAGCTGAGAGTAGGGCAAGACATTTGGATCTTGGAGTACTCAACATACATGTTTTCACCCCTCAGTCATTTATTTTAATCCAAGCCAATCTGTTTCAAATAAAACTAGTAACTTTCCTGGATGTTCATATCAAAGGTTGGATGTGGTACTTAGGGACATGGTTTAGTGGGTGGTAGGGGGACAGTTGGACTTAGATGATCCTGGAGGTCTCTTCCAACCTTAATGATTCTATGATTCTATGAATTATATTGCTTTTAATACTATAAAATCAGTATGAGTGAGATGGGCATGCACTTAGCGTCTTCATCCGTAACTTAGCAAGTGAATGAGCTTGTTACTTCTGAAGACCTGAGTTACAGAGGGGCTGTCTAGAGATTGTCTTCCACAGTAGAGTATCTAAATGCAGGGCTAATTGAAATATGTGCATAATAGTTTAAAAAATCAAATCACAATTAAGAGGTAGCCTAATTACTGTGCACTGTGTCCTTGAAATTTAATTAATTGTTTTATTTCTTGTTTTTCAGATTGTTTGAAGGACGGTCACCAAGGAAGCCTGAGAAACTTAAGACCCTTTTCTGCTATTTTAGGAGAGTCACAGAAAAAAGTATATCCTTTATATTTTTTTTCCTTTTTGAGCTACAGAGCAGATCCATAAAAAAATTTAATCCCATTAAATTTAGAAATGGCTATGCATCATTATGACGGAAGTGTGCAACAAAAGCCAGCTTGCTAAGTACACTGATATCATATTAATGTCACTTCTCATATAGATGATGCATACAACTAAATTTTTTGTACTGAGCTTATGCTATGTTTTTTTTTCTGAGGTAGATATACATGGGAGATATGTAAAAAATATAGAGAGATATTTTTTTTTACCCCCTTTTTTTTATATATATATATATATATATGAGTGTGTATATATAAATATACATATATGTAATGTCAGATATGCAACTACTTGCTGTTTCACATCAGAGTGAGAATGCAGAAGGAAGTTAGCACCATATGTAGTCATCAAAATCAGACTTAAAGATTCTGGATTAAGCTTCAGATTTCCTGCAGTATGCATATTTAATCCTTTGACTATAACGTTTGTAGTTCTGCAGGATTTTCCCCTACTTGTGTTGGTATTTTAGGTTTTTCTCTTCTACTCTCCCAAAGCAAAGCTGTTCAGCCAAGTTCAGCTAAAACAAGTGATAGCAAGACATGAGATATCCCAAACTCTTAGAAATTAGTCCGATACTTTCCTTGGTGTGCATAGACAGATATTCTGTTGTTACCGTGAATTTGAACATCTGCATAAGCTTTCAAAAACAGATTTATTTTTGTGAGAACTGTATCAGAGCTTTTTTATTGTGTTTTGGGAAAGAAAGATTTTACTGCAGTAGCATACATCACATCTGCAGCAATATCCTTATGGTATTTAAAGACTTTTTTTGTTTACATATCAGTATTTCACTGTTAGCTTCATATTCTCAGAAGGGTTTGTTTCAGAAGAAAGCCAGCTTTAAGCTATTAAATATAAAAATCCCTTTACTTGTTTCAGTCCATCTTCAGTTCATCATTTTAATTCACCACAAATTAAATGCAGCTACATCCTGTTTTAACTATCAAACTTTCAGCAATGTTCATAGAACTAAATCTCTGAGGTAAACAAATGTGATCTCTGTATGGAGCTGAGAAGAGATACAGTATACTAGGTTTTTTTAGTACTTGAGTAATAATGTTTGCATGCAAACCAAATCCTCAGTATATCCCTGACCCCTTGTGCATATGAACTCTGGGAACATGCTTTATGAAACTACTGTATTAGGTTTCTTAATGTTACAGCTTTAAATAATATTAATGAGATTCTTGAGTGCTCTTCTCTTGAATTAAAAATTCCTATCATACCTTTGAAAGAGCCCATTTCTTGTTCTTTTTTGTCCAAGGAATTAGTAAGACTGGAGTAACCTAGCTCTATATATTACTATAGTAATTTTGCAGCTTTTTTATTGTAAATTGTAATTGAATTCCTTGCAAAAGAACAGAATGGAGACTATATCAGCGGAATACGTTTGAGTGCAAAGGTGAATGCTTAATATATAAAATATTGTTGCTGATCCCAGAATTCCCCTGTGGAAAAGCACTTGATTACTGAAAGCTGTGCTCTTTTTTTGTAAGAGCAAGCAACCCTTTTTTCCCCCCAAACCCCTATAATTTTGAAGAAAAGCAGGGGATTATTTAAGGCTTTTGGAAGGATATGGTTTTTTGCTTTACATTCTGTTCTGAATGTTTTTCACAAGCCAGTGCAGTAGACACACTGGAACAAAGAAACAAGTCTCAAATGAAGTTTTTATTAGGATGACATCACCTAATCAAAGGTTGATTTTTATTTTTTTTTTCTGTTCCAAAACTGAACTTTTTTGAGTAGAACAAGGAGAGATTATTATAATACATCCTTCCTGAAATGAGCAACAGCTCTTCTTTTTTTCTTGAGAGCCAGGAGTCTTCTCAGTTGAAATGCAGTGAATTTTACTAGCATTCTGGCAGGGCTGAAAACCAGCTTGATTTGGAATCCACTAGCACTGCCTCTGTATTGACATAGTAGGGCTGTCTTGGAAATATGAGCTGCTTCTTCATCCATCCATAAATCGAGTACTCTGTGCATTGCATGTTGACACTGAACAGTAGTCATCTCTAAAGGTTCACAATTTCTTTTTTTCTAAGTGGCAGCAGATTTTGCTTCAACTATTGAGTCTTTCTAGTAGTGAAAAACACTTAAGAATTAGTTTTTTCCTTGATCTGGAAAGAGAAAAATGCTCAAACTCCAAAGGGAGAAAAGACACGAATGTTGTTTTCAATTTGAGCATGGGTTGGCGGGGGAAGGTTTAAAGCTGCTCTTGAGGAAAGTCAAGCTCTTGTCTTTCTGCCAAAAATTAAGTTTGTTGTAATTTTAAAAGCTTACCACTTAAAATAATCTAATGACTAAAACTCCAGCAGTTAATACATTTTCCTCTGGGGTTGGTTTGCTTGTAGAACCTACAGGATTGGTGACATTTACAAGACAGTGTCTCCAGGAGTTTCCAGACTGGGAAAGGTAAGTCAAGCATCCCATTATTGTAAGAAATTTCTTAAATCATGAATCCCATTCATAGGGAATTGATTCAGACCTGAAAATACTACAGAAAACATCATTTGGTATGGATTGTTATGGAGAGAAGTAAAGAGGGAAGTGGGTGAACTGCCACAAGTAGTTTGAGTGCCCTTAGCTTTCCAGTATGTTTGTTTGCCTGTGAGGTCTTAAGTGAATTTTTAAAACCATAGCACATCTTTGGTGCTGTTGCTTGAGTGGTGAAAAAAGAGATGACCTGATGTCAGAAATGACAAGAAAGTAATGATGTATAGGTGATAACCAGCATGAAAACACAGTGTTGCGGCTTTCTTGCTGGTTAGCAAATTAATGTAGGACAAACTTGCACGAAAAACATAGAACTTCAATTTCAAATTGGGGGATTTGTGGTGAAAGAGGTGGAGAAAGTGAACAATTGACTGTTAAACCTTTACAGATTGTTTGTGAAAGCCAAATGCATTTTCTTTAATCCATCAGGGTTTTTTTGTTTGGTTGGGGGTTTTTAACTATCCTGTGTTCAATGTGTGGGAGAAGACTGGATTTAGATGGGTTTTCTTTTAAAATTGATGTCTTTGTGGAGATTCTGTAATCATCCTTTCTGTATGATATTTTTCGTCAATGATAGATCTCAGAAAAAACTGTCCAGATTGCATGTCACCTATGAAGGCACCATTGAAAGCAATGGACAAGGTATGCTACAGGTAAGGGTATATAACCGTAAATGTGGTTTTATGTCATGTTTTTGTCGTACTTTTATGGTCTGCCAGCTTAATGAAGTTATGTGTTTGTCCTCAATTGACTTAAATCACAAGATGTTATGCATTGTAAAAGAAACATCAAAATTAATTCCATGGGCAGTCTCAGTACTTGTCAGTGTTCCCCAGCTCATCTAGGTTTGCACATGTACCTGGTACAGAGAGCTGACAGAAAATCATAAGCCCTGGACGGCTTCAGGTCTCTTGGTTCAAACCAGGATCAAAGATTGACAAGATAAGTTTCAGGCTTGATGAGTTGTCAACGGTTTCAGTTTATTTTTAAAAAATTATTCTCGTGCCCCAAACAGTGACCCAGGTCAGTGGTTCAGGAGACTTTCTTGCTGCTGCCAGCACCACTGTTTCAGTCTAGGAGCCAGTCAGCAAAAGAAATTCTTAAGGAGGATGTCCTGTCCATATCTATGTCAAGGAACATATTTGAGTTTTCAAATTAGTTGTTTCGATTTTGTTTGAAGAGGAGGAAGGAGAACAGGAGGACTTTTTTCTGCAATGCTTTTTGGTCAAACTTTAAAATGTCTCATGACGTTATGAAACTTGAGCACTCAAATGTGTATTGAAATTACTAAGAACACAGAAACTGCTCAATAGTAACAACCATTTTTGCACTTTGTTTATTCAACTGTACTATTACCTCAGAGGTGAGAGAAGGCTGACTTGTGCCTTTTCACGTACTGTTTCTGTTGCGCAGTGTAAAAGTGAGTGTTGCCCGGGATGTGATATTTTTCTTCCTGGCCATTTCAAGTGTCTGCTTGAAAATACAAAATATCTCTGGTCAGAGAAAGAGAACTCACTCCAGGAGGGAGCAGGATGACTGAGGCAAGGCAATGCCAGGAGTCCACAGTGACCCCAGTCTCAGTGGGCAGGGTTGCTGGCTGGGACACCGTTATGGTGACAATAACAGTTTCTGCTGACAGGCTCGTGGCCATCAGAGGAAGCCAAGGTGGTGAGTCTGGTCACCAAGGAAGTGGGCATCAGCAGAGGACAGGGCTGGCTGTGGGCCCATATGCAATGTGTCTCAGGCAAGGTCCAGGACAAGGGGGGGTGTTTGTACAGGAGCCGTGTGCTGGGAACGAGGATGGGGGCCCAAGGTGAGGCTACTCAGCACAGTTAACGTGTGTTTGAGGCCCCAATGCACTGAATGTTTGGGTAGTTTTCATGTTGCTTTTCTGTATCATAGTCAAGTTCAGCAAATCTTAAACAACTGAAGTGTGTTGGTATTTCCAGGATAGACGACAGGAACACTTGCTGTTGTAGTCGCTGGCGCACGGTGTGCTTTAGACTTGACTCTGCTCCTGAATCAGTTTGTAACTTACACAGATGTTCATGTCACTCCAGCAACTTTTGTTCCCTTCCTGTAAATGTGAATGTACATCTAAATACAAATCAGTTAGATGCTAATAGCATTTGAAAGATGAAGTGACTTTTTAAAATTATAAATTTATATGGGCAGTTAATTCGCATAAATAGTAATCACTTTATTGAATAAATCAAAGCCTTTTAAAACTGTTGTCTATATAAAAACATAATTTTCAAAATATATATTATGCAGCAAAAAATAGTCCAGTGCTTTTCTGTTCCAAGCAGAAGCCTTAATGATCAAAATTACTTGCCTTGTTCAAGTGCATTTCAAGGAGAATTTGTAAGGGATTCTTTTAGGTACAGAACACCTGGTACAGGGGCAGTGCTAACCTAAAAATGCTGCAGTGTGGACAGCTGGGGCAGAATGCTTATTAAAGGACAACTTCTTCAATGTCCATAAAATGCAGAAAGAAAACTGTAATTTGCTGTTTTCATCTTTCACATTTACCGAAATGTGTTTTATTCTTAAATATGTGCTTTTCAAAGAAATCTCACAAAACTTGGATTCAGAGCATTTGAGATGCAAAACTTTATTTGGCTGTGTAATACCTCACTTGTATTTTAAGTTTTCTGAGAAATAAAAAAAGGAAAAAAGAGAAAGGCATGCTGTTAATTGGGCTCTCTCCTGCCACTTGTATTTTTAAGCGACAGCAGCAGATTTCAACAGAATTTTTGAAATTTGTACAGGACTTTACTAGGGTAAACTAAAGGATTTTAAACTGTTTATCTCATAATCCTTCTGAATATATTTTTGTTAGGTTGACTTTGCAAACCGTTTTGTTGGAGGTGGTGTGACCGGGGCAGGACTAGTGCAAGAAGAGATTCGGTTCTTAATCAACCCAGAACTGATTGTATCTAGGCTCATCACTGAAGTCTTGGATCACAATGAATGTCTTATCATCACAGGTTAGTCTTTGCGGAAAATGTTTCATCTTATTCTGTTTTTACATATAGAAAATAAATTTCAAGTTTAAGTTTAGTATGTTTAAATGCTGTGGGGATTAAAAAAGTCAATATTTATTTGATAGGGAGCTTTCTTCTTCACCCCATTTCTTAAGACCATAGGGCCACTGTTCCAATAGGTGTTTTGTGGAGGAAACAAAAAACAAAACAAAACCTCACAAATAAAAAAAACCCAACCAACCAAAAAGTGACAGCAAGCAGATAGAAATTTATCCTATATAAATCTGTTTGCAGACTCAGTGTCTTTAGGCCTAGCTAAGGAATACGCTTGGGCAGTATAGGTAAAAGCCACAATTCCCAGCGTTTAGCTGGTCCTGGCTATTAGCACGTAATGTTTCTGTTAAGTTAAAGCAGGGGTGGGTTTTTTTGTTCTTGTCTGGAATGTGCAATATTTGATGTGATCAGTGGGGTTGAAGACTGTAAGAAGAGGAACTGCGTTCTGGTTACCAAAAAGGGGAGGAAGTGGAAAAGGAGAAAATCAAGGAAGTGTCTAAGGGATTTCGATCTTGTAAGTTAGGAACATGTGTTTGTGTTACTTTTAAGTTAGTTAAGGGTTCGTAATTACAACGTCAAAACCTAAACGTGTCTACTACAGTATGTTGCTGAGGGGCTGTGTATGGAGATGCTCTGTCTGTCCAGTGCTCTCCTGAAAGTGTTTGTACTTTTGTTTCCATCACTGTCATCAATTTGGAGTGTTTTATTATCCATTGGATCAAAACAGCAATGTCACAGTTAAGAACTGGAAAGGCCCAGTTCATGCTGTGTGTGACTTCGTTCTAAACATGGGAACACAGAGAGCATTTCACGTGACTGAAAAATAAAATTGTGCGATATTTTTTATTTGCTCTAAAGAACAGCTTTACAGAAAAAATACTTGATTGGAGAGATCCTCTGGGCAAATACTGTAATAGATTATGTATATTTTATGTTATTCAGTCTGCTGTAGTAAAAATGTTGGTTACTTGAGCTGCCTAAACAGTCAAGAATTTGTAGTAGAACACATTTCTTGGAAAAGTCCTTCCAAAGCACTTCTTTCTCACACGTGTGCACAGTAGGAATTTGAGCTTAGATCTTGCAAATCTTACTCTGTCCTGAGGTATTGATTGTACTGGGCACAGAATCTTTTGTTTTCAGTCTCATACTTGTTAATCTTTTTAAGACAGTGTTTTGTTTTTCTGTTTTTCCACCCTGCCAAAATTAATGCCTTTTCCGTTAAAACTTTTTGATAAATTGGCTTTTGTGATTACCTTTCTAAAAAAAAATGAGTCAGAACATTCTTGGCTGTTACTGATTTCTGTTGTGCATTTTGGATATAGTACTATAACAAGATTAACATATTGAAGTACCGTCCTCTGGATGAGGCTCTTTTGGGGAGGGTAAAAACAGAGCACAGCTATCAGTCTGTGTGAGAACTGATTGGGGGAAAACACTAGATGAATGTTTTGAAAGACCTTCTGCAAAAACAGTGATTTGACATGAACAAATAAAGGTGAGGATGTTTCTTCACTTCGGCAATATTCTTTTCGTTTTCTTGAGTACTTTATCGTGTTTTGCAATTAGTATTGGTGATATGGTGTTCTTCTCTAATGGAAATGGCCATTCCATCATTTTCATTTCATCCCTGGAGCTCTTCCACCTCGGTTCTTAGCCAAGTCTCCGCTGCGTGTCACAATTCTCTTGATAAATTACATTCTTTATGATGCATCTTGACTCAGCGGCCTAATGGGTATAACTGTGTAGCTTAAATTTGCAGAAGAGTCTGAGAAATTGGAGTGAAATTAAATTTGTTGTGATTGCACAGCATCTGGTTAAGATCACTGCTGTAATGAATATGGAACTGGTCATGCAAACAGTCAAGTTCTTCGGCACAGACTGCTACCTACAGAAATGTCAGCAGCAGTGCCAAAGATTCCCACAGTTGCATTTCTGGCAGAGCTGTGAATAAGTGTCAGTGTTTTTCATTCAGGGCTTTTTTTTTTTTCCTGTTGAGTTACATATACTCAGGCAGTGCTAAGAGCAGATGAAGTTGTTGTTCCATGTTTGTTTTAAATCTATAGACTGAACAACAGCTGCCTCTTAGCGATGCATTTTCAGAGACTTCTAAGCACATTATCCATGCAGTAAATGAGATCAAGTAATTTCAGCTTAAAATTTACTCAGAGGGGAAAAATTGTTTTTCAGCTGGATTTAGAAGGCTGATAGTGCCACTGTCTGGAGAGGCAGAAGACTGGTGGTGGTGCAAGATAAGGATTAGAAGAACTGATTGAAAGGGAGAGAAGGACCTTCTCCTCACTTTTGGCAGTAAATGTGTATTTCTGTTGGTGACTGCAAAACTACACTCTTGTACTTTTCCCATGTACTCCTTTTTATTCAGTGCTAGTGGTACTGCCTTTTCAGAGGTAGAATTTCGAGCTCATAAGAAATACTGGAAGGACAGTATGGTGGGGTTTTTCCCAATCTCTGGGAACTTTATAATGTCATACAGATCATATGCAAATGAAAAGCTAGGCTATGGACTCTGAGAAAGTTATCATTTTTAGTAATAACTGTAACTCTTTCTAGATGGATGAGGTCCCATAAGCACTAACACTTGGCAGTTTCACTGTTTGATGCTGTAACTATTACAAGTTTCACAAATAATTTCTTTTTGAATGGTGCTTTGTATATATTTACTCTAGGCTGTTTTAGCATTTGTAGCTTGTTTTTTAAAGTTCTGATGAAACTGTGCTATTATGCTGTATTTGTGGCTTGGCTTTTTTACCTCTTTATTGTGGGGATTGGGGTGGGGTGGNGGGGTGTAGAAAAAAGTTAACCAGAAACGTTAGCACATCCAGTTTATGCTGTAGTGCTCCTGTTCTCCCAACAAACAGCAGTTTGTATCCCAGTAGTTCCCAGGCAAAAGTGCTGCCAGTTGAATATCCATTTTTGTCTGACAAATTTCCAGAGCTTCACTTATGAAAACCCATTGATTTTCATTAATTTTGGATTTCTGGGACATGAGTTTAGAGTTCGTGTGATTTCTTTGAGTTCCTCTGTTATTGATATTTTTTTTAATATATCTGTGTATTTGTTTGTTTGCTTCCTGGTGCTCTCGTCATCAGACATTGCACTTCCATAAAAATTAATGAAAATAATGAACCTTGAGAAAGTCAGCTTAATACTTTTGACTGTCATTTAATCTATCCTTTTACAATATCTTGATAACCTAGTCTTTCTTTCTCCATGCTAGACACCAAAGGAAATGCTTCCCTTTTAAGGCTGGAAGTTTTGCTAGGATGTCCCCTAAAGAGAGCTGTCAGAAAAGAAAGTCATGCTCTTCCCTTGTCTCTATTTGCTCAGGTGCTTTTTCCAAGCATATCAGTAAAACTGAATTTTACCTTTGTTGGGAAACATCCTACTGAAGGTTGATAGCCTACAGTTTGATCAGAAGGCTGACTTCTGAGTATTTCAGCTGCTCTCATACTTGTCCTTTGTAAGAGGATGTGGATGTGTGTGGATATTTAGGCATATTCTGCCATCACAATTTTTGGGACTTTGATTATTCTTTTTTATTTTTTTTAAACTCAAATTGAATTCTTGGTGAGGAATCTTTTACCATTCCCTTCATTTTGCATAGCAGCTCTTCAAAATAGCCTTGTGGAATTTCTGTGCCCTCAGTATGGTAATCATCTAGACAAATCCAAACAAATAATGAGTGGATAATAGGGCAGATGAGTTAAAGAAGTGCTGATAAGTCTTTTCCATTAAAATAAATTTGAGTAAATGGGGAAAATGTTTTGAAGTATATGCATCATTTTAAATGGTTTTTAACAGCGTGTTTCCTGTGCTTGAGACTACTGAAAGCAAGCTTTCAAGTTCCCTTGACAGATGAGGTTAAAAAGTGAATAATTTTATGCCTCTGATTGTTCAACTTTTTTTTAGTTAGAGACTGAAAAACTTGGAAATTAAATTTAAACATTTGTATTCTCAGAGTATCACCAATCTGTGCAATAGTTAGGCATTACTCTTGTCTTAGTAGTCGGATGTTTTGTGCTGTTGACTTGCACATCTTTCTAAAACCTATTTTTCTGTTATATTTCTAGGCATAGCTGATGTCACTGTTTGTAACTAAGGGGCTGCTTAACAGTTCTCTTCATACTCGTATTGTTTATAACTTGTGCAAAACTGTACCTGTATGAGCTGAGATTTTCCAAACAAGGTGTTCTTTTCAGTCCCTTACTTTTGAATTTCAATTCAGCTGCTGCAAGCTCAAAGCAGGGAGAGGAGTTGTGATTTTGCTGTGGTGTTACTTTAGGAGTATTTCTTTGAAGCTTTGTCCATCCCCAGGTTTTGAAGCAAGGTCCTGAAGTTTGTCAAAATGTGGTGGAAGGCAGCCAGTGAGAAAGGTTATGATCCTTACTCTCAGTTAAAATGCTCTCCTTCTGGGTCTTGGGATAAACCTTTGAAAAGGAGTTGGCGTAGCAGAGCATTATAGCTAAAATTACTGGAGGTCTTAAGAAGTCTGTTAGTTACAGCCCTTGATCCTTGCCCAGATGCCCTGCTGGACTGTTTCTCAGAGCAGCCAAGTATGTTCCAGACCATGGTTTTTGTGGGTTCTTGAGCTTTTACAGAAGTAGCTGCTTGGTACTGACTGCCGCAGCGAAGGGCAGCGGCCTTTTGATCCGTTCAGTGCCATTAATTGCTGTGGTATCTGAGAACTCGTGTCAGGAACCACAGTGCAGGAATCATGCTGAACAAATATAAACCGAAACAGTAACAAGGGAAACGCGTGATTTCTTGGGCAGTGAGACTAGGAAGCTTACCAGTTCTACCAATCCTGATGTAAGGTTGCGCTCCAGAGACTGTAGGGCAACTAACTGGGTAATGCTGGCATGTTGGAAATCTGCTTGGTTTCTGAGCCGTCGGGGTTTTCTTTGGCTTTGTGGATTTTAATTTTGTTAGAGAAAGGAAGCTTGTTAGAGAAATAAAATATATAAACATATAGCTAACCACTTGCACTTTTGAGTCTGTCAATATTTTTCTTCTCATGTTTCCTAAACTGTCAGCCCGGATGTTTGCTAAGTTGTGATGAAGTAGGGTTGCCAGATTTTCAGTAGTGGAGTGACTGTTTTATTGTGTTTACAAGCAGTAGCCTCAAAAGAAAAGCAAGATACTGGTGGCAAGAAGGCTCGTAGTCTTTGTTAACCGGGTATTAGCCAGTAAAACTTAAAGATGACAGGCAGTTTGTTGAGAAGCTATTGAACTGGAGAGTGGCAGACTTGAAAACTAGTTATATAATGCTGGACAGCATACGTAGATCTGCACTTGCCATCTTTTATGGTGGGTGCTACACATCATCCGTGGAAAAGAAGCTTCTACATGTTACAAGATGATCTTACGCTCTTGGTGCAGATATGAATTTCTATTTTCCATTGCTTCTGAGCGCTGTGTGCTCATTTGGAGAAGCAGTGATTCCTATGAAAGATTTGCCAAGTGAAAAAATATGTCCGTATTTTGTATGTAATGTGGAAAATGGTTTGTTTCAGGTACTGAGCAGTACAGTGAGTATACAGGCTATGCAGAAACTTACCGGTGGGCAAGAAGTCATGAAGATAATACCCCAAGGTAAAGTTCCACACAAATATTTCAAGTGAAGGAATAAATAAATGTTTTGAATTTGAAAAATTGGTGCTTTAAGTATTTCCTGGCATTTCCCTTAATAGAGAAATTGACTGTTTGATGCTGCTATTTAGAGGAGCCAACAAGCTAAGAAAGTTATCTCATATTAATAATGAGATATTAATGCTAATAAATGGTACTTGCCAACATGTCAGTTCTTAAACCAACATCTTGTATACATATTTAATCTAATTTTTTGTTAATATACTGACTGAACTGTGGATTGTAATGTCACAAGAAATTTGACAATGATACTTCAGGTGCCACAGTGCAGCTGATGTGTGGCAAATAAGATTTAACACTGTGAATCCGAGTAGAAGGCTCGGAGCTCTTGAATTTTTCTCCAACAATGTTATAGTGTATACACAAAATTATTCCTTTGGTATAGAAATACACACAATGTCCTCTCATTTAAATGTTGGAGGAAGACAGAGAGCCAAAGTGCTTTGCTTTGACCTTGCAGCGTTCTTATGTATGTAATAAATAGTGCAATGTAATTAGATTTGTTTCACATTTATGCCCAAAGTCTAGCCAGAGTATTTCTAAATTTATTGGGAGAGCTGTCTCAATTCTGATGCTGCTTTCATACCCAACCCACAAAGAAGAAAAGTGCTCCGTTTTCTGTTATGAACTTGCCTTTCTAGCTGCTTCTAACAGAGAAGCTCTGCAGGGAATTGCTCATTTTGGATCGTGATTGTATCTCCAATATTAGACAGCTAATGGCACCTACTTTTCTCCTCTCTCCAATTTTAGGGATGAATGGCAGCGACGCTACACTGAAATCGTTGCTATAGATGCGTTTCACTTCAGACGTTACCTTGATCAGTTTGGTCCAGAGAAAATTAGAAGAGAGCTCAATAAGGCCAGTAACTCCTTACAACAGCCTGCAGTCTAAGGCTATTTCATTAATGCTTATAGCACCTTTTCAAATATTTTTGTATTATTGTCTTCGGCTAAGGAAGTTCTTGCTTAGTTGCATCTCTTACGAAGGGTGTACTTCAGGGTTTTGCTGTCAAATGTTAAAGCAGAAACTTGTCAAATAGAATGACTCTTATCCTTTGATATGCTACTCAAAGGTGTATTTTATTTAACTTTTGAAAATATGAATGAGGTGTGGATATATATTTTATATATTTTAACTATTCCCTGTCCTGCTTTGAAATTATGATTTTAAGTTCTCTTCCCATGATTGGCTCTGCCAAATCCTACTCGGCCCTCCCGTCAAGGTGGAGAAGGAGCTGCCTCATGTTTTAACATGGTGACAGGTCATAAATACGGTGCCGCTTGCTTTTTCTTCCACCTTTCCTGTTTGCTCTTGGCGTGTTGCCATATTACCTGGGAGTTTAGCTTTTCATATATTGATGTTGTCTTGAGATCAGATCCAGCTGTTCATAGATCTCTATCTTTATTTGCACAATAACTGTAAGGGCTGTTGCAACTGAATATGTGTATATCCATGCCAGAGCTTACAGTGATGGTGGGGGTGTTCAGAAGTCTGATGAATCAGACCAGTTTAATCCTTTAAACAAAACTTCTAGACTGACATTCAGGAACAGCGCACTTCCTGCTAATAATTCGTACACATTATTAATCGTTGCTACTATGTACTCAAAGGAGTCGGTCCTTGCCCTTACCCAACGTTAGGTGTGTGTACACAAAACTGTGCTGCTCCAGCGGCTATGGTTTTCAATAGTCTTTGTCAAAGTTGCCAGGCTGAAGAGCTCTTTGACAAGGGAAGCTGGAACTGGGCATGATTTTTCTCTCTCCTGCCCTTCCTAATTTGGCATCTTGTCCTTAAATGAGATATTTGAGTTTCTAATGGTTCCCAGCCCATGGTCTCTGCCCTGGACGATGGAACATGGGCTTACCTTCCCAAGCCATGGCAGGTGCTTGGTCGTAACTGAGATTTTTCTTCTGTGTTTCATCACTGTGTTTTCTTCTTGCTTTGCTGCTGCTCCTGTTCTTGAAGCTAAAGCAGTCTTTTCCTGGTTCTTGAGGTGGTACTTTTTCAGGGATTAGTAATGGCCATCAGTGAGCTGTTCATAGTGTGAGGCCTTAGCTTTCAACCTGTGCCACTGTTTTCAAGGCCTTTTCTGTTATCCCACACACAAATTTTCTCTCCTGACGAGAGATGCCTGGTATCAATCTGCAGCTTGCATAGCAAATTCTCATAAATTAATAAGAAAGCTAATGGGCTAGAACGAGGGCCTTGTTTGGTTAGTATAAGGCATTTTGAAGGGTCTGTGGTCTGTCATAGCAATGGCAATGCTATTTTTACTGGGCAGTTGAATACAAGAATTCTGCTTATGCAGTTACACTGTCTTACTGTGGTTATATTTGGCTTCAAACCATGCTAACAAAGTGTGTTTATAGATGCAGTGGATCCTGCTTTGGTGAGGGTGTTAAATACAAGAGCACAACACTACTGTTGTTAGTCTCCTGCTTCTCATCTGGAAAGGCAAATATTTGAAAACTCCTCTCTTCCCCCCTCCCAACCCCTGAAATGATGTACGGTGCTGAAGGACTAATTTAATTTAGGCGTAAAACCTTAGCATCTTGACTAAAGTAACATTCATCAGCTTGTTTCTTCATGGTTGGTAATGAAATTATCCCTGAAACAGACAGTAAATAAATTTTGCAAACTTCAGTGATATCTTAGTACAAAATTCAAATTACCTACTCTAGTGAATTTATGATCTGACTACCATTTTCAATATTATTGACTGGGTTTGGATTTTTAAAATGAATTATGGTAGATCCGTGCAACTTTTATACAGTATGTTGGTTTGGCTGATGTTGTTTGATGAGGACTGATTGGTATTTAAAGACAATTTTAAGCCTGAGTTAATTCTCTGTTTACTACATTAAAAATTTCATTAAGTTTATTGGAGGTTTTATAATATTTTAGCAAATCAATTATTTTTGAAATTACTATGGTGGATTTTTTCAGTTTGATTTAAAATTAATATTAACCGTAAGATTTTTTCTGTGGGTGAAAACAAGTTGATGGAATAAGCTGCAACTCTATTTCTATTATGATTTAATAAATCAGGGCTCAGTAAGCACAGTTTGAAATATGAGCGTGTTATGTATTAGTAGACACAGCAAAGCATCCAGAGGGTTTTTTTCTGTCTGTGATTTTGTTAGACATTAGGAAATGATTGAAACAACTTCAAGTGATTGTTCTTACAACTTGTATTTTCTTATATGCCTATATGATTTCTCCTTTATAAATCTATTTGTGTTAAAGAACCAGATGTTCATTCTCAATTTTCTCAAAAGGTAGAGGTAGAGGCTGACCCTTGTTACTGCTTTAACTCATACTCAGAAAACAAGACTAATACTGTCTAAAGTCAGCTATTCAGAATAAGAAAAATCATTACATCTTATTTCAACATGAAGATTTGCAGATATGTGTGTAAGATATGTCACTGTTTCATCCTTGCTGGACCATTGAGATTATTGCTCAATAAAGAGACTCACTAGCAATAATTTTTCCAGTTGCAAGTTCTACTTTCCAAATCCTAAGGAACAACTGAGTTATAACTGGGCTTGCAATTCCACTCATAAATGTCATTAAGGCTATTTTGATAGTCACTAATTAGAAAAAAAGCTACAGCTTCATATTTGGCAAGAAATGCTTCCCTAAGAATTATGATATGCAGAACAGTTATGTTTCAAGCAGTGTTAACTGTGAGAACTGTGTGTAACAGTTCTATGTGAAAACAAACCAACTGTAAACCTCATGCAGCTTCTAAATAACATGAGGTACTGTATCTTTGAAGTTAAACCCAGATTTATTTATAGTTCAAAAAGAACTGCTTTTCTGCTTCCCATATTAACTGCTTTAAAACTGCACAGAAAGCTTTCTTATTTCTGTATTCCTAGGTGGAGCCTATCTAAAATACTGGTGCATTGTCTCCTTTTTTAAAATGCGATAGTTTTTTCTTTATCCTTCATTTGCTATGAAAAATCATAGGGGAGCACTGCTTAGATACTTCTGTTCATTGCTGCTGAAGTCCTTCGAAGTATTTGCTGACTTTCTTACTATGTCTGAGACAAACTGAGACAGTGTTTGTTCTCCATGTCCTGGCGAGTTGGGAAGTACATGCCCATTAAAGCTGAAAAGAGAATGGCATTCTAGTGCAACACCAATCCATGCCCCTCTCTGGGAGGATGGAATCTGAAGAATTACTGTCTGTGCAGCCAGAGTACCAGCTTGCTTGGCCCACTAGTTTTGTACAAATGTGCTTTGGACATCAAGCACACTAATAGCTCTGACTTGAGAGCGCTCAGGAAGCTGCGTGCACCTGATGGTGAGTAAATGCTCCTGATGCAAACCCTGGATTGTGGTACCCTATAGCTGTGATGAAATCCCTCAGAGTCAGCACCTGTATCTAATTTCTTCTGGTCTTAAATTCTTTACTGATTCACCTTACGTTTAAAGGAAGACTCGTGGTGTATTGAGATAGTTTGAATTTGGTATTACTACAAGACAACACTGGTTATTGCTACATCTTACAGTTTGAAAATACCGTATCAGATTGCGATCATCTCTTGTTTGCCTGCAGGCCTACTGTGGCTTCTCTCGGCCCAACGTTCCACCACAACATCTCTCTGCAATAGCCACAGGAAACTGGGGATGTGGTGCCTTTGGAGGGGACTCCAGATTAAAAGGTAAATTGTAGCAATTCATTAATGTCCAAATTAATCAAATAACTTAGATTTTTATTCTTGGGCTCTTTTTTTTTGTTCAAGTGCATTTTTTTTGTTTTGTTCGTATTAATACATTTTAGCCAAGAATTGGAATCATAGTTAAACCATCCACAGAACTGGTTCATTAGCTTGATCTTTAGGCCATGAGTAATGTGGCCTTAATAAAAATGCATGCCACTTTTATATGCTGCTTTCAGTTTAAAGTTTCAGGTAAGTACACGATGATGAAATGCGGGGTTTACAAGGACCTGTAGCACTAAAGCCTTCAAAGGCACAGGTGCGCAATACTAGTTCACAAAAGAACGTGTTCATTGCAGGTCTCAGTTGTATATATCAGCTGACCTTTCTGGAGCAGTCTTTTTAGATTATGCCTAAAATTTATATCTCTGCAAAGCTGTTTAAAGTACCTGGTAATTTGCAAGGCTTTACAAACTTGCTGGCAATGCTTAATGTTTAGTTTTGCTCCTTAATATACTGCTGTACGCCAGAGAGGTTTCCAGTCACTTAGATACGCTTCTTTCTTTCCTGGCTTACCTGCTATATCACTCATTTGCTCATGTTCTTTTATTTTTAATTAGAATATTTATAATGTAGCAGGTATCACATGCCTACATTCGTTTAAGCCTTTTTCCCATCAAGTCAAGAACTCTTGGATCCTGACATTTAAATGCATATCTTGATTCATATAGTTCCAAGCAGAAATTTACATTTTTGCTGTTTTCAAACATTTGGAGAGTGTTTAAGATTTGCTCTTCCGAACAGCTCTAGGTGGTCACACTGAGGCAGACAATCATCAGGCTACCAGCTTCATTAATTTTCTTTCTTAATGTGTATTATTCATTGAGCATCTATTTTTTTCAATGCTCATTGATTTCCTGACAGTTGTTTTTTAATTTCCATTAGATAAAATGGGCTGCCAAGTGCAGACCATCCATATCAGAAGTAGTATTTACTGCAGGATCTGATCGTACTTGATTATGATTATGTTAGGAAGGTTTAACATGATTGTGTATAAAATATGGTTTCACTCAAGGTCACAGATGATGTGAAAATGAAAGTCTTAAGGGAGGAAAAAATTAATCTGGCTTGAAAAATTATAAGACCTGGTATGTAAACAAGACAGATTCCAGCTAAATTAAGGATATTTGCACAAAATTTTAGTATGAGCTTAGGACTTTCAATACTGAAAAGAAGTATGTTTATATAATTGGGAGAGGTTGAAAGATCTTGTCTTGGTTTTCAAACCAGAGGATAGTTTAACAATTAGTAGCTGCAGGGGCTCTATGCCACAGTCTAAAGATTGGAGAAGTGTTGTTCTGTTGCAAATGCAAAAGAGATGATCTGATGAGGCATCTCAAACACATAAATTTAACTTCTAATGATTGTGTGAAAGTACTCGTTAGCTGAATTGGTGTTCTTATTTATCAAGAACATACAGTTTGATAGGAAGACTGCCATCAGCTTTAGAAAAATGCTTGTAGGATTCATGGGAGAAGAGAAAAGCACACATCTTGCCTCATGCAAATGTGTGTGATATTGAGGTGCTACCGTGATAGCACTGCAGTTCTGAACTCACATGCTGGGCAACCACACAAGGAGTATTGCATGTTTGACCCAGCGTGGCATTGCTGCACCTGCAGCGCAGCGTGGAGTTTGGTTCTGCTTACCCTCCCGTGTCTCTGGTGCCACTTTCCTCACACCGATGTCTGGACTGTGACTGCGCTGTCACGACAGTACCACGGGGGGCGGGTCCCCAGTGGTAACGTCCTTTCCCCTGGACGAAAGGGACTGAGCAGGTAGGGCCTGTGAAGGTAGTTGGGTCCCCGGAGGGATTTGTATGAGGCTTATCCCACCATTTCTAGGCGATAGATGGTACGTCAGCACAGCCACTCCTTCAGGTGCGACTCCATAAGAGTTACATGGGATCACATCGGCTGGGCGTAAGGGGCAGGAGAGTCCAAATCCTTCCAGTCCCTTTCCTTCCCCCAAGGGCTCTACTGGTCTTCCTGTGTTGCTCCTTTCTGCATCAGTAGCACAGAATTTCACGTGGTGGTGTATATCATTAATGCCCAGAAGACTGCGAAGCATGATTCTTGACAGAAATTTTGACCCTCGTTTCATAAGACTTACAGCAGTTCAAAATAAACAGTAGGATATTTTTAATATCTTCTGTAAAGTGAAACTACATTGTTTGGAATGAATAATAAGATTCATTAGGTCCTGTTCCCTTATGCAAGCTAGTTAATTAAACCCTTTAAAAGCTGAACTACTGAAGCTCTACCAAATCCACAGCTGGTTTAGTAGTTTAATTAAAATATCATTCTCAGATTGAGATTAATTTCACATGTGAATCATGTACTTTATAATTTTAGCTGTGGGTTTACAAGAGATTGTTTTGCTTAAAGAATGCTGTATTTTATTAGCTGTCTGTTTAAAAATGTGAAAGACTTGAGCTGAGCTATGAACCGCTTTCTATTTAGTTTCCACTAGCAGGTGGTAATGCAGTACTTACTGTATTTAAAATTAATCTTCACAAAGACAATATTACTCACATTTTAATTAACTCTGCGTACTGGGTAGAAAAGAAAGAATTAATATCAGAACCACACCCATAGGCTCTGAAATAAGACAAGCTGCAATAGATTAAATAATTGCTGGGGTCCATTATTTGGACTGTTGTAACGTTACCCACAACAAGTGTGCAATTGATGGCGTGCCTCTGACATCCCAGCCTCACAGTGCTGGCTGGTGAAAAAGCTGCGCTCTTCTTGTAGTTGGGCACCACCTAAGAGGGTGCTGGTTTTTCTTCTCCCCTTTGCTGTTCTTGGCTGTATGGTCTGGTGCATCAGCTCGGGCTCTTAGCCAGCCCTTCTCTCGGCCAATTCAACTGCTAATCTAGCAGAAAACGATTAGCTTTTATTGTTTTGCCGTATAACTTTTCTGCCAGGTTGGTGAGTGGAATTGGCTGAGTGACGTGTCTGATGGGCACTGGAGCTGCAAAGAAGTCAGGAAGTAGGCGAGAAGGGAGAAAATAGCTAGACCAGAGCCACTTTCTCTCATTGCCGTGGGTCACTAGCTTGGCGCAGCTGCACCGCTGGTCAGTGCCCCAGATGGTGTATCAAAAGGAACCTTCAAAATCCTGTTTCCAGGATAGGAACCATTCTTCTTTCTTTTCCATATTTTCTGTTTTGTAATGTTAGCCATTGACAGGACTTGGGATGCAGCTTGGTCCAGTGAGTCTGACATAAAGCTGGAAGTTAAATAACCCGAATTGCATTCCTGGGATCGTCGCTCACTTTTTATAGGCCAGAATGAGCCACGGTATTTCATGCTGCGTGCTTCCATTACAGGTAAAATGGACACCTTACATTGCACAGTAAGAGGCTGCAGAGCCATAGATCTTCTCTTGGGAGCTAAAAGCTGGGTCAGTTCCTGCTTTGTGTAGCTTCCCTAGTGAAAGGGTTGGCTCTGTGCCTTCTGAAGGGTGGCAGAGAATGGAAACTCTGGTCTGCTAACAGATGCTTTTTACCCCACTATTTGTGACTCGAAGCAAGCAGCTTAAACCAAAGACATAAGATGGTGCTCTGTTGTCTTATGCTGTCACGCACATTTATTGGATAATTAATGGCTGCATGCTGCGTTTGGGGGGCGGAGTGGACCATAAAAATCCCTTTAATTTTTAAGCGCGTTGCTTGTCTGTAAAGTAAGGGTGGTTGTCAGTAGTGACAATCCTTCAATGCTCTGAGCTGCAGTGCCCAGTATTCTTTACTTTGGTTTAAAAGTGGAAGTAATACTTGTCTACCTATTCAAACTGCTGTGCAGTGTTCAGCTGGAGATGGGCGGTATGAGTATTTGCTGTAAAATTGGGCTGTGTTTTTCCCTTCAGCAAACTGGTTTTGTCATGTATTCATGTGTGTAATCTTTTTTGTTGTTTCAGCCTTAATACAGATACTGGCAGCTGCTGAAGCTGGACGTGATGTTGTTTATTTTACCTTTGGAGATGTGGAGCTGATGCATGATATTTACAGCATGCACACTTTTCTCTGTGAGAAGGGCCAAACTGTAGGTGAGCATTCAGAAATCTTTTCATGCAGCAAAGAGACTCTGCAGGTGGAAATTGTGCGATAAGAATTATTGTCATCAAGTCTGAACACAAGCAAGTGGGTCTCGGTTTATTTATACGTGTTCCTAGTGTAGGGAGCTCTCCTGATTCAGTCAGCTGAAGTCTGTTAGAAGACTTCTAGAATCCTTTTGTAATTCACTTGGGAGTTATGCTCCAGGATTTGGAAAATATGGGTACAGGTGGTAGACAGAAGGTTTGCAGAAGTTTTTAATGTAACTCAAAATGTGTTAAAAAGGGAAAATCTGCTTATGTGTTCTTGATGTAGATTTGTCTTATAGTGGCTCTGGCTTGATCCTGCAAGATGTGGTCAGCTGTGTCTGTGTCCATTGTGCGTTGTAACTGTTAAATGTCCCGTTTTCGGGACAGGAGCCCAAAGCCAGGTAACTGGCAGTACATTGGCAGGTAGTACACATGCAAGCCTAACGTTGGGCTAGCTGCGCAGAACGTTGAGGGAGCCCACCCTGTGTTCTGCACAAACGTGGAAACGTACACATTCCCCTTACACAGTTGCCCACCTTCTCTTTTACTGCTCGTTTAAAGAGAGATGTTCCAGCCACTATCTCAGTGGGACTGTGCATTTCTAGTCTTCAGCTGCAGTCATACATTCTTCATACAGCATGATCTTACATGGTGTTTTTAATTTTCTTTTTTAAGGGGACATTTATAGGCTGTTACTGAGATATTACAACGAAGAATGCAGAAGCTGTTCTACTTCAGGACCAGATGTCAAGCTGTACTCTTTCATATACAACACCGTTGAGTCCTATGCAGATTCTACTGATGATGATGAAGAAAAAGGGTTGTGCTGTGAGGATTAAAATAAATGTATCTGATCAGAATATTATTAATTTCATCACACTGGTATATTGTATGAATTAGCTGAACTTAATATATTTTGACAGCATTGGTGGTCATGTGTAACACCCAGACAAAAAACGCCACCTCTGAGAGACAGGATTTTTGTGTTTGGTTTCATACTTGAAAACCCCATTCGTATGTGTACAGAAAAGATTTATTTGGTAAATCTGGTTTGCATTATACCTTATTAAGGAGGATATTCTGGTATACATTTGTATTTCAGTCAAGAGATTGCTGAGAGACTTCAGAAGATTTCTCTGTACTCCTTTGCCTTTATTTTTCAGAGATCTTACTTAGATTTCTCATATAAGCTTAGTGCTGGAGTACAGGCAGCCACGTAACTCCTGGGACGAGTTTAGAGAGAAGCGGTGTCATGATCGTTCTTACTGAAAATTGTAGTAATCTGATCACCTCCTTAAGACTGCCACAGTACCTTCGTTGTTCTTCTCAACTTTTTCATTCATTTAATTTATAATGTCCTGGTTTTAATCTTTTGGTTTTCAATAAATGGTTAAAAATGGAAAGATTCTGGAGGAGCTATAATGCATTTCACAACTGCATTGTCTTTACTGAGTCAGACGTAAAAGTTAGCATGAAGAAGTAGAGAGAGAATGAGGTATGAGAGGATGGGAAAATGAGAAATGTGACTAGGCTTAGAAGCAGAGGGAAACACTTTCACATGAAACTCTTTGACACCATTTTGTTGGTGCTATCTGTGACAGCATTGAACAAGGTCTTAGACACGCTGGTGTACTTGAAGTTTCTCAAGGTCACTGTTGTTGACCACATCATTTGAATGAAAGTCTGCTAGTTGTGTTTATATTGTCGTATCAGTTCTCCTGCATCACAGTACGCCTGTTTGTGAGTGCAGGATCCGCGTGGGGTCACGTAAGTGAGGAAGTGGAAATCACTTGTGTATCAATGGGAGGAAAGACTGTGGGTAAGAACATGGGGTCTCAGGAGTTTGTGCCTGTGTCTTTAGGCATGGGAACAATAATGATGGAGAGAGGGCGAAGGAGGTGTAAAAACTGTGCTGTTACTATTGCTGTGAATACCAAACTAGTGTTGCTGTAGTACATGAATAGTTTACACAAAACTGCAGATACATCTGTGATAAAATCTTTCCAGGTCTATGTACAGGGCCAATTCAATGAAACGTTTGTCTATTAGTAGATTAAATCCAGTTTAAGTTTCAGCCCAATTTACTAAGTTTAGTCTCTTCTGTGTTAGATTTTCTAGTCTGTCACGGTTGCTAATACCAGTTTAGCAATACAAGTGAAAACCGTAGCCGGAAATGTAGTGAGCAAAGGCTCTAGTATCAACAAATCCTTTTGACTCGTATTGGGTAAAACCTCTCCAAGCCTGAAACACAGCCTGGTAATTAAATGCTGGAAGCTGTTGGCAGTCTGGCTCACGGTAAAGCACGCGCTGCTTGAGCTGCTCTGGTGGAAACAATGGCAAAGAGTTTGGGTCATTTATAAACACCTCCAGAGTGCCGCACCTCCGCGTTGATGCAAGGTGGGCAGCTTGGAAAGTGACAGACATAGCAGCTTAAGGGTCTCTCCCCATTCTTCCCTCCAGCTGCAGTTTTCCCCACACCCATCCATTATAAGGAAAAGATTTGGGTTAGAATTTCAGGCTTTTTTTCTGTGTTTGTGCCCACAGAGTTAGCAGAAATCTTTTCTCCTGCTTCTGGTGTTTCAGCATTGGCTCAGATTCTGGCAATAGGAATGACAGTGATTTATAATAAGCTCTTATTTGGGCATTTAGGTTCAACTATGATCATGCTTCTAGATGCATCGCCAATGATAAATGTACCCTGTTAATTAAGACAAGTGATGGAAAATTGGTGCTATCTGCCAAACGTTCTTCACCTTACTGCTCAGGATTTCCTATAGAAAAGGTGAACAGAATTTGTTCCTAAGCAACTGGAAGAAAATAGAGCAAAAAAGCTTTAGGTGGCTAGATATGACAGCCCCTTTATTGTAAATAAATACATCTTTATTAGTGCAATATTAATTTTCATAGTGAGGGGAAGTGATTTGTCAGGTATGACAAATGCACCAAAATAAGATGGCATAAAATTCTACTTCAACTCTAGAAACAGAAAAATATATTTAACTTTGGAAAGATTCTCTGAAGATCGTATTGTAGGGTGTCCAGTTAAGAGGGTTTTTGCGGAGTCAGGCGTTTCCAGGATAATCCTAGTCATTTTATGCTGTCTGTATTTTCACTGATATTTGAGAATTTTCTAATATGGGCAAGAATGGCTTTTATTTGAGAGAGTTCTTCAGGATATCTTTACTGTACATTTCCCCCCCCCCTATGAAATATGGTTGCAGGGACAGGAGAAAAGGAAAATGATTCAGATGACATTTTAAACAGAGGGAGGAGTGGTAGATGCTGTGTTCTGCTGTGTGTCCCTATCTCATGAAGAGCAGTGCTGTAAGAACTCTTCAGATATGACTTTCATCGCAGGCAGGCTGAAGATGGTAATTTTTCTTGGTTGTTTTGTTGTGGGGTTTCTTTTTTTTTTTATTATTTTTTCAGCAAACTAGCCCAGAGTTAACAAACTAGCAATGGTGTTACAGTCCCATGACCTTCTAACTGAATAAAGAGCTCTCCTGCCTGGAATGCTGCATGAGGAAGCAGGAATTTTGTGTCAGCCCAATACGTGCTCTGCTGCTTTCTCTCCTTCCCTCCACCCACCGCTCTCCATTTATAAACTACCTGAACTGATCTCTCTAGCTGGAGGTGCCTTTTGATGCTCTGTTTGAAGCAGCGTGGAGCAGAGATGCTGATGAGTTTTGTGCAGCCTCGTAAGCTTCAGTTTCACTCTTCTAGGAACCTGTTCATGGAGTATTCTGGGTTTTGGGGTTTTTTTATTACTTTAGGGATGTTTGCTATATGATTTCAAATAAAAATAAACTTCCTACCGAAACTTTTGTTTTATACTTTTTATTGAGCTAAATTGAACGCTCAATATGAAACACCACCAGACAGTCATGGAGATTGCAATGTTGCCTCATTAGTCAAGTTTGGTGTCGGAGCGTTTCTGTTGTTTTACAGCTCTTGCAGCTGAGTTCCTCAGTTCTGAGGTGTTCTTACCTGGTGATGAGTACCCATTACTGTATATATTAATTTATGGACTGTTGAAGTGTTCCTGACATTCCTCTAAACTTACAGTTTATGCACCGTTATATTATATTGATTTTTCTGGATCTGTATGCTAATGTTTACATGATTTTGTAGGAATACAATTAAAAAAAACTGACTGAAGTAATATTGTCTGCGTTGTCTCATAACACGCTTTCCTGGACTGAGAAATTCCAGTACATTTGAATGTACATGGTACAATACTACAGGTAGTTCTAGCAGTAAATGTAATAATTCAAGTATTTTGACACATAAAATGCAGCTAAGTAATTTACTCTTACGGTACAACATTGTAGCGGTTGCTCCTCCTGTCTGCATCGCAATGGAAAAAGGGAGCGACTACTGTGAATCAGAAGGGTGCCAGACCGAGAGTGTGCGCAGCCGTATGCCGGCATGCCCATGGTAATTCCCAGTTTGCTTTTGGTAAGCAAGCGTTTGATTCTTCTTTGAACTTGGTGAAGGAAATATAACTAAATGAAAGCAAACAAAACCCTAAAAAGATCTGAATAACGAACATGTTGCGTAAATGTTTGCACGGTTTGTAAAAGTGGGACTGACCTAAATGAACAGATCTGGAACTTTCTCAAAAATCTTGTTTTAAGCCAGTAAGGAAATCATTCTCTTATATTTTATCCTCATTTTCTGTAATGCTAATTTCTGATTGCTCCTAAGGTTTTAGATGTAGCCGAGCTGATTAAAGTTTGCAGTGTTAATGTTAATGATTTAGTCTGCATCACGGCAGCGACTGTAATGAAGATGCTGACTGACTGATGTGTCAGGAGCAGCCTGGGGCTGGCCGAGCAGGGTGCCCTGCACAAGGCGCGCTCTGGCTGCAGCTGAGGTCACGGTTCATCCCAAGCATGGCTTGTCATTCCTGCATTTAGATTAGATATAATTCTTCTCATGGAAGTGGCCAAAATGAGATCATGCTCTACACGAGGCATTTAGCTGAGTGGTGGATAACCTGGAGATGATGGACTTCTGGTAGTGTGACGACTGGGTGGAGCAGGGTTGATGCCCTGTGGGTCCCGGGTGATGGGGAAGCAGGAGAAGGTGCTGACATTGCTGCTACCGCAGGGAAGCAGCTGCCAGTCTGTCACTGAGCTCACTGCGAGCACCCACCACCAGCAGGAATGCACTTTATTGATTCTTAAAAGCAACTGGAGCCTGTGGCGATAACTCCTTGGGGATAAAGCGTGATCACAAGGGCTGCTTCCCCTTGGGCTTCTTGTCCTCTCTCCGCTGCAAACCCTTGGCTTCCCACCTATGTCAGTGCTCTGGCAGAGCAGTCCCAGACAATGGAATTTTACAACTTTTGATGTTTACATTGCAGACATTCTGCGTCCTCTCGGCCTAAGCAGCTCTGACTGAAGGATGGATGGATGGATGTCAGACCTTGGGATACCAAAAGCCGTTATAAATTCTGTAAGGATTGCTGATGTATTTCTGGATTAATTAGGATGATGCAATATTTGCTCTGGATGGATGGGATTTCTTCCCTTTTTTAAATCTGTAAAAAGTCTCACTATTTTGTGGTACATTTTTGACAAGAGTGAGAACATCCATAAAATCATGGAAACTGCAAGATGCTGCAGCTGTCTGAAGCTGTTGGGTCTTTTTAACTAAGAACTGAGTATTTATGATCTTGTTTTGTGCTAACAGTGTTTCATGCTCATTTATCATTGCTTAAGTGAGTGTGACCTGGAAGCTGCATAGGAGGTATCTGTCACTGATAACTCCATTACAGCAATACCATCAATTTCTGCTTAACTGAGCTGTCAGCCGGGGTGACTTCACAGGGTTCTGTCCGTGGCGCTCGGTAGGCAGCTAAAGGAAGCGCGGGCGTGTTCCGAGTCCTCTTGGTAATGCCATGGTACGCCGTTAGGGTGTCTGTGGGTACACGTGCACTGCGCTACGTGTGCTGGCTGGGTGATATGTACATTGCAGAAACTGAAAGAAGCTGTCACGAGCTATAGAGAGTGCGGATCATTCACACGTGGTTAATCAGCCGTAACCTGTGCACAACAGCGACTGCACTGCCTTTACAGTCTGGCTGTGCTGGCTGGCTGGCCGATAGCCACAGCTCACACTCCTCAGCTCTTCTCCTGTCAAACGGACTGCACCGAAAATCCTTCCCATAGCTCATCTGCCAAACAAACAAACAAGAGACTTATTTTTCATGGTAAAGTGAACAGGTGGTATTAAAATGGGAGATTTTTTTACCCTTTCCCCCTCTCCCCTTTTTTTGAGTATCTAGAGGATCACTTTGATAATCATGTTTCCAGAGCAACGGAATACCACCTTATTGGGTGTAAAATGGTAAAAGCATGCCTGACTGGGTAAAGATTACTGAAAAGCCCCAACTCCTCTCTCTCTCTCCCCAGCGGTAAAAGTTTGTGTAAATCTCTTGGAGAATTCCTGTAAGCGGTGAGTAACTACCTACCTGC
This sequence comes from Psophia crepitans, assembly GCA_013399095.1. Lineage (NCBI taxonomy): Eukaryota > Metazoa > Chordata > Aves > Gruiformes > Psophiidae > Psophia > Psophia crepitans. Next base: position 333,370 of record VWZZ01000419.1, read on the forward strand.
CTTACCGAGAACCTTCCGCAAGCGCTGGCTACCCTGTTCTCAGTTACATTCGCTTGGAAGGCCCAGTTCAGTGGCAGCTTTTTTTGTTCTTTAAAGAGATGCCTCCCACAGCTGCTTGGAATTGTTATACCTACTACGGCTGCTGTCTTTTGCAATTGATATTATTGCAGTGAGATTCTGCACAGATTAAAAACTGCATTTGCTAAATGGAAAAGGAGCAAAAAAACGAGTGGAGCAGGTATGGTTTCAAAGTCTGTGTGTAAAGTCACCAAGAAATAGAATGTTGTGCCGCACAGGATGCTGCCGGTGTGGATGCGAGACATACGTATAGGTAATAGCATTTAATCATAAACCACGAATGTTGAACTTCAGTCCTGAAGGCTATTTTCGTAGGAAGGCAGTTACGAATTGCAAAGTTTTACTGTCTCCTTATGTCACCACCTCTTTAATGTGTCTGACCTTAGCTAAGAGTTAAGGCATTGATAGTGTTTTTGCCACCCCTGTAGCCACCCAGCTCCCAAAACTTTGCCACGCAAACTCAGTACGAAGAGCGACGTTAGCCAGCTTCTGTGTAATGTGTAATTTACGTTAGGAATGACACCCAGAGTGTGAGAAATGAAGCCTCTGTCTTGGCTGGACGTGCTCTGTAATGCTGTTGAGCAGCTGACATCTTTTCAGGGTGGAGGAGCGCGTTGAAAGGCAAAAAGGGAAAGCTGCAGTCGTCTTACCCAAAGCCAGTGTTTTCACCTCTTTTGTTTAAACTCATTTTATGGACATAGATGGAAAAATTATTTAGGTTATTGGGGAAGAGTTATGTTTATTCTCAGAAATTGCTGTTTGTTTTGTTTAAAAAAAAGAAACAAGACTACCAAAAAAAACACGGGAGAACAAAGGCAGAATCAGGGGTGAATTTCCATGTGCTCAGGTTCATCACTGGAATCTGCTACAGTCATGCTCTCCAAATATAATATGTAGGTTCTCTCAGCAATCATGATCAAGGCCAGTTATAGGGTAGGAGCTTTTTACTAATTAGCCTTTACTTTCCAAGTTTGCAGGTCTCTGCAGAGAGGGCAGAAAGCACTTTGAGGAGACAATGTTTTTGTTCCCATGTTCCCATTCGCTGAGTTACCATCTCCTACGTGTGGTGCCCAAGAAGAAATAGAATAGAATAGAATCATTAAGGTTGGAAGTGACCTCAAGGATCATCTAGTCCAACCATCCCCCCACCACCTATTACCCACTAAACCACGTCCCTAAGTACCACATCTAACCTTTCCTTAAACACCCTCAGGGATGGTGACTCCACCACCTCCCTGGGCAACCCGTTCCAATGCCCGACCACCCTTTCAGAGAAGAATTTTCTCCTCATCTCCAACCTGAACCTTCCCTGGCGCAACTTGCAGCCATTCCCCCTTGTCCTGTCACTAGTTATCTGCGAGAAGAGGCCAACCCCCAGCTCACCACAACTCCCTTTCAGGTAGTTGTAGAGGGCAATAAGGTCTGCCCTGAGCCTCCTCTTCTCCAGACTAAACAAGCCCAGTTCCTTCAGCCGCTCCTCATAAGACCTGTGCTCCAGCCCCTTCACCAGTTTCGTTGCCCTTCTCTGGACACGCTCCAGGGCTTCGATGTCTTTCTTGTGGTGAGGGGCCCAAAACTGGACACAGTACTCGAGGTGCGGCCTCACCAGGGCTGAGTACAGGGGGACAATCACCTCCCTGCTCCTGCTGGCTACACTATTCCTGATACAGGCCAGGTTTCCTTAGGTGCCTGTTTGATTCATGTTTTTCGTTTGTGAAAGCCTGTCCTGACTGGATGCTGACAGTAGCCCTGCTTTGCTTACAGGAGAGGTGGGGAACCAACCAAAAGAAAAGAAAAAGCAGTATTTTTCTGAAAATGGCACTATGAGCTCTAATGGTGTGCAGGTAAGGCACCTTTGTTTGGAGCTCAGTGGGGAAATGACAAGCGTGAGCACCTCACATGGCCAGAATGTTGTAACTGTAGAATCAGGAATTAGAAATTAATGGAAAACTTTTTCCAGGCTGCCTTGTTAGTTCAAGTGGGTTTGCTTTGTGTAGCTGGACTACCAGAAAGCAGGTTTTCAGTCAAGTATTTCCATGGGCTTGTCATCTCCCTCAGTAACAACGTTCCCATGTTAATGGCCCTGAGGAGCTGCTGCCCCCCTTTGTACTCGTGGGCAAGTGAGAACCTGTATCCACGCGTGGTGAAGGCAGGGTGTCCTTTCTGGCATGCCTTGGCTTTGCAGGACTGGCAAGGATGAAATGCAACCCAAAGGCCTTTGCCCATTGCAGGGGTTTGACTTGCTGGGCTCATAAAAGAAATTAATTTGTAGAATTAATCTGTTACGCTGTTTGCACATCAGGTGTTGCCTACAAAGGGACACTCTGGCAAGTTCGTGATCTTGAACTCTGACGGTAGTGTGGATTATTACTAAGCAGAAAGAAACTTTGTTTACTTCCACTTAAAAGTGGAGGAAGCTAAATCAAATCAATTCATTCCGAAGAGTGCCCACTTAAGGCTTAGATGTAGTTTATCTAATCTGCTTTAGAGGTGCTTCAGAATAACCTTCTTGCATGGCCTGGTACCAGTGAGGACACTGCTCCTCTGAGTGCATACTCTGGGCTTCCAGCTGGAAGTTGAAGGGAAGTGCTGAATTTGCTCATTTATTTAATTCATCAAAGCATCTTGGCACACCAGATGCAATAAAGATATTGTATAGATCAAAGTGTTTCACCACAGCATGAAGTTAATTTTGCTAAGATTTGAAGACTTACCTTTTCAAAATTAAAGGTTAAGAAAATTGCTTTGAATAGCTATATCCCGTTATTGAATAATGACAAGATTTTCCTTAATGTACTAGGAATTGATTGGATCTAAACCAAAATGTCATAGAAATAAATTAAGGTAATCGTAAGTGTTTTGCACCCTTTTATATAAAGGATAAGGTCCTAAAAAATTGTATTTTGAAATCCAGAGCTAAGTCTATCTTCAAAATGTCTGCATCGTAAGGTAATTATCCTGTTGCAGTTTTAAGTCATTATTTCGCCTGTTGCCTGAGGAATTTTACAGCGGAACAGTATTAATAACATGCCAGGAATACAAATTTCATAACTTAATCTCTGTCATAAACAGCATTCATATAAACAAAGTGGCATTTTCATTCATAATTACTTGCCCTGCAGCAAATGTGGGTCAGGAATGAAAGGATGTTTGAGTCTACAGTCTGTGGGAAATCAAAACTTTTGCATTTTGAGGAGAAAGGTAAAAATAAAATAAAATAGTATCTTCTGGGCAAGGACTGAATGTGCCGTAACTTTGAGAAAAGGAGGCTTCTCATTCTAATTCCACATTGTAAATCTCGGCTAAGTGGCATTTAAGCTTTACTGTTGGTGATGACAGTTCCCTTGAGTGTTCATGATGAAAGAAAGACCTACTGATTGATTGGGTCCATCCCTCCCTCATTCCTCCAATTCCATGTACACAAGAACTAGCAGCCAAACCCAGCAGATTAAATTTAAAATGCAACAGATTCAGAGATTTTTTTTTCCTCTATCTGAAACTTGACCGTTTGATTGCGGGCAATCATGAGACCTAGATGTTTTTAAAGACAATTATGTACCTCCTAAAGTAATCTGACTTGAGGATCTGGGGCTCTAAATCTTTTGATTGACTTTTCTTTGTTGTTTGAAGTTTTTGAAGTCTTAAAATTGTTTGTCAGTCATTGGCATGCGAGAGCCAGAAACACTCAGATGAACCTGTGCCTTCTGCATGTCGGTTTTGGAAGGGTTTTGTTTCCTTGACTGACAGCAGGAACCTCCTTTGCCTGCTAGGAAAGCTTTTGGACCCAATAGTTTGAAGGGCATCAAGACTAATCAAATTCCTGTTTGCTTTAGATGAACATCCCCCTCTTTTTCCCTCAACTCTTGATTACACGTGACTTTCAGATAGCCTCAAAATGTTAATAAATTACTTTGAGATCGGTTTCTGCTACAGTCCCGTCAAATCTCCTGGCGGATCCGTGTAAAACTGTACCCATGAAAAACGTTTAGGCTATGACTAAATAATGCATCTATATACTTAAATGAGCAGGAGAAGGCTTTGTTGTTCTGAAAATTTATGTGGCAATGACCTCACAGAGCTATGACTTAAGGGAGTAAAATCCGACTTTGGATTCTGATCTCTGGTGATACTCGGCCGATGTTTTATTGCATGCCATGCACAGGAACGTATGGGTCACAACGATCAGCATCCTGAAACAACAAGTAATGCCAGGTATTCTCTGCCGCCTCCGTGTTTCTCTAGGGCTAAGACATACCACAAACAGTAACTAGCGGCCAAAATAACCTAATGTTGTATTTAGTAGCTTGTATCTTGAAGTATTGCCAAAAGCCTCTTTGTTTACCGAAGTGCTTGCTTTATATCTCTGTCCTGGTCTTATGGCCTCACTGCCGCTTGGCTCCTCAGCCATGTCTAGCCGATGATCTCAGCCTCAGCCCGAAGGGTTCACCCTGTCAGCAAGAGGAATCATAATTCAGCCTCCCGGCTCGCTCCCGCTAAGCCTCTATCGCACGCGGAGTGCTCGTGGTGACAGTGTGCTACAGCTACACTTTGTGGCTTTAGAGTACTGAGTGAACTGTCAGCTTCAAACTCATTTACTTAAGACTTGGGCTAATCACAGTCCCCCAAGTGACACGCAATCCTTGCTCTTCAGAGCTAGATCCTTCCCTTGCTACAATGTGCCAGGGTGGTAATGAGTAAGGATCGTGATCTGCTAGCTGGATGGAGTAAGAAATGACAGGCAGGATTTATTCCTCACTTTCCAAACACCTTTATGGAGTTTTCAATTTTTTTCTTTAATTGGCTTCAGTGGCAGCCTTCCACAGGCCCTGTGCACATCCAGGGGAATGGGTCTGTGTGGGAAAGGTCTGTTCATTAAGGCAATGTCTGTAGGCTGCCACAGCAACAGCGCTAAAAATCCAGCCCTAGCATCGTAACAATCTGAAACTCATCTCACTGTGGGTTCTGCCTTTCACTTAATGATGTTCTTCTTCATGTAGTGTACTGTGCATTGAAGGTAATAGTATGATTAATCAGACTCGGCTTTCATGCATCTCAAAATGCCATAGATTGGAGCTGCAGTGAGACCCTTTTCACGTTAGTGAAACAAACACCATCCAGATGTCCACTGGTAACTGGCCTAGAGAAGACTAGTGCGCTGGACACTGCTAAGGTGCTGAGCACCACAACTGCCTCGTGTTAACAAGCATTAACACGATTCAATGAGCTCAGCATCGATGGATGAAGAGTTTGGAAAATAGGAGGACCTGTGTAATGTGACAGCCTGAACTGCACTGCAATCTAGTATGAAAGGAATTCAGGGCACAGTTAGAATTATTTATTCCGAGTTAATGAAACAAGCACAAAACAAGGTGCTGGGGGTGAGCCTGGGGTGAGCTGTTGCATTTTTCCTATAACACCAACATTATTTTTCTGAAAATCTATTTGGTGATATGGCGGCTGCTAACGGATTGACACGTGAAGCTCACTTTGGTAACTGAGACACTGTTTTATACTTCACTGGAGAACATGTATACTGTAAAATACAGGCGACAAATTAAGGGAAGCGTAGAGCTGTTTCAGCTGAGACAAGAATCGCTCTCTAATATTGTCCAGCTGCGTCCAGCACTGTGAATGTAATGTTTCCAAACAGCCACCATCAGGAAAATAAGCAAAGATCGTTACCCTGCATGTAACAGATTTGCTATTTACAGCCCACCTTTGAGCCTTGGATATTTTACATTAACACTTTTGCTGAAGGTCCCCTTGGCTCGGGCACAGAGGAGGAGGGGTTGGGGGCTGCAAGAAGAAAGTGTTAGAAAGAAATTATGAAGTTTTAACTGTACGACAGGTTTGGAGAGCCGCTTCAAAGGATCCCGTTAACAAAACAGATATGGTGCCAGGGCAGAAGTAAACAGGAAAGACTGTTTAGTTATTGCAGAATAACTCGGTAGGGACAGTGCATCTAAGGGAACTCTAGCTTTGAGGCACAACATGGTGTTGATTAGTGCAAATAAACCTCTTCAAGAGTCACCTCTCAGCAATTACAATCAGATATCACCACTGTGGCTTCAAAAGCTTCATTAGCAAACCCTGCTCCCAGTGAGAGCTACAAATCTCAGATACCCCAGCAGTTTCAACTGATGGAGAACTGTCTTGCCTTATTTATTTTCTTCCAAATGAAAGAAGTGGGAAGATAATTACACATTCCCTCATCAGGATAAATAGCATTAAAAATCAAAATATATCCTCCTGAAGAAAACACAGCCAGTGGTATAGAATAAGAGATGAGGATAATTTTTCAGTTGAGTATGATGAGTACCTCCATGTTTTATTTTCACCTAAAGGGACAATCTAAAAAAAAATGCAGTGTGTTTTAGATGTAGATAAAAGAAAGCTATCAAAAGTAAATATTGCCTCTATTTTTCTTAAGATTCTCTTATGAAACACCTGCAAGTATTTGAAACAATTTTATAGCAGTTTTCTCCTAATCCACTGGTAAAATAGAAAAACTAGTATTTTTAATTCTTTTTTGTTTAAGGAAAAGGCAGTTGGCAGAGCTTCATTCATCAACATGCCAAATGCTAGCTTGGCTTTTTTGCAGTGCTAGTGGTGACCTACTCCTAGTTAGTGGGAAGATTTCTTGCTGTTTCTCCTGCCAACATACCAGCATCCCATTAAAATCTAGGACAAATTCAGTTTAGTGTTCTTGCTAATTTCAACCTGAATTCATTATTTGGCAGCTAAAATAAATGTTGCATGCCAGTGTTCCTCCCTAACCTAACCCCTAACCCTTTTATTGACTCACTTGCTGCTTTGTATATGCTGTAGTTCTCTGTTTATTCTGAGATTCTAACAATAATACAATGAGACAGGAGAGAAATAATTACAGCAACAGTTGCTTTGGTTCTTGTAATAGGCTAATTTACTAGCACAGTCTTGTGAAACAGTGGAGCGGATGTCACCTCTTACTGACTTGCATTTGGCTCTATTGTCTCTCTCTAATGGATCCCTGGCCAGAAAAATGTGGTCCTGCATTGATTATGTTTGGACAATAAAGTCATTTGAAAATAACCTGTTGAAAATAACTTGTTGGCCAGAATCAGTTGAGGAGCAGTCTTCAGTGGTCTCTGTTTTCCAGTAAAACCCTACGGCTGAGAAAAGGGCAGCAATCACTTCCCTTCAGCGACTGTCTTTTCTCCCTGCCTCACGCTGCACCTACCCAGAAACAGTACACAACTGGGACCGGTGTTTCTGTCCCTCAGACATCCAGCAGCCCATGTCTCCTTTACCATGGGAAGTTTATTCTGGGAAGCCAGGGATATTACTGAAGTTTGTGGCACAAAACCCAAAGGTTTCTACAAGCAAAGGGAATGGAAATAATGCATATGAGATGTCCCACATAAACTTCACTGCAGGAGGTGTCAGAGCTAATTAATATGCTTCTCCCATGTAGGACTGCGAAGGGAGAAAAGACTGATAAACGATGCCAGCTGACAAAAAAAAAGGAAGATAACAAACTGGGGGAAAACACTGAAGTAAATGAAAATTTTCTGCTGATTCATTAGGGTCATGGTTTCACCTGTTGACTTCATAGTGGTAAAACGTGCTGAACCGAGCTGTGTAGTTACCACAGGGAAGTGTCTGGGAAGGGTATTCCCAGATGCTGGAACCCACTTGAACCAACCGTTGAGAACATCAGCATGAAGCTCTGTGTTGTGCTATTTCAGACAAGCTTTCTGCCAATGCCTAAGCACGTGCCATTTTAGGAAACATAGGAAGTTCACCACAAAATGTAGTACTGTTACCCTGACTACACAGCAGCTCAAAGCAGATCTGTACTAGTGCTACCAAAAACCATTTTCCCATTAAATGCAGATATGTCTACTAGAATAAAAACAAAAGCCATGGAGCAAACTCAGGGAAGTCTGAATTAGAAATCTGCCAGAGGAACTGCCTGGCAGCACTCAGCAGTTGTCAGTTCCTGCTAAAAGTAATTTGTTTCCTCCTGAGAACATGGTATGAACTCTAGGCTGAAAAGTATGTTTACAATTAATATCTTTTCACGCTAATGGACATAAGGGGAGCACTGACAGCATACGGTGCTTAACAGCAGGCAGGATGCTGGGTGCTGCACAGGGAGACTGCGGCATGTGACGACGGTGGAGAGTGCTGGGCCAGGGTTGGAAGGGGAAAGGTCTTCATTATGCCACGTGTGGCTTGAAGCAAGAATTTGTGGCTACTCTCCTGTGTGAGCTGCTCGAGATGTAGAGCACTTCTGGGGAGAAGGGTCAAAGCAGCTGCAACTCCCCCAAGTGATGTCCCCTGCCCAGAAAAAGCTCCTGTGGCTGGTAGAGGAGGTGCCTGCCAAATAATTTCAGGATATTCCAACTGAGAGGGTTGCAGAAAAGCAGAAGAAACGTTGTACGAGGAATTGGTGCAAATCCCAAACCGGGAGAGAGAGTGCCATTACTCTGCTACTGTTTACAGGGATTTTAAAAGTTTTCTTAGCACTTACTTGAAGCGTCTACCTAGGATAAGCAGCAAAACCCCAAAAAAACACCCTTGAAAACAGACTGAATCATTCATTGGAGCTGCTCAGTCTAGGATGGGCTAAGTAATTTAAATCTCAAATTTAAATATTAGACAAGGCTATTGACCAGAGCCCTGTAGGATAGCCACTGTGGTTATTGTCAGGCTCAAAGTGAGAGGATGCTTTACCACTTCCAAACTGCCTTGCTTTAAGAAGAGATGGTACTTTAGATTTGAATCTATGTTAGTTTGTAGCCTTCATGTGTAATAAACACATTGGGAATAAAGTAAAATGGAGTTTCTGTGCTTAAGAAAACTTCTGGCAAACATCGTCTCTAGTGGAATTACATTGCCAATAACAACGAAGAGTTGCCAAAAATACATACATGTATCTATCTCAGGAGGGGAAGCTATTAATGAGATTGTCCTTCTATGAGTAATCCTGTATCCAGACCACCTCCTATGAGATTATCCTTTGAAGAAACAAGCCTACTGAGAAGTCATGCTGTGTTAGAGAAAGAGTTGTGTGAAGCAATTAACCGCAGGAACCGCAATGCTGATTGCAAGTAGCTGCTGATCCGGCAAGGAAAACCGATGTACCAAAACCAAGCGAAGACAGAGGCAAGACATTGGAGAGTCGTGCAACACCATACCGTGGAACAAACGCTGGGTCACAGTGTGCCCCCAGGGGGTAACGTGGTGTGTTTCCAAAACCAGCTTGGTTCTAGTTTTGTTAGGTGCTTTGGTTTGTTCAATAGGTTGGTTTTAGTTCTGCTAACTCATGCTTGAGTTTAGACATAAAATAGGCAGAAATAAGTAAGAACATGCGACAGAAAATAAGGACAGATGTTACAGTAGATCATGGTGAGGCAGTGTGTCTTTCAACACAACAGACAACTTCACATTTGACTTCCATTTCAAGGGTACTGTTGTGACTATCCTGTGGCAGACATTTTAGCCACTGCAAAACTTCTCTAACATGTAACACTTTTTCAGTGCGGAGCTGGCATGAGAATGATAGTAAGCAAGCTGGTAAACTTGGCTCTGTGTCTGCTATGAATTGCAATTTTTCTAAGTTTTCATTCCACTGATGGACTTTCATTCCAGCCAATTTCAAAGTGCAGTAGTTTAGCAGGAAGCAAAGCCAGTGTATGTGTCTTTCTTTGGGTGGTGGGAGGGAGAGGTCAGTACACAGACACATAAATGGGCAGGTAAACATGAACTGTAATTGGAAATTTTAAGAACTAAAACTAAAATCATGGAAAAATAGCTGACTGTCCATCACAAGGGCTCACTGGAGAGGAAGCAGCTGGGTGGTAAGAAGGTATGGCTCAGGAGGCACAGAACAATGGCAAAGTAACACCAGAGGAAAGCTAGCAGCAGGAAGGCAGCTTCTTTACTACAGCAAGAGCTGGTGGGGCAGGCACCAAGAGCTGAGTGGGAGAGACAGGGCAGGTGGGGGGTAGAAATCCAGTTGCAATAAATACTGGAGAATTTTGGAGTTGTTCCAAAGCACAAGAAACCAGAATTTTGCTGTTTCAAGCACATAAATCCATATTGTGTGAAGAAGAAAAAAAGAAAAAAGAACATAAGTGTTGTGAAATTGGGCAAAGGCTTCAGGGAACAACACAACCACTTAAAACATATGTAGTGTCTATCCAAGCATATTCACTGTTCACTGCAACGGTATTCAAAGTCTGATCTGACATGTGGGTTTCCCTCTGAAGCAGAGGGGAGGTCTGCTTGTCCTCACTACAATTTTTAATTGAATTTATGTTCAGTCAGCATAAGAAGATTGCTCTAAAGATGGTTTCTGTCTGCTCATAATAAGGTTAAAACTCAATTAGTAGCTGCAGTACCTAACAATATTTCACCACTTGCCAGAAGGCTCAACCAGCATCTGGCTATCTGCAAGTAACGGGTTCAGCACGCATCTCATTTTGCAGTGGCGATGGGCTCCCCCAGCCAGCGTGGTCGTCGCCCTCTGTCCGTGGGATGGGCAGTCCCAGAGTGCTTCCTGTGCCATCTCTCTGCACAATCTCTTCCCCACACTGTCTCACAAAGATGTTAACACAAAATCATTCACACCTTCACTTTGTGGTATTTATCAGTTCCTCAGAGACGTGCAGCTGCTAGGAGAACTGCTGAGATGATAATAAGGCTTTTGATTTATTTATGTGAGGACTAAGATTTTTTATCTAGAAGAAATTAAATTTAGTCTAATAACCAATTCTAATAACCAATAAGTCTCATGAGGACCTATGTGACCATCAGGTGACAAAGCCCCAGATGAAGCCTGTTGTGTAAAAAACCTTCCCAAGGTTTTTACTTTCCCTTTCTGCCCACCTGACCCTGAAAAACTAATTTTTGCCATATAACCTTAGCACAAAACAAGATATAGCTCTCTTTCTCTCCTTCCCTTTAAGGTATGCCCAGTTTTCCCATTATTCAGATCTTATTATTTACCCAGAAAATGATAAAATATTGGTATTTATGTTATGGTGCCAATATATACCAGAAATATCAATTCTAGTGCCTGTGTAGATGACTGACCTTGGCTGTAGGTACTGTGTAACTTGATTAAGAGCAGGGAAATAACAAACGTGTCACGTTCTGAATTATTACAGAAAATGGACACACATTTGTAATTTGAAGACATCCAGGAGAAAAGAAGACTTGGATGACATAAATAAAAATTCTGTCGGCGAAGGAACACTTGAAATTGTCTTGTCTTGCGTTTTATATTTGGCCACGTAACCCGGGACGGTAACTCACTGAAGAAAAAGCCTCAAACGCAGTCCCAACCGTGTTGCCAAGGCCCACTGCCTTCAGCCTACTTTACGCACAAATTTTGGGAGAAAGCGCGGGTGTCCTTGGAACGCTTCCAGCTCCTTCACGAACCCGCAGTCACTCCCGTACAGCAGCTGTGCGAACAGCTTCTCTTCCACACGCGTTTCGCTTCCCTTACGCGTTGCTCTCGCAGGAATCCATCCGGCCAGCGCTTTGGTTTGTGTCTGCATTCTATTTCTAATGCAAACTGCCGGGCAGGGACCACCAACGGGCCTGCCACCTACACACGAAGCCTGACGCTGCGCAGACCAAGGTCCCCCTTCGCCCGGCACCCTCACGGGCCCGAGGGCTGACGGCGCACGGCGCGCCGCCTCGCCGCCCTCGCGGCCGGGGCACCTTCTGCCCCGCCATGCCCCGCTTCGTGCCCCTGCAAAGGCGCC
>VWZZ01000419.1:345766-371689 GCA_013399095.1 Psophia crepitans
GCTCAGGCCCCTGGGGCGGCGGGGCTGCTTGCCGTGCGGTTGTGACGAGTCGTGCCGCCGGGCCGGGTCCTGGGTTTGGTCTCCCGGCGGGGCGCCGCGGCTCGGGGTGACGGGGGGCGAGCGGCCCGCCTGGCCCGGGCACCACTGGTACCTCGGCCCCGGCGTAGCCGGGAGCGCCTTGAGAGCCTCGCTGGCTGCAGCCGCGGTCACGGCCGAGGTGGGCAGGGCAGTGCTGTGGCAAGGTTTTGCGGGTGCCCGTGGAAGGATGCATGGTCCTGTTACGGGTAGGAGACTAAAACCCACCCTGCCCAGATACTTCCCCCCGGCTCTTTTACAGCGTTCTGGTCCCCTGGAGTCTGTGGTGATGCTGTCCCTTCGGTACCCATTGAAGGTGGCTTTTTGGAGGGGAGAATAATATATCAGGTAGTTTCATTGCATGGAGATGCCTCCACTGCCCAAGACTTACAGTGTATGCCTTGTGGTGAATGCTTCCAAACCTTCCTCCAGGTCAACTCTTTGAATGGAGAGTTATGCTTTTTTATACACATCTGTGCTGGAAGGAAAAAAAACATTTAGCATGTGAAGGTATATATTCCTGAAGTAGCCTTATTTGGTGAGGATATTCCGTACCTCTCTAGTTTCAATTATCCATGAAAGGCTTTTTTCGATGCTTTATTATCTTAATCTTTTTTTTTTTTTGCTGCCAGCCTTCTTTTATTAGAATTATTCAATCTTAAGAAGAGCTTTAGGAGTAAGTTATGTGGGAAGTATAGAAGAAAATGACCATGATAGGGGATGAAGAAGCGTTTTTCTGAATTACAGACCAGACATATTGATGACTACTTCTGCAGAGCGTAAAGAACTTTTGTTAGCATTGGTAGCAAGCCTTCACATTGTTAAGAAACTCAGTAAGGGTACTGGCAGCATCAGGAGAATTGATCCATGTGATACTAGCCTGTGCAATGCATTTATGTTTAAAGTGATCTTGAAAAAATCTGGATAAACGCTTGGCAATCAGAAGCCTATTGCTGTGTCTCTTTTGTGTGTTTCTTTTACTCTCTAGAAACCTGGAGAGAATAATTGACAAGAATGTCCATGACATGAGGTAACTTCTAAAGTTGGAAGTGCCAAGGTGTAAGTGAGCTCATAGCTTGAGACACGCATGCTGTACTGCAGAACCGCTGCAGAAATTTTTAGTTGCTTAGGGCTTTCATTTACTTCCACCATTTTAAGGGTGCTTTGGTGCATTAAACACCAGGTTGTTCTTTTGGTTCGTTGCTTCTTTCTTATTTTTGACCTCCAGCAGAGATTTAATTAATACCTTCCTTTAGGTTGCTCTTAGCTTGGCTTGATTTCTTGCCAATCACTGTTTTCTTTTTGGGGTTGATTTAGGAAACATAGCCATGTGGAACAATCCTAACTATTTCTGACTTCTGCCTGCTGTCCTGTCTGCTGATTTTTGACTGACGGTCTCAAGGCTGCGTGGGCTGGAATGGTCTATGATCATGCTGGTGGTCTCCGATTCGTTTAGCTGCTGACAGCTGACATCTGTGCTCAGGAGCAGTGTGTGTGAAAGGAAGAACTAGGAAGAAGTCAGTTTTGTTGAGTGAAATTAATCTGTGGTTGAATTCTGACTGGAATTACACTACTAGTGGCTTTGTCCACTTTTCTTTCATACCTGCATTGAAATGGAGACATTACTTTTTCATGAGGTGGGAATAATGTCTGTGATAACAGTTTTCTTCACCCGTGATCTTTGTGTCTTCACGGGAGTGACATAGCCCATGCCCATTCTTAATCAGAGGGTATTCAGTAGTTACAACTTAAAGAATGGCTCTGACCCCATTTTGAAATTTAAATGTAACTGGAGGGAAGCAACTGGTGCCACTTATAAGGTCTTAATTTCTATTATATGTTCTGTCATTTACTTCCATTATCAAATCTTCCTGACAAATTGTTGCTGTCTTGCTATGCATTCTTTGCTAACTGCTAGAAGAAAGATTTACATGCACTGCAAGCAGACATAGGAAGAAAGAATGTGGCATTACTGCTGTTCTGAAGAAGCTTGCCACTATAGTATGATAATCTGAGAAAAATGTTCCGCTCCTTCCTTTCTCTCCCAGCAATTTGCAAAGCACTTTAGCTGATGGTAGGTAACACTTTAGGAATGAGTGTCCACCCCAGAGTTATCTGTACAGAAGTTTGATAGTAGAAGGTGGGATTTGTATGGAGTAAGATAGGTGGAATAATAATTTCTGTCAGAACGGGCACAGGCATAAAGTCCTAAGTGCCATTGTAACCTCTCAGTTCTCACTGTTGTAACATGTTGAAATTTTAGCAAGTTTTGCAAAATGACGCGATGCATACACAGTGTTTTTAGTGCATCTTAAAGAGAATTATGTATGCAGACAATGTATTAATTCTGCCAGTGTTGTCCCAGTTGCTCTGAGTTTTTGCAAGACTTAATCTGCTCTCAAAACGGTGCTGATGATATTTATGTTCCTACAGTTGCCTTGGAGCCCTAATCATAGACAGGGTGTTGACACAGAAGGAAATCAGTGTTGTAATAAGCTTTGAATCTGTGAAATGGGAAATGACAAGTGAATATAGCTAGACATGAAATAATGCTAATGTATAGGGGATTCAGCATACTGCTGGCCTAACGGTTGCCAACTTTCTGAAAACACCAAATGGGAGAGGACAGTGTGTGGTTTTGAGGTTTTGGAGGTTTAAAGGAGGATTGTGTACTAGTTCTGGTAGTGCTGCCTTGGGAGAAGACTTTCCACTTATCTGTACACCATGGAGAATGTGAACAAGTGCTTGTTTGGAAAATTCAGTAAGTGGATGATGGCAGCTGATGTTACGAGCTAGTCATCAGATCTGCTGGTGACTGAGAGTGAAAAGGCTGCACAAGTCTTCAAAGAGGAGACAAGGGAATTTGGTGTGATGAAAGAGTAGAGTTCACTGCTGGGATGATACGGTTACAGTCAACGACTTAGAAAAGTGATCCAGTCAGCAGCTTTCAAAATAGATGTTGAGTTAAAAATGCCATGTTGAAATGATGCCAGAGAAGAGCATGCAGTAATATGGTTTTATTCAGTAGGAGCCTTTTTTTCTTTAAGACCAATATTAATTTTTAAATTAGATGACGAAAAATATAGCTCTTCCTATCTCTTACAAATTTTATAACTGTATATTTTCTTTTTTGGAGGGAGAGGGGGAAGAGGAAAAACAGTGAGAAAATAATTTAATGTGATTTAGGTACAGAGAACATTTATATGGAATATTTGAAGGTATCTGTTACTTCTTGAATTAGAGATAAAATAATCTTTACATGTAATAGGTAACTTAAAATTTGATCTATGACTCAAAATGACAGTGTTGTTTTTAAAACGCTTTAAAGTTCATTTGGCAGCTTAGTACTTCTGTTTGTCTTTAGCAATTGTGCAACTAGTCATGGTAAATAACAAAAAACTTGGATTTTACCTTCTGAACAAATAAATTATTTCTCTAGATGGACCATAAAACAAATGAGACACCTCAGAGTTAAATCTGATTTTTCTTCCTCTTAATTTGTTTTCTACCCTTTATGTTCTTGTAGCTTTACGAATACTTATAAAGTGAAAAAAACACTAATAATTTATTTTCATATTGGTGCTATTCCTTTACAATTTTAGCAACTTCAACATTAAGATTATACTATTTGCGGTCTAATTGTAAGCTACATTTGTTCTGTTTAGTGTGAAGGTGAGCTTTGATTCCCTTTGCTATCACTGGTGCTGATGGTGTTCAGCATTCCCAAGATTCAACCCTTACTGTTTTTCTCAGTGTGTTAAAAGTCACAGGGAGTCTGCTGTCCTTGTTAAAAAGCTCGTAAGAGGTCATGGGCGGGACAAGGTAGCTGTTGCTAGTTAGGAAAGCAAATTAAACAGAGCCTTTTCTTAGTGTAATGCTGTTTGATCGAAGGCTAATGTCAATATGAACACTGAACTAACTCTTAATTATTTTGTCAGCTCCATTATTCATGGCACAAATTTGAGGTAGCAGGCTTTTTTTCAACCACTGTATTTGCGGTTGATGCCATTCGTTGAACCTACCCCACTTTGGCTTGGTAAAAGGCCACAGCTTTCTACAGCTGAGAGGCAGCAATGTCAGTTGCCAAGGGCTTGGGAGAAGTCAGTGATTAGCAGACTGATTTGTTCCCAGGGAACCGGGGCTCAGGGAGCATGTGGTATCTTGATTGCTTCGGAAACCAGGGCGATGTTATCAGTTACAGAAGCTGTGAGGTGAACTGATTGATGTGGGGATGGCCATCAGCAGCACTTCCATTGCTGTATGCATGGCTCTAAAATCAGTTGTGCAGTGGCCTCTCTTCTGAAGAAAACTTCATCCCTAAGCCTGGAATTTGTTGAAGCTCCAGCCATAAACCTCAGTTTTCACTGTGAAGTTGAAATGTACTTGCAATTTGTTGGCTCTTTTCTTGATTAGATTTGTTTTGTTTTTATTAATAGACTTGGATCTTCTAATAAACAAGCATGAGTCATCTGAAGTTGTTTGCGGCCACACTGAAGTGGCATGGTATTAAACTTCTGGAAAAGCAAGATATAGTCAGACGGGTATTTTTACATGGCCAACGGTATGCTTCATCAGGAACCTCAGAACCATTCTTGAGTGGGAGCAATTCAAATTATGTGGAGGAAATGTATTATGCATGGCTTGAAAACCCTAAAAGCGTACACAAGGTAGGTGTAAAACTTGGCCATAAATGATAATATTAGGTTAAGAGTGGAATCGAATTTTTTCTTTTGTTTTTAACTTGTTTTATAAAAAGTCCAGAAAAAGGTACAAAATGAAAAATACGAAACTAATTTCCCACATATTGATTGTTGTAAGATGTGATATTGCAGCAGAAAAAATATGGAGGAGCCACAGGCACTGGTGAGCTGAGTGGAAAGGATGCGAAGTCCAGACCAGAAATAGTAAGCTGTGCAGAAAGTTTCAGCATTCGCCATGGAAATGTTGTTCAAGCAGTCTGTTAATTAGTTTCATCTGGAAGAAGACCCAAGAAATAAAATACTTTCAATTTTGTTGTGTTTTTTTTTTTTAATAAGGTTGTATAGAGGATGTGTTATATTTAAATAGATGTGTTGATGTTGGTACTTCTGAAATGTCTGAAGACAATGAATGTTCAGTTCCCTTGAGGTAGCTGTGGAAGTTGTAACCTTAAAACTGAATCTGAAATTGTTGGAAAACCCGTCTTAAGTACCTTGAAGTATTTTGTTTTGTCTCTCTCCCTCTCTGTCTCTCCAGGTGAGGTCTGTTTGTTTGCACTTTTTTCTTTTTTTTTTTTTTTTAAACTAAATCTATTGCCCAAATCCTTTCTTGTGGGCAAAACACAGAGACTGCTTTTTTAACAAGCTTTCTGCTGACAAGGAAGGCTCTCTTATGGTGATACATGTATAGTAACTTAAGAAGCTGATGAGAGGTCTGATAAATTCGAAGACAGACAAGTCATTTTCTAGAGAAGTAATGTGAATTGTGGCCAAATGTTTACCAAATTGGTTGTGTGTTCCCTTATTCTTGAGGCACATATATCAAAACGTCACTTAGAGGTTGTTGTTCTAAGTCTGGTAATCTATCTAGAGTGTGAGGAAGTGACGCATCCGGAGGAGGAAAAAGAGACCTAAAAAGCAGTTTTGTAGCTGTTTTTTTGGGTGTTGTGTCTGAATTTAATCGGGTTGGAGGGTGACACATGCGGCGACAATTCTGAAGACTGCTTGTTATTCACATAGCAGACGGATCCTAGGTCTTTTGTGTAACGTCTTAACTGGGAACTGAAAAGACCTTCTCCAGGGGTGACTCCTTTCGTTTTATCTGTCTCTGCTTCTTGGTCGTGGAACTGCCCGCCTGATGTCCCGCCGGTATAGAGCAGGGCAGCGCCTTGGGCGGACGCTCGGGGTTCGTGCCCGAGAAGCCGGCGTGAGGTGTTGTTGCGGAGCTGGCCAGGGTGCTGAACGGCTGGGCTCAGCCCGCTGCCGGGCCGCCTTTCCCGGCCCGACTGCCCGAGCAAAGACCAAAAGCTTCTGTTAATTTTAGACCTGCTCGTTATTTTGCTGGTACTTGGGGTTAGACGGAAGTGCTAAAAATCCTGCCTAAAGACTATCTAATTCATCTGGCAGTTCAGGCACAGTTGGGCCACGGATCCTGATGGGATGACCCAGTCCGCAAGTCGAACAGTGACCAATAAATTAGCAGAAGTGAGTTGGCAGAGGAATGTCAATGTACTGGTGGGGTAGGATTTGCCCTAGGGAGTGGATCCCAGATAATTCAAGATGCATTTTAAAAATTTGTGAATTCTTTTCCACGTTAACTAGATGTAATATACTTACAACAGTAGTGAACTGAAGTAAATTCACTGTGTGCCTGGTTTATGAGGCTTAAAAGAATGATTGATGGACATCATGGATTACTTTACAGCTATTCTTGCCTGAATAATTAGGCTTTTCACAGCCTAGAAAAAGAGTGGGAGGAGAATAATACCGATTAATTTTACTTAGTTTCATCAACAAAATTAATTTTTGGTTTCTTGAAAATCATGTCATTTCATAAGCTGAAAGCTGTAAATACCTACTCAAGACTTTTGTTGACAGAAATTGTTCAATTTGGGCTTTAATAAAACAGGTTAAAAATGTTGAGAGTTGAACTCACCCTGTTTTCTTAAAAATACAGAAAAAATCATGCTGTAATTTTATGACTGTAGGCAAGTTGCGAATTTGTCATTCTGTTTTGGAAATGGTGGAAATGGTGGAAAATAACATCAAGAGACACCAACGGCTTATGTAGTGTTCGTTTTGGTATTGTTAATAACTTGACACTCTGCAGACTGCTCATGTTTCATTGTTTTACCCAGTATGTCCAGCATGGTTTAGATATGAAATTTGTACTACGCATTTAGACATTACGTTGTCTTTCCTCTTTTTGGTCTTTATTTCCTATTTTTCCTCATGTTTCTTCTTGGATATCCCCTTCTTATTAGAGGGGACGTGCCTCCTTCTAGTTGATGAGATGAAAAAGACTTATTTTCCTTGGCGTTTAAAAATCGTACTTTACTCACGTATACTTAAAAACTCCAATTAATCAAGGCTCCTCAAATTATTTCCCCCTCAGAAGGTTTGACTGGACATGTGTTCCCATGTATGCTTATTTAAAACTGTTTGAAATATGACTGTCATGTTCCAATGAGTGTATTCAGTGTTACTAGCATTTTTTTTCGAAGAGCGTCTCTTTTCTATGTATACCATGGTTATATATCAAGGAATATGTGTTAATATCCATAGTAGACTTTATTTGTCTTGTAGATCTATTCCTGATGGTTCCTGCTTTTCCTTGTCTCTTGAATTTTCTCTCCTTAGAGTAGCCAAAACAACAATCAGAATAAAATGACGTGAGCTCTGAAAAAGGCATCATTATTTCTCCTTGAAGTGTGGTGTCAGGGCCATAGATCATAAAGGAGAAGCTTGACAAGGCTCAGTTATTACTATCACAAGATTAATTACAAAACTGCATGGTTGGATATTGCATACATAATGCCTACCATGTTGTCCTGTATGCAGCTGCTCTGCTGTGCGTAGTGGCTTCCTTGTTTTATGTACTTGGAAAAAGTGTGGGGTTTTTTCTTTTCTTTTCAATTATTTTTATTTTAAATACTGTAGTGATGCTCAGTGTGTGTCTTTACTGTCCTCAACGCAGTTGATAAATATTATGATGTCACTAGAAAAAACCCAAACCATCAAGATAACTAATATGCTACTTGTTATTCTAAGCCCAATGCGGTTTATTATATGAGTAGAATATTGCCACTGAGTCACTTGAACTGTATTATATTATTTGAGAAAATAATGATTAACTACAATATAGACTTGCTGATGGGCGAAAAGAAAGGGACATATCGTGTATCACACTGGTAATTTAATTTTTACGGATGTATTTTTTCATTTGTAAGTTTTCTCTACCATTTTCTTAAAGAACTTTACTCATTTAGTTGAGAACCAGCAGGTTTGCTGTGAGACCAAGCTGATCTGTCTGTTCAGTCACATGGCGAGTGCTGTTGCCAAAGACTGACATTGATACACCGGGCTTGAAGCCTATAGTCTGGTATCAATCTTGAAAGACAATATAGAAATTTGTAAAGGCTTTGATGGATGTGTATATAGAAAAAACTAATTTTCTGTAGCTAAATGATGTATTTTCCCTCCCCTCTGATTAAATGTCAAGCCTGCCCAACAAATCAATAGGTTCAAAAATGCAATAGGAAAAAATAGCATGGGTTCCTTCTGTCCCAGCTGGCTGCATCATCAGATGTAAACATTTTGAAGGTATTTCTTTGTTTCTGGGTTTGCATGAAGAAGGGTGCCCTATACTTATTCTCTTTAAACAGGTAGCTTGTTGGTCAAGTCTATTTGGGTTTTATTAGCAACTGTCTCAGCAGAGCATTCGTCTAAAAACATATTCAATTGTTTGTGGGACTGTGTAACTTTTACATCTAAAGGAAAGGCTGTTGACTCAACAACAGAATAGTTTTATTATTATCATTGTTGTGTGTATCATGGTGTTGGGAAAAGCAAGGAAAGAACCTTAACAGAAGCAAAGCGTATTCTTTATTAAAACTTTGAATGAATACCACGTCAGATTTGTCATGGATCCAAATGTGTGTTTGGATTTTCCTCAGTGAAAGTTAATAACTGTTTATTTCCAAAATAATTCCTCCAGTCTAAGTAGCCTTAGTTGTAACACTGAGGGATTGTATCTGTATTTTCACTATATGGAATCTGCAAACTCTCAGACTAGGATAGGCATGGAATAACAATGCCGTTCTTAATGCAGAATAAAAAGGTATGTAGAGAGAATATCAGAGGAAATGCAGTTACACTAATAGACTCTTGTAGACCATTTGTGGAATGTTGTGTAAATTTAGACTTCTAGTCTCAGTGCAACTAGCAAGGTGTCAAGGTAAGAAGGACACAGGAAATAGGCATAAATGACAAAAGGGAGGAGGACCTTTCATTACGTTTGATGGAAACTGTAAGCTGAGCACAAGTATTGATTAGTCCCCTGTCAGTGCACGCTTTCTTCTTTGTTGGGTATAAGCATCTCGAATGTTTTATCCCATTCTCCTGCTGTCTGTTAGCATCCATACATCTAATACCATTCTAACCTGGGATAGTGACCACCTCATCAGCATGGAAACAGTTCAGGAAAACCAGATTTGAACATATGTGGAGGAAGTGGCTTGTATAAGAGTGCAGGTAGAAATGTAAAGATCTTTTGTTTGTTGTGATTAAGTTTCTGAAATATGTACTCCTCTGAAGTTACGACTTGCACCTGAAACCCGGTCCATAATTTCTTTCATAGTAAGGTAACTTAAGCTAATGAGGAAAGGATCTTAGACCAAAAGCCTCAGTCAGAAAAGCTGTAATTGCTTTTAAACAGTTTCTTCAAGAAAGGCCCTTAAGGACTGATAATGATTTAGCATATTCAGTGAGTATCTTGAAGTATCATAAATTCTTTAAGTATCATTAAAGGAATGGATTAATTTCATTTATTAAGGTTTTCAGTTTTATAGGCTTGATACCTCTTTACCAGCAGCATAATATCATACCCATTACTGGTTGCCTGAATAAACATCACAGTTAAAAAGAGCTGTGTGAATGAATAATGTACGAAGATGCTTTGCATTTGTATGTGGTGGAGAGTTTTCCACTGAACAAACTCAGTGTAAGAAATGAGATGAAAAAAGTTCTCTGTAAATGAAACACACAGTTGCCACTGAGATGTGGACATATCAGTGCTCTCTTTTTGCTGACTATGGCTGGTACTTAGTACTTCAATGTAGTGAGGTATCATTTGCAGCTTGAAGCAGCTGCTTTTGGTTGAGACTTTTGTTTGAGGTAATAAATTTTCCTCCTTCTTTGCTTCTCTGTATATGTGTTCAGTCCTGGGATTTGTTTTTCCGAAATGCTAATGCTGGCCAAGTGTATGATCCCCATCTACCAGATCAATTGGAAAGAAAGGCATCATTTCTTCAGAGCCATGGTCTGGGCCAGACACCAGGTAAAGCTGAAAAGCTGGTTGAAGATCACCTCGCTGTGCAGTCTTTGATAAGAGCATATCAAGTAAGTGTAACTTGGGGTAGGTGTGGGAGGGCATCTCCTCTGCAAACAACCTTTTCTTCCTTTTTATGTTCTTGTCTTCTGATCTTAACTCTCGCCTGTTGTCTTGCTTCTGATCCAAAATGTCTTGAACTAGACAGTCTTTTCTTTCCTGCACTGTGTCTGAATGCTGAGGCCCTGGATTCATACTGGGATGCTCCTCTGGCCCAGCAAACTGGGTTCGCTTTACCTGCAGCCATGATGTTGGTCATCTGACTTGACCTGAAAGCTCTTTATGGAGATCGTAGTTTGCGAAAGGGAACACGAACCTATTGGGTTTTTTCCCATTTACCAGGAGCCGGAGCCAAACGTGTCATAGCTTAGCCTTTACTATTCTTTTGGCTCACTTGACTGTTAAGACTTTTTCTGTGTGCATGTGTGTGTCTGACTCAGTCAGTTACTTGACCAAATTATAAAACTAAGTTATCTGAAATAGTTTTACTTCATATGAAGGCAGTTTTCCTGGATGTACTAGTACTAGTGAATCTCCTGATGTATACAGTGAAAATAAGAACTTTTCCTTCTCATCAACAGTTAACTTTTCCATGATCCAAGTTTGTCTTCACCACTGGGAAAGTTTGTATTACAGTTCTTAATTATTACCTTCCTTTAAGAAAGGAGAAAATGTGCTTCCCTTCTCCTACATCTAGTGTGAATTTTGAAATTCCTGATTTGAGCAGGATTTTAGTTAATTCATTATTTATCCTCTCTCTTTTTACCTAGAAGTTGAATTTTGTGAGGCTGATGGTACTGAGTTTGAGTCAGCTTTGATGAATTTCTTTTAGAGAGCTGTTCATCAAAGTTGACTTTTTTCACACTCAGATTTTTTTAACGCTTTTATAAAATCAAGAAATTAAGTCTAACTTCCTCTTTTCCTCTAAAAGAATAATAATTTTGGAATTAGCAGAGTGGTTTTAGTTAGATGTTTTCTAAATGTAAAACAAGTTTAAACATTTTTATTTAGACTTGTGTTTGATATCTTAATTTCAATAAAAAGCTTAACAACAGTGTAAAACAAAAAAACGCTGCTAAATATGTAGATCTGTGGTGAGCAAAATATTCCAGTTTGATTTTTAAATTAGTTTTTTTGTGGTTTTTTTTAAATAAGTATCTAACTTCCCAAGAAGTTTTCTACAGCGTGACTTGAGCTTGACCTGTTCTGCCCTGCACTAAGAATTTTAACTCCTGTTTGCTATCATCAGAGGAATAGAGGAACTTTTTTTTTCTGTATGCTTTGTGTTGTCACCATTGATTCGGATACGAACTATGTTAATCCAGCTGTTGGAGACGTGTCGTAAAAGAGTAGAAAGGTTTTTGAATAGAAAGAACAGATAAAATTTGCTTAGAAATAGCTATGTAGAAAAGAACCACTTCAGCCCATTCACTTTTGCTTGCAGTAAAAAATTGTTGAAGAGTTAGAGAGAATTGGAGAATGCTAGGCTGCTTTGACACCATTTACTTGAAAATTGAAAACAGGGATTGCCATTTTGTTTCCTGTATTTGAAAGAGTGTGCCATGCGACTCAACTGATGGAACAGAACTGTCTGTATAGATGGCAGGTACCCCTCTGTCTGTGACAATCAAAGAGGATTACCTCAGGCAACTGTCTGTTTTTAAAAGGTATTTAATATCCTCTAAATTCAGTGTTGAAGGGATACGATCAATTTATGACCTTCCTTTGCCTGATAATGAAATGAAATGGAGAAGGATACAGAATTTTCATTTCTCAAACCTGTCAGTATTTTATGGTTTTTGTGGTAAACTGCTTTGTGGTCTGTTGAGCTGGTCTTCTGAAAAAGCAGTTAATCTATTGCTATTTCTAATGCAGAGCACTGGATGCACTGAAAGGATTTCCAGTGAAATGTGTGTGCTTAACAAAAATGAGTCTAGATAAATTAATTTCTTGAGTCTTCTTTTATAAGGTAGATTTTTTAATATTTTTTTGCATGTGTGTCTAGAAAATATGACTTTAAAGTCTAGTTTCAGGTAGTCTTTACTTGCATTAGTCAAATTAATGGCAGTTGATGAAACTTTTCCGTCACAAGGTTGATCTCTGATTTTTGCAGTAGTTACCTTTCACATCTTTCACTGGATACAGAATATAGTATTAAAAAATAACTCGATGTTGAGGAAAATACTGTCTTTTAGGTAAAGACCAAACTGCTCCTGGAATGTAGTATGGCACAGTGCATTACTGATTTGCTTTTCTGGGTTTTGGCGTTCTTGCTAATCCTCTTCTTCCTACTAATATTGCAGAGCAGGTGTAGCTTAGGGACGTGAATTCTTTCCTGTTGATGGTGCTTGAGACAGAATTGTTTGCTTAGTTCCAGTCAGATAGACTTTGTGCTACTGTAAACAATGAGGTGGCACAGATGTTGCCGTGGGCATCATTTGGCCTGTCAGAGTTTTATTACTGGTGATTCATGAGATGTAAAGAATCTCAGAGGCCAGGCTGAATTTACAGGGCTGGTGGTTCTAAAAAAAGATGCCGTATTTCTGCTGCAAATTTCCCATGCGAATGTAGAACACTGAATAGTGTTTTTACAAATCACTCTTCACAAGTCACAACCACACTATTACTGTGCGATGCAATTCATTATCAATATTGCAGTTTACTAATTATTTTTTTCAGAGACCATTGGGATACTAGTAGTGTGAATGAAATTCTATCCAAGTGATCTGAATTTGTCCTTGAAAAGAAAAATATTAAGGAGAAAATATTCATATATTCGTCTGTAAAAAGCTTTTAGCGAGGTAATTTGGTATACAAGAACTACGCACAAGAGACATTATATTAAAAATGGGGTTTTATTTGTGGCTCTATTGAATCAATTAGTCATTTCCTCTGTAACCATGTTGTATGTTAGTATCAGGCACTAGCTTATAGCAACTTAGGCATTAATGCCAGTCATTTTGATAACTGAAAGCTAAGTTCCCCATTGAATTTGTGTTCTTCGGTGTCTTGAATGTCAATTTTATCGTAGCTGAAAATCCCAAAATTTCATGAATGAAAATAAATACTATTTGATGTGGAGCAGAGCTCATGAAGAGTGATACCTTAACTTCCAATATAAACTTTTTCAGCACCAATCTATGTTTTAGGTCAGCAATGCTTTATTTGACTATTCAGCAGGTATGAAAAGGAGGATTCAGGCAAAAATACAAAACTACTGTGTTAGCAAGTTGTAGTATCTATAGACTAGTCATGGTTTCTTAATTTTACCAAGAGATTTAGCGTACAGTCTTTAGCAGGATGGGGGTGTTTTTTGTTGGTTTTTTTTTTTTCTTTACCTAAACTTCAGTGTAATTCCTGCTAAATTCTATGTAGGACAAAATACAGGTTTTGCTGTAATGTATATTCAACATTATTATTTAATATTTTTAATAGAGGTAATATATATAAATATCTAGAGATATAATGCTTATTTCCTCCTCTTATGGGAAAACTTGGGAAATATGACCCTCTTGTGACATTAGTGGTGTTTGGATATTTGACTTCATGGCTGATATACAGACTATGGAGAAATATGAGTGACGTTTTTTCTGTGTCTGACTTCTGTTAGTATGATTTCATTTGTCTCTCACTTTCCTCCTTTTTCAGATCCGCGGCCATCATGTGGCTCAGCTGGATCCCCTTGGAATTCTGGATGCAGACTTGGATTCATTTGTTCCATCTGACTTAATCACTACAATCGATAAACTTGGTGCGTACACTGTATGCCTTGTTATTTCCTGTGGTCATTTGTCTCTTTTTGTCTCATTGGGCTGAGGTGATGTAATAAGATGTTGCAGGGAAGCTTCTACCCTTTCTCCTTGCTGGTATCATGAGATAATTTCTTTATCTGTAAGGAGGCTCAAATCTCAGGATGATGGAATTTCTACTTTGAGATCACAGATGAGGTTCTTGTGAATTCACCTTCTGATGATGATTACAAACACTTTATAAATTCCCCAAATCTTATGGTTTTGAACCACACCAATCAATACATTAGGCCAAGATTCTGATAATCTGAATTACTTTTATACCACTATGCTTGATACTTGTTTTGCCTGGGGACATCTGAAGGCTAGTGAATAGGTAGAACAAGCAATAAACAAAACACTGGGTAGAGGAACTTAAGGTAAATTTCATACCAAATTTGGATTCTAGCCTCTGATGCTTACTGCTTCTGTATAACTTGAAGAAGTCAGTTTGAAGTCATCAGAAGAGAGCATGGAAAGTGTGGAATACAATGGTGATCATTTTAGTTTACTGCTGGAAGAGTGTAATACACTAGGGTTTGCTTTTGCAGAGGTTGTTCTGCTTGCTAAGAGGGCATGGCTTTGAGAAATTGTACTGATCAATTTCTTTGCTCCTCTCTGCTTGAATAAAAACCCATCTGATTGATTTTTCTCTACTCTTCAATCTACCTGGTATGCTTAAAGGTTGATTTTCTACTTGATAAAGACACTGAATCAATTTTTCCTGGATATGTAGGGAAGCTTTTTGGACCAGACATAAAATATAGTGCAAGTAGTAGATAAAACACATTCTGCTTAATTTTACTATAAGTACTTCTACTGCCTCTTTGCTGCTGGGTTTTCTGTTTCTGGTGGTGGGGAAAGAAGCAGTTCTGACCTTTGATAATATAAAGACAGTGGAATGCTTAAGACTGTAAATAGAGAGGTGCTTACACAAATCAGGGCTTCTCTTTGAAGTCTATCAGCTTTAATTAAATGAAAGTGCCTACTAGAAAAATGCATTTACTGAGTAAATACAATTTGTTTGGAGCGTGGGTGGTTGCTAGCACATCTGTTCTTTAAACTCTGCAGATAGTTTAGCACAGAGTGCTGTGACTGGTCAGAAAGCATCATGCTGAAGCTCTCATGAGCATAGGAAAAATATACTAGACCTCTGAAAGAGATGGGAGGATATGTGTCACAGTGCAACTGAGGTGATACTTCTGCTTGTGAGGGGAAGCAAAATTTCTAACCTAGTCTTGGCACAGCAAAAAAGAGAAAGATTTCAAATGCTGCCTATGCTTGAGTGTTCCAGGGAGGAAACTTACGGAAAGTCTCTGGTAGTACAGAAAGTATTTTAGTGTTTAATTTTCTGTTAATTTTCTTTGTCCCATCTTCTGGTTTCTGTTTTGAGAAACCTTCTGGTAGGAAGTTTCTTTTGGGAGATGCTTCTAAAATGCAGGTAGTTACAGGTATACCTACTGCATGATTCAAGTTACAGAATTACTTTCAGGAGCTCTTGGATTTCAGTAAGGTTGTGTCTCCTCAAACATGAGGTGATGCTTCAGTAAATATGCAGGGCTGCAGTACAAAGCACAGATGTTCTGTTTGTGCCCAAATCACACCTGTATGTGTTCTGGTTTTTGCATGAAAGAACGTGAAGTACCTGTGAAGTCTGAGAAAGCCAGTAAGGGAGAGGGAAGAAAAAAAATTAGCACTACTTTGTTTCAAATTGTGCTAAAAACCACCATCATCCCCTGTGTTCCTCCTTCCTCCTCTTTTTTTTTTCTCTTTTTTTTTTCTGATTTGCTTGGTTTGTGGTTTCTTTTAGCATTATAGAAAACCAGAATTAATTTGGTGCTGGAAAAACCTATTATAGTACCAAAAAGGAGAACTAGTAGTACACACCTTTTTTGGTCACTCAAAGATTGACATTTCAACATATTATTAAAATTATTATTAAAAACAAAATTAATATTTTAAAATATTTTTAAAAATCAGAATTTGTTGTTACTGACTGTGCTGTATAGTAAAAGTGGTGGCAATGCAGTCCTATGGCCTGACTTCAACTCTCAATGCTAATTTCTGTGACTATTTTATCTTTAAATTGCATCTTCTCTTTCATCTTCAGAAAATTCATTTAACAGGGAATATGGAGCACTATTCTATATTGATTTAAGAGTTATGTGCAGGCTGTCATATCATTGTTAAAGTGGATGCCTGCAGCTTGTCCAGAAACAAGATAAAGAGTTCAAAATTAAAAATAGAGAAGCTTTTTTAAGTTTTAAAAATATTTTTACATGTGCACACACACACATGTAACTTTTATGTGTATATATAAGTTTCTATAACTGTATATAATGTCTATGCTAAGTTTTATACATTTGTTTTTCCTTTCTTCATTTAACAGGTCTAGATTAAACTTTATCATGCAAAACTTTAAACTTGCAATGATAGCAGCCTTTCAGTCTTGCCTGTTGTGTATTTTGGCTTTTGAAACTGCATAATAGTTAAATATTTTCTGAAACCATATTGTCAGTCATAACAAGTGTAGAGATGTCTAAATCAAGACTGATATGCTCAGACAAGCCTTTGTTTTAGTTGGGGGGGTGTGTGTGTATAAATCTATTTTATAAGAGGTTGCTGACTGAGGACTAAAGCTGTACAGGTCATTACATGGCTATTTCAAATGAACTTCCCTGTAAAGAGGAAGATAGTGAACAGAGATGCCTTGGAAGTTCTACCACAGTGTTACATTGAACATGTTCTGCATTTTCTCTTAGTCTATCTATTAATGTTTAAATAAACCTTTAAATTGACCTTCCAACCAACTAGTTCTGTCTGTGAAGAGTGGTTCTTTTTGTGTTTGCTCATGGTAGACCAAGGAAGAAATCCCAATTGTTACAGTTAGTTATTTTACTAAATAGTGAAGTGCAAGATACAATATGGAGAATTGATGGCATGTATGTTAATATGCTAAAATATTCAACGTTTGGGTGATTTTTATTTCAGCTGTTCTGTCTGAGCATTTAAGAAAGAATGATTAGATGTTTCTAATAAAACAATAACTATTTAATTAAAACAGTTCTTTTTAAAATCCAGACTAACGGGCATTGTCCTAAAGGATGCCTCCAAAATATTCACACTTTCAATTTTTAATCTGATACATTCTTTCTTAATATTGCTTTCTTGAAATTAATTTGTGGTGGTTTGAAAAACAGTGGTAGCTTACTTCTTGTCTCCTGCCCTGCTTTGCAAATTGATAATCTGCCTGTTGTAGGGTTTTATGGTTTGCACGAATCAGATTTGGACAAAGTCTTTCAGCTGCCTACAACCACCTTCATAGGAGGAAATGAGAACAGTCTTTCTTTACGAGAGATCATCAAACGGCTGGAGGTCAGTGGGATGTTTTTTGGTTTGTGATTGTTTTCATCCAAACAGAAGTGAACTTTTTCCAGTTGTCACTAACAAAAAGAAATATAATTTGTCAGTTATTAATGTAAACAATTCAAATTACATTAAAAATAACCCTTGTACTGTTTCTAGAGATGGCAGCACCATTAGTTTCATTGCCTGGATATCTGAAATATGTAGGTTAAGGATGAGTATAAAAGAGGTGAATATAGTAGAATACTAATTCATGCCCTAGTTGTGTGAAGAGCTGATGTTGTTTAAAAGGGGTTGATCCTTTAGAACTTGTCTTTTAAGTGTCCTACCACAGTTAAAACACCTTTGCATACAGTAGTCAGGACATGCAGGGGCTGCTCTCAGAGCCCTAGCTTTAGCGAGACTTTTACCTGACTAAAAATATAGTGTTGGGTACCAAATTCATGAAAGCTCAGCTGTAGCTTGCAGACAGCGATGGTGCTTGTTTTCCATCACCAGTCCTTTTTTCTGGAGTTTCATTATCTGACAGGTGATACGGTTATGCCGTATGAAGTCATCAAAGCTAAAATAATTTAAAGCAAAAAGAATTTAAAAGAATAAGTATAATTAGAGGAGAATTCCAAATAACAAAACAACAAGTAGGAATGGTAATGAATTTGTCAACTACCGAGTTAGTCAGGTATATCCAATACTTACTGTGCTTTTTCCCAGATTTTGGAGTACTGAAGCTGTAGAGATTTCTGTTGCATGGTAATGAAATCTGTTGGAGTAAAAAGGGCTAGGGGTAAGGAAATATTTTAAAGGATGAACTATGGAACTGAGTTACAAGAATGTAAAAATAAAGTAATTACTGAACATAGAAGAATTTTGACCTGTTGCAAGTGTGAGAGAATGTGTTGACTTGCGCGTTTGACTATTACATTGGCTTAGCTGAAGCATGATAAGTTGTTAAGCCACAGCATCTCTGTTGTGCATTTGAACTCTATATTTGCTTTTTGGGTTTTGCACTTCTAGCATGTCTGTGCAGCAATTTTCAAGAGATAATCCTTAAGATTGTAATGTGTAAATAAATGGACAAAATCAGTAGTGGCAGTAGAGAGCACATACTATGTGTTCAGAGTTGTTTTGTCTCAAATCAAACTCACCGTAGGTCTTTCTTCTGTTGACTTGTATTTTGGACACATTTTTCTGTTGAAATATTCTTTATAAGGTAAGAAAAATTTAAAAAATGGAACAAGAAGATAAAATTTCTGAAGTGTCTTTGCATTTTTCCCTGTCCTTTCTCTGCTTTCAGCTGCTTGTATTCTTTTTCAGGTTTCCAGCCTTCTGAGACTGACAGTTACCAGATAATTTGCATGAGGCTTCATAGCTATCTTCTCATTGTCTTTATTGCTTGATTTCAGGTGACATTTTAAAGAGACAGGATAAATTTTGATAAATGACTTGAAATCTTTGCTGGTGCATCTAAAGAAAAGACTATCATGCCTGGAAGAGCAATAGCAAGTTAGGTGAAATGTGCCATTCAGTTTAAGGCAGGTTTATTGTCCTACTTTGATTGAATGTATTACCAAATGATAATCATCCAGATTCAAAATTTTGAAATGTTACCTTGTGGAGAAAGCTTTCTGGCACAAAACTAGATTCAGTAAAATGGTTTATTCACTTATAGGATTACTGTGGGGAAGGTATAGCGGAAGAGGAAGAAGATACGATAGCTTTCAGAACAGTAAAATATACAGAAAATATAATTTAGAAAATATATTTGTTTCTTCATGGTGCATTAACTCCTAAAGCTTCTGTGTTGGTGTTTTCACATCGTAGAATACCTACTGCCAACACATTGGCTTGGAGTTTATGTTCATCAATGATGTGGAGCAGTGCCAGTGGATCCGGCAGAAGTTTGAGACACCGGGAGTTATGAGGTTTACTAATGAGGAAAAAAGGACTTTGTTGGCAAGGCTGGTGCGCTCAATGAGGTACGCGGGGGTGGTGCTGGGAAACTGCTCTGTGGCTGCTGGGTGTAAGCTGGTGCGGTCTGTAAACTGCTGAGGTGGAGGTGAAGAGTCCAAGTGAAATCTGGAGTGCAGGTGGGTGTAGGTAACCTGGCTGTGATACGAAAGGAAAGCGTGTGCTGCGAGATGTCAAGGTCTGTGTGGTGACTTTGAACCCCCTATTTTCTTAAAAGGTGGGTTGTGTTCTGTAACACTTGTGCGGCCTTGCTTGGCATATCTGGCAATGTTTTCATTGGCTTGTGGAGATAAACTGAGAAAAAAATATTTAAACAGACTAGTAATATGTATCTGTGTCAAATATTCATAACCTGTTGCAGAACATTGTTCTGCTATATTTTAGCTATAGTGTATCTTTCTAGTAGTACATGATCAAAGGAAGCCGTCCTAACAGTCAGCTCAAGGAGAATTTTTAGATGGGTGAAATGTTGGCATGAGCATTGTTTGACTCGCTGGGATGCTGACAGTCTCTTTGTAAAGCGGTGCCAAGATAGGACTGGGTTTGAGAGGCACAGTGTGGTTTCAAGACCTGTTTTTGCCCTTTTCCTTTTGAGGTATGCCAAAACATGCTGTACTGTTGCATGGCCTGGCAGCAGGAGTTTTGGTCTCTGCAATATATGAAAGCATGCTTGGAAACAGCTTATTGATTGCTCCCATTGTGGCTATCTGTATGGAAATACTGTGATCCCAGAGACTGAATTACCATCTCACCCCTAGGACAAGACTGTCTTCTCAGGCACAAAATTTATTACAGTTCTCACAGTCTGAAGCAGTTCATATATCCTTGGATAAACAAAGAGTTAGAGATTCACAAAGACATGTTTTTTGATTAAGCTGCTATGATCAAAGACTTTAAAAACGAAGTGTCCCTTAGAGGTATTGGAAGATATTTTTACCAGGTTTTGATTGCCAGTATATAGCAAGATTGTTTTGTTAAAAGTTTCATTTAAACAGAAATATAAAAGCAGGAATATTGCACTTGAGTAAGTTTGTTTAACAAGGCCTCAATATGGACTATCTCCATTTCTCTTGAGACAAGAATTTGTGCATTTATTCCTGCCTAAGCTGTGGAAAGATCTGGGATTTCGAGTACCATGAAGGAGCCGAATGCTCATCTTCTCCCAATTAACTGTCCACTGAAAATGAAAGAAAAAAGTTTTACATACATTTCTATTCAGCTGTCTGTAGCGTGCTTTTTTTCTGAAAATGATCAAGAAAAAAAAATCTGTTTTTGTGGAAAACTGATTGTGCTTTTGAGATCTGTGGCTTTGTAAAGCAGTTGTCATTTTGCTCAAGAATACTGTTTTCAAAAATGTTCATTCCAAGTATGGCATACTTGAGGTACTTGAAAATGAATTTTCAAGTAGGATTTCTCATCCTTTGTGGTGTTCACTGATAGGCTATTGAACAAAGGGCCATTTTTTTAATTCTTCCTCCTGTAAAATACTCATTGTGTATCTTTGAGCTACTTTGTGTATGCATTAGTAAACTTGCTAGACCCTGATTGTGTAGTCTGATTTGGGCAACTTTGTAAAGCTGTGCAGGGTCAAGCATTTCTAGATTATCCCTGCTGACAGTAGCCATCTTTCATAAGACTTACTCCTTGCTGGGTACTGAACACATGCAGTGACAGTGGATGCGCTGCCAGCCCTTGTGAATTCAGTGGCATATGGGGGACTTGCAAGATGTGACTGTGAAGTACTGTAGTTCTGCACATTTAGTGGCAGTTTGCCTCAAATAATGAACTTTCTGCTTGATCAGAACTGGCCTAACTTGCAGCTGCAAAGAGCAGGAAAATAGCTTGTACAGCCATCGCTTTGATTTGCCCTGTAGGACCTGCTGTTCAAATGGGACCCTGCTTTCAGGTTATATAAACTGGCACAGTGCTGTAGACTTCCCTGAGGAATTCTGGCAGCACAGCTCAGCTGAGTGCCTGGCTTATTGCGTCGATGCCGAATTGTAGGGATATTGGTGGGTGAGATAAGGAGAGTCTTTTGGCAACTCTTTGTTTCACTGCTTTTAGGACTTCAATCTAAAGAGGTAAATATCAGCATCCTAAGTGAGGAGTGAGCTGAGTATTAATGGATTATGGCAGTGTTACGAGTCAAGCCATTGCACAGATGATGTAACCAATACAGTTATTTTCACGAAGATGAATTTTCCTTGCCTTTATCTCCAGGCTTTACAACATATAATCCTTTCAGCGTTTATTAAAAGGTACTTTTTAGCCACTAATGTTGCCTCTGGCACAAATGCATTAAAGAATGAAAGAACAGAGAGTTGCCAAGGATTGACATCTTTCTCCTGCTGCAGCTGAGGCAAAGATACCAGTGTCCTAGTTCTTGGCACGTTACCAACTGTTATATCACACAGTCTAAGGAGCCTTGCCATTGAATAGGAAATGCTATGAAATAACCATGCTTTCAACTGTATTTATCCAAGTTTTTAATTGGTACTTACAGAAAATACAGGGTCTATGTTATATTTTCTTCAATCCATAGAAGAGACTTCTTTGCTATTAGTCTGCCTTTCCAGGGCTCAGTATACGTTTTGTATATGTGAGAAGGAGCAGAGTTTGACTTGGGAAGTGAATTTTATCTGAGCTGGAGACTCTTCTTCCTGTCTGAATTGTTTCAAATTCCTGGTAACTACTTCTCCCTCCCAGCATGTGGCTTACTTCCAGAGGCTTAAAAACACATATTCACAGATGTTTTGGGACAGTGTAATGTAATTTTATTTGCTAAAAAATGTTTGCTAATAAGTATTTTCTACATTATCTTAATACAAACACTCTCTCTTGGGGGTTTTTTTGGGTTTCTTTTTGGCAAAGATTTGAAGACTTCCTTGCTCGCAAGTGGTCTTCCGAAAAGAGATTTGGTTTGGAAGGATGTGAAGTAATGATTCCTGCACTGAAGACCATCATTGATAAATCCAGTGAAATGGGAATCGAATATGTTATAATGGGAATGCCTCATAGGTAATGTCAATGGAAACCTCCCAACAAATGGGCTTGGCATTTTAAGACAAGTTTCGGGTTCTAGAATTTTATTAACGAAGTTTGTATCGAAGAAGCTAGGGTAGCAAGAGTCAGTGATAGTGACTAATGATAGCACAGAACTGTAACAAATACCTGTCAGTGAGAGGCTACAGGCTTCACAGATAAATGTTAGTGAAACTCTTTTCAGTGTACTTTGAAACTGCAAGCAAATGTGGCAGCAGCAGTGGTGTATCTATCCTATTGCATCGAGCCTAGAGCTGAGAAAGCTTGGCAAGGTAGTATCAAACTTACTTTTGCAGTCTGCCTTAATTAATTATTAATGTCATCATGTTAAAACAAAATTCATGGATAGTTAGGTGCTATAGAACGTCTGTGGGAATGCACTAGAGGAACTTTGCAATGGGAAGAGAGGGGTAGAATGAAGGGTTTCAGGTTCAAAAGTTTGAAGTGAACTTCTTACCAGTTTCTGACACAGAGGGCTTGCTGATTTTATAAGTTTTATGCTATTAACTCTGTTATTACCATTTTTGAGATGTAACTACGTTTGGAATTTTCTTAGAGGTAGGCTGAACGTATTGGCTAACGTAATCCGAAAAGAACTGGAGCAGATCTTCTGTCAGTTTGATCCCAAACTTGAAGCAGCTGATGAGGTAAGATGCTTCTTCAAAACATCTATGTAGAGGGGTCAACATTCAAGGTAGTTTGGTTGTGGTTATTACAAAAATAGAATTATCGGCTGCTGAAATGCATTGTCTTCTTTTTTTGCTTGAGGAATATGATTTGGTGAAATTTCTTAACAAATTTGAAGACTATACTGTACCTCTAACATGGGGCTGGTGTCATAGGAATGTCTGTAGATAAGTAAGTTCCAGGTTATTTGACTAAGTTCGTAATCTCTAAGCATCTTTCTTTGTTTCGTATAAATGAAATTAGTATCAATATTTTGTAAATCTTTATCTAATATTGGATAGTGACACTAAGATTAAAAAAAATAGGAAGAGTGTTCCAGTTTGAAATTATGATGTCAAACCCGTAGTGCATACTGATGTACAGTTAGCTAGATGCATTATTCGGACTGATGCACAAATTTTAGGCATAGTGGATCGGATGCAGCTGCTATGAATGCCATTCCTGAACTGTGACTACATCTTGCTTGTTAGGGGTCTGGGGATGTAAAATATCATCTGGGAATGTACCATGAGAGGATCAACCGAGCAACAAACAAGAAAATCACTCTGTCCCTGATGGCTAACCCTTCTCACTTGGAAGCGGTTGATCCTGTTGTGCAAGGGAAGACAAAAGCCGAACAGTTTTATCGAGGGGATATGGCAGGAAAAAAGGTAAAGATTTTTTTAATGTAGTAACTCTTACTGGTAGTTTTTCATATTATTTTTAATAAAAATAGTTTACCAGTACTTTTGTATCACAGATTCTTCCTCTCTTCCCCCTTCACAAAAGGGTTATATCACCTGTTGAACTAGATAAAGTTTTTGACATGGTACCCTAAGGGTAACTTCAGGAAGCAGGCTTATAACTTTTTCATACGCAAACTGAGCAAAGGCAGCAGAATGCTGACAGGTCTGTGGTTTATTATAAAAATACAGTTCTGTTTTATAAGCACTAGAGAAATATGGAGCAAATAAATCCTGCTGAGAAGCTTGAACTGCAGTTTTGCTTTCTAATATTTATGTGGATGTGTTTATAATCCTCCCTCTTAGGTTATGTCCATATTATTACATGGGGATGCTGCCTTTGCAGGACAAGGAGTGGTTTATGAGACGTTTCATCTTAGTGACCTGCCATCCTACACCACGAATGGCACTATTCATGTTGTGGTCAATAACCAGGTAACAAGTAGAGCGTTTTGCAAAAAATTTGTTGTCCGAATAATTGCTAGTGTATTTCAGTTTATTCTTCTTTGTTTTTAGGTGGGTGCATTGTCCCCTCCATTTATTTGAACAGTTAGGGTGTTCCTGAAAATGATAATAGTACGTAGCAACTCTGAGTGGATAGTATTTTATCACCTACACTTATTTAATTCAGTTTATAACACCTAATTGGATTAGGTTTGTTTTGTTTTTAAGGGAGCAAAAAGAAGCTAGCTAGCCAAAATGTAAAGCTGATACAACTCCTGTGTAAATGACTATTAAATGAAAACCTCAAGCATTCAAAACAAGGTAGAGGGAGATGCCCACACTTTCATGGAACTTTCTGGAATTTTTAGATTGGCTTCACCACAGACCCCCGTATGGCCCGTTCCTCTCCATATCCTACTGATGTTGCTCGTGTGGTCAATGCTCCCATTTTTCACGTGAATGCTGATGACCCTGAAGCAGTGATGTATGTGTGCAGTGTAGCTGCAGAATGGCGAAACACATTCAATAAAGATGTGGTGGTTGACTTGGTAAGTCTTAGTTTTCTCAGCTTCTCGTTCTGTGTGTTATGTACTACTCTTATTTTTTGTGGCTTAGAAGACCCAGTCAAGAAACTTATTTTGGTTGTAATGGCCTTTAGTTTTTTTTTTTTTAATTATTTGAAAAACCCAAACAGCTAGCAGCCCCACAAGAATCCATATATGTTTTTATATCATAAGCCTAAAATCTCTGTAAAGCTATGAAATTGAAAGATTTCATTTTACATTTTTCCTTACTAATGGAAACAATCTTTCCTTTTGTAGGTTTGTTACCGTAGGAGAGGGCACAATGAAATGGATGAACCGATGTTCACCCAGCCTCTAATGTACAAGCAGATTCATAAACAGGTGCCGGTGCTGAAGAAGTATGCTGACAAACTGATTGCAGATGGAACTGTAACACTGCAGGAGTTTGAGGTACACAACAACAAAGTTAAAGGGAGCTTAAGAATCTGTCAGTAGGAAGACACAATTGTCACTATATTCTGTCTGCTTAAAAACCTTCCTTTTGTTGCTGTGATGAGTCTTCACCCTTTGACACTTTCTGATTCAGTTTGGTTTGGATTTTTACATAAAATAGTGTTGTTGGAACAAAAGGACTGAAAGTGCTGTGAAGTAATTAATATGTGCTGCACAGAAAAAAAATTGCTTCAGTTCTGAGATTTGTAACAGGTGATCAGATGTAAATTTGTCAGCTCCTCTTCATTTCTAGAATCTTGATTCAGCAGTAAGACAATGTTTGATTGCTTGTAGATGTAACTAGCTTCATATTGATAAACTTGGCAGTCTTGTATCCAGCAGTAATGCAATAAAATCAATTTAACCTTTTTATTTTCTTGCAATAGTTCAACTAAGTTCAGAGATCATTTTGAATACTCCAGAAGAATGAAGTGTACAGTCTGGTACCTGTATTAAGCTGCTTAGGTCTCTTACCTCAATCATTTTGAGCAGTGTAGGGGAAAGGGACCTGGGGGTCCTGGTAGACGGGGGGATGACCATGAGCCAGCAATGTGCTCTGGTGGCCAGGAAGGCCAATGGCATCCTGGGGTGCATTAGAAGGGCTGTGCTTAGTAGGTCAAGGGAGGTCCTCCTCCCCCTCTATTCTGCATTGTTGAGGCTGCATCTGGAGTATTGCGTCCAGTTCTGGGCCCCTCAGCTTAAGAAGGATAGGGAACTGCTAGAGAGAGT
>VWZZ01000419.1:371918-386479 GCA_013399095.1 Psophia crepitans
TGGACTAGATGATCTTTTGAGGTCCCTTCCAACCCTTGTGATTCTGTGATTCTGTGAAAGGGAATGTGTAGAGTGCAGATGCAGCAAAGGACCTTCTGAGAAGGTGTGGCTAACTATGGAGTACTGCAGATCAACAGAAAAAGCAGTTTGTGTAGGTGCATTCTGTCATCCACAAGAATAATCACAGCTCGTGCAGAGCTAGCTATCCTGAATCGTTGTAAGAGTGTGCCAGTAGTGGCATGGGCTTTGATGACTGGATCCAGGATCCTGAATGGATGTTTTGCTGTATAGAGTGAGCTCAACATTGCTGTTAATTACTTTAAAGATTAGTTAGCTCAGTAACTTGAGTATGGTTTTGGATTGAAACAGATATTTTAGACGGATTCTGTCTCTACAGAATGTGGCTTTGTAACTCTTGTCACTGATAGGTGTGGCCAGCGGATTCTTAGCTAAACACTCCTGGCTAGACCAGTTTTCTTGGAAGTTCTTTTCTAGTCTTAGTTGGCTTCTGTATAGTGAAGTATGTGTGTATATATAGATGAATAACGCTGGTCTTAAAAGTATGACTAATTTATCTTTGGTACTTCAGTTCTGTCTCATTCTAGAGTACTGATTGCAACTTCAGTTCTCGGTACTGTAACACCTGTCCAATAAACTAAATAATTTTAGATTAATGTGGGCAAGCATGTTTCTAGAAGGTAAGTTGATCCTAGATAAAATGAAATTGTTTGTTTGCATAACTGCAACTGAAGTTTCTTCTGGAGTTAAGTAACTATTTTTATCATACTGAATGGTAGATGATATCTGTAAGATACAAAGGTGTTACGTTTATCCATTTTTAAAAGAAGGCTTTTGTTCTGCAGGAAGAAATTGCTAAGTATGATAGAATATGTGAAGAAGCATATACTAGATCTAAGGATAACAAGATCCTACATATCAAGCACTGGCTTGATTCACCTTGGCCTGGTAAGAAGTGTCCTTTCACTTATCCTGGTGTTAATATTATTATGCCTTTATTTTGAGTTCATATTCTAGGACTATTAAATGGTTTTTATCAGACAGTGTTCCTTTAAAATAAAATATGTGATCTTCTGTTTGCCCCTGTTTAATAGTAAATAAAACATGCTGCCAGATCTACTTGAAAGAGGTACTTTTCTTAAAAAAACAGGCAAAGTAAGGTGTGACTTTGAAAAAGCCATCTTTTTGCTTTAGCAGGGAAGTGTTTTTCCTGCAATACTGTCTGTGCCTTCAGGGAGAAGGAGTATGTCTCATGCCTTCTTTTTTTTTTTTTTTTTTTTTTTGAGGATTGATTGCCTTTTATTGGCTGCCTCTGCCCACATAGTTGGACTTCACAGGGACTGAAAGCAGAAACAAAACAGATCATTGTGTGCCTGTAAGATCGAGTTCTGTTGTCATGCAGGCAATCAAAATGATTGTTTCTCTCAGCGGAAGGTGAAGAACCGGGTTGAGGCTCCTGCTTGGAATGTCTTTTAGGAGTTGTAAGTTTTAAAATAAATTATAAATCATGTAGATATCTCTTAATCACTCCAATTCTTTTACTTCCAGGATTCTTTAACGTGGATGGAGAACCCAAGAGCATGTCTTGTCCTCCAACTGGCATTTCAGAAGACCTGCTGACTCACATTGGCAACGTAGCTAGTTCAGTGCCAGTCAAAGACTTCAAAATACATGCAGGTCAGCTGGAGTCTTTGTTTCTCCTAGTGGCTACATTTCTTGCTCAGATTTTATGTTTCTGCACGCGAGTGGCTGTTGGGCCATTTCCCAAAAAGGAAAATGCCTGTGACTTTTATTTTAACACTTCCACGCTATGGGCAAGGAGAATGTGACATTTAAAGTCCTGCTGCTTGTTCTCAGCGTAATGTTCTTTCAGTATCATGCCACTTCTGTTCCCTACCTCATTAAAATAGATTTTCCTCTGAGGGAGGTAAAAGTCTCTTTGTAACCTTAAGTTAATACCTCCTTTCATTCTTCAAGTCTTTGTGGAAAATGCTGCCACTACGCAGCACATTTGTGGGACTTACCGTGAAGTAAGGCGCCCATCTCAGGAAGCGCTATTAACGTGGGATTTTTAATGCTAAAACCAGTGGTAATTTGAGGTCCACTTAAGACACTTTTCTTCTAGTTAGCTAACTTTCTACTCAGGAATGCAGCTTGGTCTTTTCAGACCTGGCAACATTGATGATATACTATGAGCCTAGTTTTAGTACTACTGGACTCTGTGTGGCCAAATTCAGGCGCAGTTTTCCTCTCAGCTTACCTTTCAGCATTGATGATAGCACAAATCTAGTGTGTTCTTGAAAAGTCCTGGCTTCTGGTCTAAAGAGATTCAGTTCTGAGTTTGACATGTATTACAGTAAGAACTTAAATGTGCCTGTCTCACTGGGGGAGCACCTGGCACTGTGTCAAGCTTCTGAGTTAAATTCTTTTACTCCCTAGTCAGGCTGAAGTCTAGCAACTCTACAGGGAGCAATAACATGTTCATTCCATGGGGAAACATGGAGACGCTTTGTTTAGGGATGTTTTCTCTTTTGTTGCTGGTATGTTGGAATGTACTTAGGATCAGGAGAAAGAGATTTTTTGTTTCCTGGGTAAAATCTCTAGCTAATCTTTCTTCTCTAGAGTCGTTAATCAAGAAATAAAGTGTGTCTGCTGTACATGTTCTACGTTTGTGTGGTTTTGGTACAATTAAACACTGTTGAAAGTAATGACGATGGTGCATTCCCATTTATCAATTGCAAGTTTGTTGAGCAAATACAGTTGGTAGATGAACTTCAAAACTCTTCTACACATTTGTGCACTTTGTTGCGACACTGATAAATTTGAAATTGTAGTCAGCCAATAAAATGTATTATTAGACATTCTAATTAAAAAAGTAAGACAGTCTCTCTTTAGTAACTTGATTGACCATTGACACTAAGTAACACTTGCCAGCATATAAGATAGCTTTATGGTTCAAAGCAAACTTTCGTCTGCTGGATTCTTTTATGCAGTTTAAAAGGCCATGAAAGGAAAATTTTGGGAGAATTAGAAGGGGAAGAGCACCTTTGGAGTACTTTGTTCCACTGGAACAAAACAATTTAATCACTAGCAGTCTTTCAACAAATAATTGGAAGATTGTTTTGTTTTATCAAATGTTTAGTACGTTCTAAAGAGGAAAGTGTCAAGATGTTTGTTTTGGGTGGTTTCTTTACTTAAAATGCAATAGTTTTGATGACAGTAGTTTTATGTGGAAAGCAGGCAGTGATTTTTTTGTAAAAATGGGAAAGTAACAAAGGGAAGTATGGGAAAATATCAAATAGGACAGCTTGCCAAAGGTATCAGTGCAGATGTGAAAATAAGGTGGTGTGAACTGACACTGAATATGCTAGGCTTATAGCCCCAAAGCTGGAAGCAGCCATATGCAGCACTGAAGTTTTATTCCCTTTAAAAGTCACAGTGTTGCAACTTGTGTTTTGGCTTACCAAGTTATAAAATCTTTACTGTAAAAAACCCAGCTTTTGGTTACCAACTGAAAGTTCATTGGCAGCTGCTACAATTTCGTGTTTATATGGTACTCATAGTATCGATTAATCTGGCTTGTTTCTCTTTGTAACATGTTGGACTGGATGATCCTTGAGGTCTCTTCCAACCTTAATGATTCTATGATTCTATGTCCAGAAGTCCAATAAGACAAATGCCAAGAAAAAATGAGAGAGAGGAGGAAAAAAAGTCATTAACCCAATAGCTGTTGGTTTTAGTCTCTTATAAAACAGTACTTGGTGTTAGAGATGTGAAAATAGATCTTTAAGAAGCATTTCACCATGACTCTTTTTAAGTGTCCTCAGTAGTTTCTGACACAGTAAATCGTATTTTCTTCCTCTAAAACAAGGTATAAACATGCAACCCTGGGAAATGAGTTATTTTACTTTGCTAGCAGTTCAGTTCTAGAAGAATAATTTGTAGACCCTGTTAGGATCTGTGTTTAACTTAGCCAGTGGGGAAGGAGAACAGTGAATGTAATGTGAATATAAAATATCTCTGAAGTAGGTTGATTGATTTTTAATCTCTGTTCCAATGTAGGACTCTCTCGGATTTTGAGAGCCCGCCTGGAAATGACCAAGAACAGGGTTGTTGACTGGGCCTTAGCAGAATACATGGCTTTTGGCTCTTTTCTGAAAGAAGGAATCCATGTCCGACTAAGTGGACAGGATGTGGAGAGGGGTACTTTTAGGTGAGTACTGAGATAACTCTTAAATGTTGTCCTATACTTAAAAACCTTTACATTTTTTTAAACAATATGGTCTTCTTCAGGGAGGGGGAAGTTGAGGCTATTCAGCATCAACCTGAATGTTACAGATTCTGGCAGTCAAGAATTATCAAATCTCCTGTGTCTCTCTAAAGAGCATTTTGGAGAATTGTATTTAAGGCAGATCAAATGTTCTTAGATACTTTCTTCCTTCTTTGCTGAAAAGCAGAAATGATTTTTTTTTTCCTGCTTTTTAACTAAAAATTCAGCTGCAATCCATCTAATTGCTGAGAAGTAAAAGAAGGGTATTTGCTGCTTCAGATTCTGAAGTCTTTTTTAAGTACCATTCCAGTGGTGGCTCCTTGAAACTCGGGTATCCTGTGAACACGCACATTGCCAGTTAGCAAACCTTTTTTAAGTGAAACAAGATCCTTTGTACTGAGAATTTCAATGACTATGGAGCATGAATGAACACGAAGTCTGATCACTTGGTAAAAATATGTACAGTTCTGCTGCCTTACCTGATTCTCCGAGGAGTGAAATGTTAATGATGTATTTAATTGAAGCCTCTGATGCGAAGCCCATTGCTGGGGGTGAATGAACTAGCAGCTGCACTGTGCTTCATTGTGAATGCTTGCAGAAAAAAAGAGATAAATCTTGGTGCCTGCTTTCTCTGGTACAGTGCTTTGCTCCTGTGCTGAGCTTCATTTGGTATATTGTCGTGTTGGGCTTTCTTCTGTTTGCTCCCATCCTAATGGCAGTTTAACAAAATCCTTCAGAAAAGTCCTGAAAATAAAAACTGAAAATGGGGAGATCCCCCCATCACCCTGATTCACACATGTTTATTGTTTAGCAACCTACCCACCTTCTCAGGTGAGTGCTTAGTCATGGCCAGCACATACCTATAGACTTGTCTGGAGAATACTGATTCTCTGTATTCCCAGTTCTCTCACTGGTGGAAGAGGATTTTCCAGAAGTATCGTCCAGATTTTCTTGATGTTTATTTAAGCTAAAAATA
Organism: Psophia crepitans; assembly: GCA_013399095.1. Lineage (NCBI taxonomy): Eukaryota > Metazoa > Chordata > Aves > Gruiformes > Psophiidae > Psophia > Psophia crepitans. The sequence continues at coordinate 377,183 of VWZZ01000419.1, forward strand.
ACTGTGTTGCTCACAGCAATATAGGGAAAAAAGAAGAAATGTGTTCAGATAAAAAGCTATTTAGACTCACAAAGACTAGCTAAGGATTCCTCTGCCATCTGGATTTTATTATTCAGTCTTTTGGAAAAGGAGTAAAAAGGCATTCAAATAAATTCTTGTGAAATTCAGGACTGAAGCTGGTACTGCAGATGTTTGATTTATAGTAACCTGGTTCTGCTTTACCACTGGGTTTTGAGTTTTCTTGATGAGTAGTGGGATCTAAAAAATACTAGCCTGTGGTGTGATTATGAATTTTTGTTATGAGTGTGATAGGGCAGTTGAACAACAAAGGGTGAGATTAAAAAAATTGCCTTGGACCTGAGGAAGTCAGAGAATATTCAACTACTCTGACAGAGAGAAGAGAACACTGTAGAAATGTGTAAGACCTCACCTGTTACACTGTATTCAGGCTCATTTCATCAGAGAAGTGGGTAGAAAAGTTAATTTATGGTACAAGCACATCTAAGAGAGACTGCAGTTCTCAGTAAAGCTGTTCTTGTTCAGCTGTGGTTTGGTTTCTTTGTCATTTATAATAAAGGTGACCAACTTCCCTAACTGAAGACATTTGCGAATGCTGATGCATTTTTATTGGAAAAAACACACTGCAAACATGTAGGAAGTGTATCACATTTTATCCTCTCTGTATTGAGAAGACCCTTCCTCACCTCCAAAAACCCTCGAAGTACATAATGTCTCAAATCTCTGGGAATAACTGAAGAGGGATTATCAGCTAGAATTTGGGAAGAATTGAAAATACTGTGTTGTCATAATGAAAACAACATGATGGGAGTGCTTTTTATTATTTTGGAGCATCTGAAGCACTGTCTAGAAAATAGCACTTTCTGTCAGTATTCAATGTGACAACTTGCTTTCTTCCTATTTCAGTACTCCACGTTATCAGTAGACAGATAGACCTGGGCCCCTCCTCTTCTTGTAGACACTCTGGAGAAGGGAAGGAAAAGGGGAAGAAAAGACTTGATTCCGTAGTGGTTTGATGTCAGTAAACTTGCAATCATGCAACAGCAAAATCTGACTTGTGTGTCTCTGTATTTCTGGCTGTCCATCTATGCTTGTTGCAATCACTTTTGGCTGGGGAAACACAAAACTTCATGCTCAAGAAGCTTGTCGCCTAGCTAGGCTTTCTGTCTTCAGCTGAACGACAAAAATAAAATGACGGTGCCAAAAATTATTTCTGCCTAACAGCTGTCTGGTGTGTGTATGTTCCACTCCCTCCCTCCCTGTGCCATTCTCTGAAGATTCTGTCTTTTCCTGGTCTTATATTGTTGACTTCTAAATACATTTTAGAGCTCTTTTGCTAGCATTCATTATAGCAAAGGGAAGTACAAAAACATTCAGTCTTCAGTTTGGTGTTGGCAGCTATACAGCACACAGTAGTTGTTACCAGTATAATAACTGTCCTTATGTTAGCAGTTGTAAAGTTGGACATATTGGTGTGATTCACTCAGTCTGCTCAGAGAGTTAATGGATTACAGTAATTACTTCAGTCATCTCTGTTTTGGTTGTGTTCCTTGGTGCCCCATTCTGATGCTGATTAATGGTGTTCTAGAGAACTGTAAATGGTGCATGCGAGTGGAAATATCAGGAAAGGGGATACAACTGCTTCAAGTCTTGATGCTGAGATTAGATTAAATTAGATTCATTCTTTTTGCATAAAACACAACTGTCGTTATGACAAAAAGATTAATAGAATATGCCAAGGAGGTAGAGTGAAATGTTTTTAGTAACAATTTTTTTCTTCTTTAATAAGTCTATTTTATAGCAACAACCTCCCCACACCTTCCCCTCTCCCCCCTGCCTCCTAGTTCTAGTGATGAGGTATTTTCAGTTTTCATGAGTGCTTGAGAACAAGCCTGGATAGTCAGTGAAAGTCCTTATAATGGAGCAATTGTATTTAGACACGTGATGGTAGAGCTCTGTTAAAGGCCAAAGTTATTCTTAGCTAATAAATTTCTTTCAACATCTATTTGCAGCCATCGTCATCATGTGCTTCACGATCAAGAAGTTGACAAGAGAACATGTGTTCCCATGAATCACCTTTGGGAGCAGCAGGCCCCCTACACTGTGTGCAACAGCTCCCTCTCCGAATATGGTGTCTTAGGTATGTCTCGGGGTGCCTATCTGACAGATCTGCTCATGTCTTAGTAGGTCTCAAACAAGATGTAGGAACTGATGACTGCTAATTAAGAGGATTTTTTTTCTGATTGTGCTTTAATGTGGTTAAGCATCCTGGCTACAATGTTTTACTTTGGTACTTGAGTTTGCCAAGCCTTGAAACAAACAAAAGTCTCCTGCTAGTGGCATTTAAAAATAAACAAGCCCTGCCTTTGTGGTATTTTGACATTCTCACATTCATAGCAGTTTTGTATCAGGTGGGAGCCAGGAATTGCAGAACAGGAGCCTAAAATTCAATCAAAATGTCTAAACTGATTTCCCTCCCCACCTCACCCCCTGAAAAAAGTAGTTCTACCGATTCAATAAATTTACCGTGTTCATTGTAAGATTTGTCCTTAGTTGCCGTCTTATCTTGAAGGATTTTTAAAAATGCTATGGTAAAAACTTCAGACAAACTCTTGTTTTTTTCCTACAGTGAGCTATGATGGGTTTAATTTTTAATGTATATTTGTTTTAACATTTTAGCATAAATTAAAAATTAGAGGGGAAAACTTCAACTGGGTGTGTATTTGTGGTTTTGCTTTCTTTAATTTCTGAGTGTGTTGCCTGTGGTATCAGGCATATGAATTTGCAGGTTTCAGTGTGGTTGCAGTGCAACACTTTCTGTGCTCTTCAAATGGTACACCTATTTGTTTAGGCTGCTTAGTTTTGAAGTACAACCATGTTCTGTAAGATGGGAGACTTAAGCAACTTTTGATGGAAAAGTCACAGAATACGCTAGCGTTGGTCTCATTAGTATTCAGCAGGAAATTACATAGTAAGGACAGAAGATGAATTTCAGAGAATAAGTTAGCTATAGCAGAGCTCAGCAAGAAAGTGTGGAAAAAAACTGTAAACCATTTCAACATGAAACAGGTATCAAAGCCCTCCCTTTCAGGTTCTGGCATCTCTTAAACAAGCATCCTCACATTTTACAGTTACAGGATTCAGACGAAAGTACCCATCTGTTGTGGTTGATCTTGGCAGTGCTGGAACGTGCACCTAATGCTTTCTCAAAAGGGGAGAGAACTGTCAGCAAAATCAGGGACACTTTGTAATACAGATTAAAAAAAAAATATCTATCCTAGCCTTATCTGAACTGCTATTCTGAATGGTGTTATTTCAAGAGAACAAGTTCTTGTTAGTGATAGCATTAATCATACTGAATTATAGTTTTGGTACTGGATAGACATTTTACCTTCAGCCACAGAGAATGGATAGCCCCACTCTGACATGAGGGTGGCAAGAGGAATGTGGAGCACAAACCACGTACATCAAATTATTTATCGTGTTATTGATTCTATGCGTAAATAACGAAATATTGTTTCCTATCCATTTCAGAGCTAGTGTGAAGAAAAAAGATGAAACATTGTAGTAGATAAAGATTGTAATTGATAGCTGCTTGCTTCAAAGTTCCAGAAATATTTGATCACATAGTCCTTTTTACATATGTTGTGGTTTAACCTCAGCTGGCAACTAAGCACCACGTAGCTGCTCGCTCCCTCCTGCAAATCGAAAGAGTGAAAGTGAGAAAACTCATGAGCTGAGATAAAGACAGTTTAATAGGGAAAGTAAAAGCTCCACACACAAGCAAAGCAAACCAAGGAATTCATTTACCACTGCCCATGGGCAGGCAGGTGTTCAGCCATCTCCAGAACAGCAGGACTTCATCACACCTAACAGTTACTTGGGAAGACAAGCGCTGTCACTCTGAATAATGCCCTTCTTGCCTCCTCCCCCCTTTCCTCTTCCTTCCCCCAGCTTTACATGCTGAGCCTGACATCATACAGTATGGAATATCCCTTTGGTCAGTTGGGATCAGCTTCCTGGCTGTGTCCCCTCCCAACTCCTTGTGCGCCCCCAGTCCACTGATGGGGTCGGGTGAGAAGCAGAAAAGGCCTTGGCTCTGTGTAAGCACCCCTCAGCAGTAGCGAAAACATCCCTGTGTTATCAGCACTGTTTATAGCACAAATTCAAAACTAGCCACTATGAAGAAAATTAAATCTATCCCAGCCAAAATCAGCACAACATATGCTACATATTACCTATTGCTAATAATCGTAAAACTAAAATGGTATAAAATCATATAGTTGGAACATGGGCTGAGAGCTGAGGTGGTTTTTTTTTAGGTGTTTTTATTAGCTCTGTGGCAGAACTGGTGTGAACAGGAGTTTGTATCTCTAAGCTAATATAATAATGTGTAAATGCACATTCTAAATAGGAGAGCGCAAAAGAGGATGCCTATAAACATAAAAACATCGGCATAGATAAACAATTTGATTTCAGAGACTGATTTTTTTGTGCGTGTGTTTCCAATTTCCTATTGTTTCTCACAGTTTGGTCTGGGGGTTCTTAACTTGAGCATGTTTACAGTGTTATTGCAAATTTTATGGTAAATGGGTTTCTGATTTCATTGGGTTTTTTTAACATTCAATTAATGTATGCGAATGTGAAAGTTACAAATGTCTGGATATGATTGAAATCTAATTTTGTTCCAAAAATTACACCTCAGTAGGTCTAGGAAGCCTAGAGTTGATATGGTGTGAAGGGCGATTCTTATTGCCACAATTCTGTTCTTAAAAAAATTAACTGTGGGCTCTCTTTCTTTCTCTCCTTGATCTAACAACTTTGAATACAAGCAATAGGGCAAAACACGGGTTTGTTCATACACTGAAAACAAGAGTACCGTTTCCGTGCAATCTGATTTAGCAGATGTGATACCAATGTTGTTAGTTTTGATGAACCTGTTATTTTGAATTGTTAAGAATGTTAAACCCCTTATGTCTGAGATGTTTTCTAACAGTGGAGGAGATTTAATTGATAGAAGTAGTTGATGAGTGATGATTTTTTTTTTTAACTAAAAATGACATGTTTCTACATTAAAGTGATTTTATAATTAAGTTTCCTCTCCCTAGCCAACTTTTACATATCAACCTTCTCCAATATGTTTACTCTTGTGTTTTGTATCCATAGAGAGACAGTGTTGGGATAAGCAGTAGTGTGTGAATGTGTCTCTTCTAGTTAAGCATCTCAGTCAAATAGGAGCTATTAGAACTGTTACCTGTTTGGCTGGTAACATCATTGGGTCTCCTTTCCGGTAGGTGGAAGAATAAGTGAATGTTTCCACTTCAAGGAGGTGATTCTTCAAGAGCCGTAAAAATCCCCAAAACTTTAGTTTCTTTAACTGCTACTTCTACTATATAAGCCTGTTGCAAGAAACAGTTTGAGATTAGTCCCCTAAAGTATTTGGTGGGAGGCCGGAGAGTTGTGAGAGGATATAAAGGTGAAAAAAAAAAAAGGTGTTAAGAATTTAATTTATGTTAACATGCAACACCTCAGAAACATTTTGGGAATTCCCTTAGTTTCTGTGAACTCAGTAAAAATGGATTGAGCAGCCCAGCATGGTAAAACTACAGATATTTCCTTGGCAGGCACGTAAGCCAAGAGCTGGCATCTGTTCAAAGCTGTGAGCTTTGCACCAGGTTATTGTTGAGTTGGGTAGGAACACCTGGGGTGTAACTGCTCCATTAAAATGATACTCTGACAAGATTGATTTCACTTAGAAGTAAAACAAGGGCAGTCTTGTTAACTTGTAGTTCACACAGTTGCTTGTGCTTTGTATGCAGGAAGCTGTGAAGGGTGTGTCCTGAGACATTAAATCAAAATATTTAACAACCTCTGATAATTTTGTTTGCCTATGTCTGCTATTTTGGCTATATCCAGATTATTCCAATTCAGTTGTGCATCCACTCATCTAGCTATAAATTTTTCTCTTTCACTGAAACTGAATGTCTGGGAGTGTAAGTGGTGGCTGTGTGAAGTCATTAGGGTTTGTCTGAGTTTATTTGCTGATTGAGATAGAGGAGAAAAGCCAAAGTAACTTACAGGCAGTCCAAGCTATCTCTTCAGCATTTTTAAATACTTGAAAGTATCTCCTGTCTGTCTTTACTGCCCTCTGTGTGTAGTGCTGATTCTCCAGACAGGAAGTGTACTTCTCTGTCAAGTTCAGTACTGGCTTTGAGAGGTCTTGGGCTGTAACATCCCATACTGGGAACATCCAGCCAAGACAGACTTGGAACTAGCGTATAGTTCAACAGATTCCTGAACCACGAGACCTGGAGTACAGCTTTTACAGGGGGGAAGGTCGTGTTTAAAGCAGAAGATGAAGGGACGAGGACAGGTATCGTCTTAAACTTTTTTTTTTTTGCAATACACTCTTAGGATTAAATATGCAGTTTTACTACTCATTCAGAACAACGTGGTTTTAAGGTTAGGAGTAGCGAATGTAAAAAAATACAGGTCTGTCAAAAATTGTCTTAGGAAATAGAACAGACCATAGTAACTAAGGACCAGGTTCTCAATGGCATCTGCATGGAGCTCTAAGAAGGCATCAGTCTTTCTGCTTAATAGAGTCAGCCACCAAATGGGTATTAACTTCATTTTCTTCTGGGCTGCGTTTGGGTTTGTGAGAGGATGCGTGTCCCTCTGTTAGTCCCTGTGCTTAGATTTTCTGTGAAACATAGCACAAATCTGTCTTCTCTGACTTTCCTCATTCTGACATTAAATCCCTGCATTGTTAAGCCCTCTATAACCATTAGTTAACATTCATGCCTTAAGTCACTTTGAAATCATATTGAATTAAGCTACAGCCTTACTTAACGTTAATTGAAAAACCGCAGTTCTTATGACAATCGTGCAAAGTGCTGTGGGGAAGAGGCAGCAGAATATGCTGTGTAAGCTGCCACTTGCTTAACAGCACCTCTCTCTCTGCCAGAGTGACGAAAGAACAGTAAGGAGCACAGCAGGAGCTGGACTAATAGAAACAAGCATTTCTGCTATGCTTATCATCTAGAGACCTTAATGAACTTCAGCAACCAAAGCATTAGTTTTGCAACCTTAGTCAAGTGCTGTGTATTTTTCTTTTCTCTTTCCCCTCAGTTTGGAAGTTTACCAAACTGCTGTGCCCTGGTCCCCTGTGCCCTGGTGTGCTCTGAGCCCTGAGTGGCTGCCTGGTGTTTGGGAGCTGGCTGGTGGCTCTCTGCCACCCTTTGGGTGTGTACATTCTTTACCTGTCATTCTTTGAAAGTGATGTCTTGCAGCCTGGTTGTCTGGGCACTGGATTTCCTCACAGCTTAAACCTGTTCTCTGTGTTCATATCTGTGTAACAGTCCTTTAAACTCACAAAGTTTGCACAGTGTTATGAAGAAAGGTTCAGTTCTTGTCTGCTGATGGAAACAATAGAAGTTTGCGAGGTCTCTGCTGAAGATTTTTAGCCCTTTACTCTGGACTGAGTTTGAGCCCTCATGAGGGGCCTGCGTGGGAACCCGCTTCCTATCCCATCTCTAGCACTGTGGAATCTTCTAGCTTGGGTCACCTTCCCTGACCTTGATGCATCTGCTGACCAACAAATCCCTTTCAGGCAAAGTACCTCACCCTCTCCTGGGTAGTTTACCTTGTATCTGTCTAGATGTCTTTCCACCAATACATAAATATATTTATCTCTATACTTTATCTAGCAGTTCAGATCCTGCTCTTTAAATAATTTTCTCCACATGCACATAGGGGTTGTAATTCTTGACAGACTCCCTCACAGTTGCTATAATCACTGGTGGAATAGCTTTAGCGTTAGGAACTCTCATTGTCATTTGCCTGGTGGAAAATGAGTTCTGGTATACCAAAGATGTGTATACCACAGACGCGTGTTCCATGAAATAATAGTCTTGACACAATTAATTTCAAAATATTAATCAGAATGGATAGATATGTTTTCCCAGATATTTTTATGTCTGTCAGAAAGCTTGCAAAAGGTGTCTGGGTTAGGATCACACCTTTTAATGCAGCTTCACCTGAGACTTTGTCATGTTGCAGGGATTATTAGCACAAAGTGGGCAACAAGATAGGAAATGAGAAATGACACACTTCTTTCCATGTGAATTTTAGGGGTGACTTTGGTATATGAAACAGAATTAGGTGTGTCCTCTGACCAAGTTTTAAATATGTATGGAGCTCCACAGGCTTTGAAAAGCATTGTGCGATTATTGATAACTAAGTGGTCAAGACCTCAGTTTATTCTTCTCTAAAAGCCAGATTACCCCATCCTTACAGAGAGCAGCATATGCCCAAACAAGTCTTGAACATATTGCATATTTTCTCAACCATGTCACCCAATCAGTAGAAATGCTCTCTTAATGCTTGTGTAAAATGAGAATGGGATTCAAGCCTATCTAGGGAAATCTATTTTTTGGATACCTTTGGGAACAAGAATTGAAGGAGTTGTGTAATTTTTTCTGCTGTTTGTATTGTGTTAAAAACAACAGAATCACAGAAATAAGGAGGACAGAGATTTAAAATATGTTCTGAAAGAAAGGCCGTTCAGGCAGGTCAGCAAAAGGGATGCCTTTTGGTAATGCGCTGTCGTAGTGACTCACAGATGAAAGGCCATCTGTCTGACTTACCAGTCACCTTTCGGCCTCTAACTTACAGTTGCCTTTTGGTGTGAACATCAGCATCTGCTGGAGTCATGGATGGACTGCTCAGAGTTCAGCAGTCCAGAAGCCAAGTGACTCAAACATTTCTTGCCATGGAGATGGTAAACGGAAAGCTGGCTTGGAATTACCAAGGAGTAGACTATAAAGACATACTGTAAAAACAATGTGTAAAACTGTTTTCTCTTTGACAGTTTTACATGAAGCTCTTGTTGCTTTTTCTCTCATGCAGTTAATTTGCCCTGTAGTTGTCCCTCTACTAACCTTCTAGGAAAGTTTGTATACTGACATTGGCTGAAGAGCCTGTCCCTGGAGCAGAAAAAAGAAATCTTGTTCCAATTAGCTGTAGTCATCGAGTTAAGCTAAAGCAATTTCAATTTCATGATAGATGACCTATGTCAAAACTTCATGTCAAGTGTTGGAAGGATGTTCTTGTAGTTCGTGTCAGAGAGGGACTTTTTTGATACATGACAAATCTCACTAGTTTTGAGGGTTTTCCTTAGGGAACTGGACAAGTTAGTTTAAATTTTCTGTAATCACATGTTCATTACTTCCCAACTTTGTAAGGTGGAAATGCTTGTCCTTCACTCTTTTTTTTTTT
>VWZZ01000419.1:386531-408995 GCA_013399095.1 Psophia crepitans
TTTTTTTTTTTTCTTCTCTTTCTTTTTCTTTCTTTCCATTTTTCCCCTCCAGTTTGACAGTAAAACTTGCAAGGAACAAACTACTTGTGTATATTTGTGGCGTCCAGCCCACGAAGATCTCAGTCTTAGCTTAGATCTCTGAATATCTCTGTAAAGTAAACATAAAGTAAAAGTTGAAGAAAAACGAAAAAGGACAAAGAAGGTTTGAATAGGTTTGACTTGTTCTGAAATCTTCCTCCCTAGCTAAGTCAGTTATTGTGCACTGATAACACTGAAGTAACTCATATGCTATATGTGCCACATGTTGTTCTCTCCTATCTCATAATTTTATTTTTTTTTTAATTGTCTGGAATGCCAGGCCATCTTAAAGGTACTTTAGGTATTTTTCTATTATTCCTTATATAGTTTTTTGGTATTACAGTTCTCTTTGAAGTAATTCTTCTATCCACTGAATTTCACAAAGAGAGGCCCTCCTAGAGGGGCTGCAGCCTGCAGTAGCCTCCTGTGTGTGGAAAATGTCAAGAAATGTCTCATCGCTTCCAGGAAGCCTGAGTTTTTTGAAGTTCCTGAAACATTTCTAATTAGAAGAGTAGAATTGTAGAGTGGGTTTGATCAGAATCAGAAGCTGTAGTTCTAATGGTAGTTTGATCATGGCTTCACAACAGTTTACTGTAGTGTACTAAATTCTGGTGGTCAGAGAGCAGTATTGGATTTTATTGATATATAATATTGTGGAGGTGTATTAGGTTCCTGACGAACGATTGCATTTGGGCTCATAGCCCCTTTGGGTCTAGGAAATAGTATCCACAACATGCGGTTCAGATTGATATTTTTGTCCTGCAGTCCTGAGAATGTCTGCAAGTTAAAAAAGGAGAAACCCAAATTGATGCATAGTATCTAGATAGGTGTACCATCCTCTCAGATATTGAAGGGATTTCTCTCTTCATCCCAAATACCAGTCTTAGGTGCATTTCTTAATGAAATGTACACTACTCTTGTGACTGTTTGGGGGTGAGGAGTGGGTGGGACAAATGAAGCAGTACAGATATTCTGTGACCAGAAACTGTGTTCATTTTTGCCTAAGGTGATTTTGCTATCAAGCCTATGTTGTAGAACAGCATTTGTCACTGTAAGAGGCAAAAATGGAAATTAGTGACTTGTATATAGCAAAAATACGAAGCAGAGTTCAGTGTAGATCAAGGGTAGTAGGATGAGACTCTGCAGCTTAGGTTACATGTGCAGATCTTGGAATAAAGCTGTAAAAGAGGTGAGAAATCCATATCAGTCTGTTAGCTCACACAGAAGTTTTTTACAATCTTGCAATTACTCAGGAAAGAGTTATAACTCATTATCATAGCTTTTTAAATAAAATTTTGCAAAGCTAGTTGCTGTGCTAGAGTAACGTTCAATGAGAGTCTTCCCATGTTGTAGTTCTGTATTTGAAAACACATCTTTATATTTTGTACAGAATTTAAAAACTTTAACTTAAAATATACTTATTCGTCCAATATTTATTCTCTGTGTGTACTGAATCAGTTTTCCCCCGATCAGAACCTCTACATCCACAGCAGTGCTACGTAGTACTGTTTTTTACTGAGAGCTTTAACTTTTCTGGTTTTAATCATTCCAAAGTATAGGTGTAGAATATGAGTACAGGTGTTAGCTCAACACTCCAGGCTCAGCTATATTGAAGTGTCAAACGAAAATATGAGCAGAGATGAAACTTTGATATTGTATTTTTATATTATTAGATATATTTAGGTGTTCACTATGGAATGTGGTATAGAAAAATACCTTAAGTTTAAGACCAGTCATTAAACTGAGATAGGTACATTGCACATAGCTAGGTCTTCATGTTTTGACTTGACACAAAATTCTGCACTTTTTTCAAAGCTACACAGCAGAGGTCATATAGCACATGCAACAAACACCATTGTAGTTTTCTATCTTTTGCCTTTGCAAAGTTACTAGGAATCAATTGCCTAGCTTACACTGCAGTAACAGTTTGATTTGGTTTTCTTCTCTTTTCTCTCTTTGCCAATCATCTCCCCAGGTCCTGTTGTAAAGCTGGGGCTTTATCATACTGCAGCATGTTTCTTAGTGGGAGCAATAATTTGTTTCTGCCTTTTAAGATATACCCATGGAGCCCCTTGAGAGCCTTAGTTATGTTTGGGCCTTGATAAGTTCCAAGAACAGACAAGCTGCCTGGCTTGCTCTGTGCAGAACACCTGGGCTGCTGCTCTACGTTTGTCCTGCTGTCTTAACCTGATGCAGCTGAGTAAGTGGGAATGTGTGGCCCTTCTGCTCTGTATGGAGTTGATGAATTTACAGTTCTAACAGAACAAGTTTAGGGAAATTTCTGCACTTAACTGCTACTATAAACCACCTGAAAATGGGTTGAGATTCTTTGACACAGAGTACTTGTTACTTGGGAGAAGAGGCCAACACCCACTCGGCTACAGCCTCTTTTCAGGTGGTTCTAGAGAGAGCCAAGGTCTGCCCTGAGTCTCCTTTTCTCCAGGCTAAACAACCCCAGCTCCCTCAGCCACTCCTTAAACACTTGTGCTCCAGCCCCTTCTCCAGCTTCCTTGCCCTTCTCTGGACACAGTCCAGCACCTCAATGTCTGTCTTGTAGTGAACATCCTCCCCATGAAGAGCATTTCTGGTCTTCTCTCTGCCACTGAGGCAGAGACCTAAAGGGTCCTTAACCCTGCCAAAGAAAGAGTTGTTTACCCAAGTCCCAGATGTGTCTCTCTTGCACCTATTATCTTCCAAGTTTTTTGAAGAACTGAAGACTATGATCCAGCCTGTAGATCATTAAATGTTTGACGAAAAGTTTGAAGGATTGGATTTGGCGTTGGAGAAATGTTATTTGCTAATCTTTCTGAGGGAAATGGTATTAGTGAAAACTGCGTGATTTATAACGGGGCTACAAAAACAAACAGTTCGTGCTTTCATTTTGGTTTTGTTTTATTTTATTTTTTTTTTAATGAGAAACGAACAGAATTCTCAGCAAGTTGGTTTCTTTTCTAATTCTCCTACCTGTTTGGTTCTCAGGTTTTGAACTTGGTTTCGCTATGGCGAGTCCCAATGCCCTGGTGTGCTGGGAGGCCCAGTTTGGCGACTTCCACAACACGGCGCAGTGTATAATAGACCAGTTCATCAGCTCTGGCCAGGCCAAGTGGGTTCGTCACAATGGGATTGTCCTGCTCTTGCCACACGGAATGGAAGGAATGGTGAGGGCCGCAGGCTGGCACGTGCAAGAGAGAAATGCTGGCTACTGTGCCTTCCTCTGCAGCTGTAAAAGCCAAAGGTGTCTTGGGGATCCAGTGGGGATATGGAACCAGGGGAGGAAGGCACTGTTTAGTGTCCGAGACTGCTTCAATGCTACACAAAAGATGATGGATAGATTGATTGGTGAGAACCAAAGAAAACTGAGAAAGTTTCTGAGCTCTTATCTTTGTGTCCTCCTTGTGGAGGACCATGTGTCCTCCTGTGGCATAAATAAATTTTGCTCTATTTTTTCTTTTGTCTTTTTTTTGTATCTTTCCCTAAGACAGTGCCTTCTTTCCCTAGAAAGCTGGATTCTTAGCATACAGTAAGAAGAAATCATTAGTGTCTAGCAGTACTTGCTTGTTTTTATTTTGCATGAGGTATGTCTGTGTAAACTCTACACTAAATTCACTTGCAATGAAATGATATGAAACAAATTTTAAACTTCTTCAAAAATCATTGACATTGGGTAACACTGATATTATAAGAACTTTCCCTCTTTCTGGAAAGGAAAATGTTTCCATTAGCTGTTGGCTGTCTTTGGTGGCTAAGAGGAAGAACTAGACAGTGTCTTAGAGGGAAAGGGCATAGGCAAGCTCTCTATATAATGTTCTATGAAGTTCATATCAGCAGTAGAATTGTTCATATCTTTTATATTATTTTTAAAGGTTACATGAACATCATGTCAGGCTAGGTTAATTTTCTCCTTTTCAAATGCATTAACATTCATGAATTGATGTGTGTGTGTTTCTAATTTTCTTTTGAAAAAAAAATATAATAACACATACTATGTGCTATAGAGTGGCGGTCTCCATCTGTATAAATGCTCTAGACCCTTTCCCTACAACCTGCCTCTTTTCCATGCTCACAAACAATTTGGTTTATTTCCATTGAATTATAATCCTGTCCTGATATACTGGGGTGCATTCATATCTTATGAATGGCTTTCCATACCCATTTGTTCATAAAGAATAAAGGGTCTGTTGCTGTTCACAAGAGTTTTGATAATTTATTTTTTTTTTTAAATAAATCCTGAGGGACTGCCTGAATGTGCCCTCAGCAGGAGGTGCTTCCTCTGCAGGGAAGCACTCAGCTGAAGGGAGCTGGTTCTTGGCTACTTATAATACAGTTAATCTTTCTTTTCTCCTAGCCACTTGACAGCTAAAATTTGCCCCAATCTTCCGAAACATGCTTATTTTGCTACATGTGTTAGGTGTTTTCGGAATATTTAAGAATACCAGCAGGCTGTTAAAATCTGTTATCTTCTCAAAGCAGCTTCCTATGACAGGACTGTTATTCTTTCTGTGACTACAATGTTGGAAACAGAATGATTTGGGGAATGACTAGTAATGGGATATGGATCCCTTCACCTCTAGGTCACACATTCACACGCAAGTTGGCTGTGATTGAAAGACTGTGCTGCCTAATGGGTCTTTGGGGACTCATCTGAAGGTAGCTAATGGATTGGGTATAGGCCTCGCTGGACAGGTGGTCACAGTAGAAAGAAACCCTGCCCCATCCCACGCAGCAGTTGCTGGCAATCTGACTGGCAGTGTCAGCAGAGAAATCGAAGATGGATGTGAACATTGAGGCTCTGGATTGGGGTTGTCGCTGGGGCAGTGTGTGTGTGCGCTAGGGAAGCCTCGCATGTGTCTCCTGTAATTGTTTGCTAGTAACATCTCTGTTTCCAGCATACTGAGTTCAGCGTGCTCATTAAGCACTGCGTTAGTATATACATAGGTTGTACTTAGTGTAGGATTTGATTTAGAGCAGAGAGATGTATACAGGAGAGGCATTGCAGTATTGGACTGCTACTGTGCACCATAGTCTTGCACAGCATTGCTTCTAGTTCTCAAGTCCTTACCCATTAGTGACTGGACACCTGAAAAGTGGAGACAGACTTCAGAAGAGTAGTTATGCGAGACAGCTGCTGGCTGGCTGTGTTACTGCTTTGTTGCCAGTGGAGTGTTTTTTCCTTTGAATCCCCTTAGTCCAGGGAGTAAAGTGAATCCTGCGCTTGGAAGCAGGGAGGATGATGTGTTGAGTCAAGGTGGACTACTGACTGTCAAAATAATGAGTGATTTTGGTGATCATACGTGAAGGTTTCAACAGAGGAAGTTATGATGAGAGACAGCCATATAAAGAGAAAAGGTCTTTATGAACAGAGTTAGGTTAGGAGCCAGGGAGAGATTTAAGAGGTGTAAGAGTTTGTTTTCAGGTTAAAATACCTTGCAACTGTCTCCAAAGTGAAAGTCCTTCCTAACAGTAACTGTCACTTGAACAAGCAAAGGCTGCCAGCTTTAGCAGTAAGTAAAAAAGCACACTGTATTCTTGTACTCCTCACAGCTTTCTCCCGTCCTTTATCTTTCCTCTGGTTCTTGTTTATAACAGGTTCTGTTACACTCCTTATTCCTGATATTGTCTGTGTCCAGCATGCATGTTTTGCTAGTGCAAAATGGATCCAACAGTATTAGAGCACTAAAAGAAATTGCCTTGGGTACTGCTAGCAGAGCAGCAGATGTGAGTGTTCAGTACTTTGACAGAACATAAAATACCTCCTGAGGAGGCAAAAATTAATCGTAGGTTAGTTTGGCAGATAATATGTATGTGTATTTTGATCTATTTTAGCTGAAACATTCATCTAGGCTATTGTGTCTTGTACTGAACAGTGAACAATGATAGGAGAGAGACCCTGAGTCTGCTTGCATTGCTAATACAGCAGAGATAGTCAGTAGTTAACTTGGCGTTTGCTCCTGTTGAGCGTGCAAGTGTGCTTTGGCCCAAAGAAGTGAGTCACGTGGTGTTTCTCCTCCTGATGTTCCTCCTGCTCCTTCTTGCCCTGAATTAGCAAGGTTGTTCTTGTGCTCACATGGGCCTACTGCCCTTTCACTGGTCTTCGTTGTGCAGCTATACTGAGACTAGAAGTTACTTGCAGCTGGTAAAAGCATTGGAAATCCATGTAAAACCCTCATCTCTTATGAAGATAATTTATGGAAGACAAAGAATTCCTGTCCTGCAGTGTGCCCTCTCCTCTCTACTGCTGTTTCCGGTGGATGCCTTTGGCTGGGGGGCCGAGGTGTGCAGCCTGGGGCAGAGCTGCCAGGGTGACAGGAGGTACTTAGGCAATGAGTGACCTAGACTGACGTCTACCTGCTGTTGGCGTTTTAATGTTGTTTTAAATGATACCTTTACCAGGGTCCAGAGCATTCGTCAGCCAGGCCTGAGAGGTTTCTGCAGATGAGCAATGATGATTCTGATGCTTATCCAGTAAGTAGATTTGTCAAAGGCCATGTCCTTTTTTTTGCTCTTCACATCTGAGATATTTCTTTTTCTAAGAAGCATCCTTTTAGCTAGGTATAGTGGGTTAAGGTTTAGCTTAAAGAGTTGGTGTAACATTAACTTGATCCTAGTAAAAGTGATGGCAGTATGCAGTATGTGCTGCTTCATTTCAAGGCTGAGGTCATATACAATTAATCTCTGGCAGCATGAGCGTTTTATGGCTGTTCCTCAGGGCCAGTGATTCTGCTTGTTTATATTGCTGTGTGTGCTGCAGATAGGTGTCTCTAGTTAATTTCTAAAGGAGGCCAAGTGAGCTACTCCTGGCTTTTTGCAGTGGAGCTAAATTGTACTGCTGGGAGCATGAAAATAAGCAACTTCTAGATTTGATTTAGCTAATACCTTCATACCTTGGTCGTTCATTTCTAGAGATAAAGTACATAGCTCTATAGGATATTGGGCACCCAATTCCTCACTGCAGATTTCCTAAGTAACACTGCTATACATCAATTGAAAAGCCCACCAATTAAAAAAAAAAAGGGGAGGGCAAAATAAAAGCTATATTTTAGTTTTGGCCCTGAGTTTGTTATCCTTGTGACAATGATAGTTCCAAAACTGTGTTCCTCCTCATCTGAAAGTGAATTGCACATAAAAGGTATAAATTTTAATCATAGAAGGTAGGAACTCAAACCTAGGAAGTAGTGTTAGATGCTGTACCAATCTGGAATGAGATTATTGAACTTACATATATGCTTACCTATATCCATACCTATGTACATATCTATAAACCCCTCTATATTCATAAAATACATAAATATAAAACATATTAAATGTATGTATTAAAATAGTGTAAGATAACAGGACATTTAGCAAAAAATGGAAGAGTTAACTATACACTCAAAAAATGAATTACAGTTTTCAGATTCTTTCAAAGGGGTTCTAGGCCGCACCTCGAGTCCTGTGTCCAGTTTTGGGCCCCTCACCACAAGAAAGATATCGAAGCCCTGGAGCGTGTCCAGAGAAGGGCAACGAAACTGGTGAAGGATCTGGAGCACAGGTCTTATGAGGAGCGGCTGAAGGAACTGGGCTTGTTTAGTCTGGAGAAGAGGAGGCTCAGGGCAGACCTTATTGCCCTCTACAACTACCTGAAAGGGAGTTGTGGTGAGCTGGGGGTTGGCCTCTTCTCGCAGATAACTAGTGACAGGACAAGGGGGAACAGCTGCAAGTTGCGCCAGGGAAGGTTCAGGTTGGAGATGAGGAGAAAATTCTTCTCTGAAAGGGTGGTCGGGCATTGGAACGGGTTGCCCAGGGAGGTGGTGGAGTCACCATCCCTGAGGGTGTTTAAGGAAAGGTTAGATATGGTACTTAGGGACGTGGTTTAGTGGGTAATAGGTGGTGGGGGGATGGTTGGACTAGATGATCCTTGAGGTCACTTCCAACCTTAATGATTCTATTATTATTCTATTATTCTATTATTATTCTATTATTTTGTGTCTTCTATCTACTGAAGTCCCAGTCCTCCTCACCCTTTTCTCCTGGACTTACCAGCTTGCTGAAATTAATGGGAGCTTTTTGCATGTATTTGCATACATTTTTAGGAAAAGTAGAAACAGGAGAGACTGATTTGTGGGGGTACTTCCCTAGCTAATAATATAATCTCAGGAGAGATCTGATAATTAAGTTTTTTGGGGGAGTTGCTGAGAGTCACAAATAGAAGGGTAGCTTTCAAGCCTTTTGGTGGTTTTTTTTTCTGATCTTTTAGATGTTTTTCTAATGCCTGTAATGTGTCCCTCAGGAGTTCAGTGAGCAGTTTGAAGTTTCCCAGCTGTATGAGTGCAACTGGATTGTGGTGAATTGTTCAACTCCAGCCAATTACTTTCACGTCCTCAGAAGACAGATCTTGCTGCCATTCAGAAAACCGGTAAGGTTCCTGTAATGGACTTGGTTATTCTAGGTATATTAATCCTCACATAAAGAGGGGTCTTTGTTTGCATGTGACATACTGCTGAAAAGAACAAGAATTGTTGGTGAAAAATCTTAATTGAAGACAGGTTGAAGTCACTGATTTGATGGAGTGAAACTCATCTCTGACTTACTGTGACTCTAAAACTTGATTTTCAGCTTTGCTTCTTTCTGACTGTACAGACCTTCAGATGAGCTTGTCAAGACACTGTGGAGATAACAGGCTTTGTAACTATAATCTGCATGTCTAATTGCTGGAACTTCAAAAACCTGAGATACAACTGTTGGATGTTTCCCTGGTTCATAGCCTGTGATTTGATTTTTGGACTACCCAAAGCTTTTGAATAATTTTGAAACTTCCTAAGCTTTCAAACCAGGAAAAAATAATTCATTGTTTGCTATTCACATTAATTTGATCTATAGCATATTCAGTTTGTGGGTTTCGTACGAACAGTGTTACAAATGTTGCTTGTAATAATGTAGATAAAGCAGCTCCTGAGCACTGGAAAAAATTCTGTCTTTCAGCTGATTGTTTTGACACCCAAGTCACTGCTGAGGCATCCAGAAGCTAAATCCAGTTTTGATGAAATGGTGTCTGGTAGGTCATCTTAAAGTATTATGGACAGGTAATGAACTATACCAAGTTGTACGCCAGACAAGAAGAGGAGGAGAATCTGCTCTGGAGAGCTTGTCTTTTCCTTTGGCATAATTTCTGGTGAGCTGTTGTAGTGAGATCTAGCATGGACTTTTGCTGAAGAATCTGCTTGCAAGTACGGATTCTTAATTTTAACAGGCTTATCTTGTTACCAACCTTGAATCTTAAAGGCAGTGGAAAGTGCATTCCTCTCTCTGCAGGGATGTTCCCATAAATAGGCTACAGGGTCCCTCTGCTCTTTTTCTCTTTGTTATAAAAATTATTCTTTCTACTGCCCCCTCCAAAATGTGAGGGATAGGTTGTAATCACACTGTGCCTATTTGGAGAAACGAGGGTCCAATTTCTTCTTACAGTACTCCGTTCTGGGGCTGCCATGTCACACCAGTGATCTAAAGTGAGATCAGGGAGTTCAGAGCTGTAGGCTACAACAAGCTGTAGGCTACAACCCCAGCTGCTGTTGGCATGCCATCAGCACCAAGAGGTAGTACCAATAACTGGGGTGAATTTGTTGTGCCATGCTCTGGTTAGAATGTGTTAGAGTGGCATGATGAAATGCAGTGAAATAGAGAGAGTGGTTAAAGCAATTGTTTGGAGTGAGAGAGCGTGCATAAGTTTGGTGGTCTATCCCCGGCTCTAGCAGGTGTCTTCACTACTGTCAGGAAAGAGTAACTGCTCAGTTTTATAAAAGCAAGTTACGGTGTATAAACATGCTCAAATGCTGCATTATCTTCTTTTCGTCGGTGAGTACAGTTTGCTTCTCAAGCAAGGACATTGGCTGGTTTTGGTTACTGTTTTAAAGCTTTGTAGAATGAGTCACATTAGAAATTCTGTAGGGATTGTGATTTGTCACTTTGTTTTGGGAGTCCCCTCTGCTTCAGGCTAACCCTCAATAATGGCCAAACTCCTAACTAACATTGAATTCTGACTTACTTTCATGTTCCCACTGAAGAGGACAAGCAGTAGTAAAGTATTACTGATTCTCAGCTAACTCTTGCTCTGTTTTTAATGGAAAGCTGAGAAGGAGATGACTGACGCCAGCTGACCCAGTGAAGCACAGATTCAGTCTGTTTTAATGATGAATTCTGCTGTTCAGTGAGACAGGATAATTCTGAGATAAATCAGTTCTTCTTTCATATGTTTGTGCTGCTGCTTTTCTCCCCACAAGATAAATTGTTCAAACAGGAGCTTATTCTCCTGGTAAGTGGGTGTGCTGATTCAGACTGGGAGGTCATGTTGCTGTCTGTTGCCTTGCAATGTGCTGATGTGGGAATGGTTCTAATCAATCATAGAAGAGAGCAAAGAAAAGGATCTTTTAGACTATCAAGTCCCTCTTCCAGTTTCATGTATCCCGAGAAAATTGTTCTCCTGGGAGATGATATCACAAGGGAGAAGATATCTAGCAGTGAGGATATGCATCTGAAATTGTATCTTATCACTTACACGTATGGCTCAGTACTATGCTAATTCTTCCCTTGGCTGATGCTGTTTTAGCTCTCAGAGGTTTAAATCACATAAATATATGGCAGCAACGTGTGTGCTTGTGTAAACATTCCTGCAGTTGCCATATTTAGTTGTATTATGAATATGTGCTATGCTTTTATCTAAAAGTGTTTTAAAATTTTCTAAACCTATATTGACGTTACGTGGTTGAGATCATCTTGTAAAGAACAAAAATTATTTCTGGTAATTCTCTGAAAAAAAGACTGTAAGCAAAGGTGAACTATCCAATCAATTTAAAATTAAAGGTGTAATGCACAACACAGAGCTAACAAAGAATCCACTGTTAATATGTTTCTGTCTTAAGTGTGAACGAGTGGATTATTGACAATCTTTTATCTTGAAACTTAGCTGCTGGAAGTCACTTTAGCAGAATTACCCATCTGAGCAATAGGAATAGAGACAGCAGAACCCCGTGACCAATGCAGCCTGCTGCTTGCTCAGTAAGGGACTGTTTCTTGGGCTGCATTGTTACGATGTCAGTTCCACTGAGAGCACTTTTCTGATTTGTGCTCTAACTAGGTACCACTTTCCAACGTGTGATTCCTGAGAATGGGCTGGCGGCTCATGCACCGCGTGAGGTCAAGCGAGTGATTTTCTGCACAGGAAAAGTGTACTATGATCTTGTGAAAGAGAGAAAGAATCAAGACCTGGAGAAACAAATAGCTATAACCAGACTTGAACAGGTGAGCTCCCTGATCCTCAGAAGACAGAGTCCTTGGAAAGACTCTCAGCAAGGGCTTCCTATGCTTTTAAATAGATAGCACTTGCCATAAAGGATGGTGATAGTTAGCATTTTTATAGCACTTTGCATCTTACAAGACATTATGTAGTTCTTCATGGCCTTGTGGAGAAGGAACACATCAATAGTATACTGGGCAGTGAGGTCCAGAAAACTTGATGACTTTTCCAGACCAATGTAACAAAGCGAAGGTTACAGTATGATGGCACCTGAAATTTATGTATCCAGTCTGCTAGGTTTAAGTGTTGTGAATAGTACGCTTTGTAGCTATATTGTCATTCACTAATTAAGGACTTGTATTGTCACATCTACTTCACTAGAAAAACTGTAGGAATGCAGGAGATCTGGACTATGATCTACTTCACACTGGTGCAACTATAAAATATGTGTGTATTCACTTCTGACAGCATGAAATCAATTAAAGAAATACGAGTCGCTTGAAAGAACATACAGCAATTATTTTAGTACTAAATGGTTAATTACAATACCCAGTTGTAATACCCAATAGGTAGAAGGTTTTCCTACCATGGACTAACACCATGTAAGAGAAAGCTTTGCCAGTTACTACCCTCTCTTTCCAGATCTCACCATTCCCCTTTGATCTGCTGAAAGAAGAACTTGAGAAGTATCCAGGTGCTGATCTGGTTTGGTGTCAGGAGGAACACAAAAACAGTGGATACTATGACTATGTCAAACCTCGCTTCCGCACTATTGTGAACCACACTCGACCTATATGGTAGGAGACTTTAAACAATTTCTCTTTCTGCAGGGCTGATTTGTTTGCTTTTAAATTTGGTTGGGTTGTGGGTTTTTTTTCCTTTTAGATTTGTTTTGATTTGAGAAAGTTGTTCATGGGGAAGTCAGGTTCTTCACAAATTGAAATCTCTGAGCTTGGGTTCTTGGGTGAAGGAGGGAAAAGTCTAGATGACTATTTCTCAAATACATCATGCATATCTTGCACCTCCCTGTAGCTGTAGAAGAAAATCAGTAGCAGCTAGCTCTATATTGCCAGTTATCACAGCACTGAGCAATCCTGGATTTTTTTTTCTTGTTGTCTAAGATTCTGTCTTTTTAAGAATTTCACTCCAAATATTAGGTTTCTGGAGGAAACAGTTGCTGTAAGAGCTCAGTCCAGGTACCTTTGCATTTATTTTAGATGATTGACTCTCAGATCTGCCCATGCACCTGTCTGAGGAATGAGAGTCTTCATTGCCAAAAGCAAGTAATCTGATTATGGGACAGTGTAGCTTGCTGCCCTGGGAGGGATGGAGGAGAAAACTCAGCTTAACATTGGCAGGAGGGGGAAAAGAGGGAGAAGCTGACCAGAAGGTCAGCTGAAGATGCATAACTGAAGGTGCAACTTACATTGGTTTTTATTTAAGAAAGATTGATGATTAAATGTCCAAATCTACCAAGGTGACTTGAATGCAGTTAGCAGTGTGTTCTCATGCTTGTTAATGTCAAAACAGTCTCTCTTCTCACCTCATTTGACTTCCCAATTCTTTTTGTCACAAAGGTATGTTGGCCGAGAGCCTGCTGCTGCAGCTGCCACAGGCAACAAGAACACACATCTGGTGTCACTCAGAAGGTTCTTGGATACAGCTTTCAACCTGGAGGCCTTTGAGGGAAAGACATTCTAACTGCAGGGCACCAACCCATCTCTGTCTAGTAGTCTCTCAAACCACTGCATCCAAAAGAGGAAATAGAAGTGGGGAAAATACTGGAAAATACCTATTTTTGCTTTACCAGATAAAACGATCCAGCAGCGACTTGCTTAACCTGCACCTTGCTCCCCAGTTTGTAAGGAAAAAAAAAAAAAATCCAGCTTACCTTTCACCACTTTTTGTCACTTGTCTATTTAGATTGGGACCTCTTTGGCACAAGGAGGGTGTCCGGGTGTGCTCCCCAAGGATGCAGTGTCTAGCTCAGTTAGGCTTCAATCTCGGTCTGTGGCACTGTAATTACTGTAAGTAGAGCCGGCGTGGACAGCATGATAGTTATGCGCATCCCTGAAAAGGAACAGAGTATGTTTGGGAGCCGCTAAGGAAGAGATGCATTGTTACAAGGAAAATGGTTGACAGTTATTCTAGATATATTGGAGAGAAGTAATGAAACTGAAAAGCAAAGAGTTGATAGGTGCCTTTGGTAAAGAAATGTACTGGCTGTGGTGATTGGGAGGAGGTGGTAAGGTAGCCTGGTGATGTGAGGAGGAGGCTGGAGATAAGGAGTCAGACTACAAAGTTGCCAAAGTACGGGTGATACAGAACTGGTGTGAACCACTTAAGTATAAGGTGGAGGAGGATGATGAAGGCAGAAATAAAAGGGACCAAGAGAAGGTTTGGTGGTGGTAGTTGAACAGGGAAGAAGTCTACACAAGACCACAGCTGACAGAGCAGTGGGTGATCAGCAGGAGAGTTCAGCAGCAAATGGCTTCAAAAGTAAGAGGTGACAGCACCAGTTGCTCCCAGTCCCGAGGGGGGATGCTCTATGGTATTAGGGAACTGTGGGGTCCTGTGAGCATCCTCATTTTGGATGAACACTCTTTCCCTCACCAAACTACTAAGATCTGCATTTCTTTGACCTGGTAGCACCCATGAAAAGATTGTGTTTGGATGAGAAGTCTGTGTTTGTGCAGCACATAGTGGGTTCTCTGCTTTGCCCAGTGCTAATCCCTGCCTCAAATCTTCTTGCTGATATTAATTCAACTCTGAAGTGGCAATTCCTGATTTATTCACCCTTTTTTACATTAAGAGGAAGATGGGCAAGCAACAGTTGCCGATTGACCAAAGGTACATGTACAAGCAGTAATCGATTTTTCTTTTTTTTTTTTTTTTCCCTTGNGCAGAAAATGAACCGGCTGTAAGGGCTGGCTCTGTGTAAGGTGGCTGATGTACAGCAGGTGCTGAAGGGGAGGGAACAGTGGGGAGAGAGTGCTTCGCTTCCTAGAAGGCACCACACAGCAGGGTGGTCTGAATGCCACTGCTTGTTCTTCCTCTGCAGTTCTACAAGGCAGGTGGGCACAGCTTTCCTCTTCCCTCTTAACACAAGAACTAGTGTTGTCAGAAGTCCTGTTCCTCTGCCCCAGGAGAACTTGGGTCTGGGTGAACCTTGTGACTGTGAGTTTCTGCAACACTGGACTGTGTAGTGGCAGGAGACTTCTTCCCTTCTTTCTGCTGGATGGTAGAAGGAACAGCTCAGTTCACAGAGCACATGATGTCGTGGGATGCAGAGGAATGGCCTTGCCTGTGTTGAAGCAGGAACTAGCTGCACAAGGGTCCTGTGCCCATGCAGCGCCTGGAGGATTGTGCTAGATCTGCTGAGAGCAGCCCCTGTGATACACCATAGCAAGTGACTGGAAAATGCGTACATGAGACTTCACCCCCATCTCCAATTCACTGTCCTGAGCAGGCTCCTGGGACGTAGCTGTGTTCTTGACAGGAAGTTTTACTCTGCTGCTGCTGTATTGGCTGTGACATAAAAAGGCTTGACAGTTTATGCCTGATTCAGAGAGTCGGGTGATGCTGGAAAGCTTCTCTTCTCATCAAAATAAAAAGCTGTATTAAAAACTTTTAGCTGTGATCAGGTACTACTTGTTCCAAGCAGGTTACCAAAATGGGGTGTGTGCCTTATGCTGTCCCTTTATATGGCCGGGAGACAACATGATGGTGAAAACAATAATCCTTCTGTCAGAGCATAAAGTTGTTGTGGTGAGATACTTACCATGGGATGCAGAACCAAACTTAGTCTAATGTTTGTGAAACTCAGTAGCATCCTTTTAAATCAGGCTAGTTGCCTTGGGCTTTTTCTCTCATTGAAACAGTGAAGCTAATTCAGTCTTTCAAAACCTAATGAACTTACTGCAGTTGACAGCAGCAAAGATTGTCTCCTGTCCATTTCTATAGCTCAAAACGTTGATAGGCAGGACCATCACCACTTTTAATGCTTTTATGAGTGCTTGTTTCTGTGGCAAGAACTGAGTGCTGCTAAATATTGCTGGCACTGTTTATTGTTTTCTCAGTTTGCATAAGGCAGGTTGGTGCTGCATGAAATATAGTAAATGCGTTTATGCCACAGTATATGCAGAGGTAGAAAACAAAATCACATAGAAATTTAAGTAGTAAATGACAGGTTTCTGTTTTCATTGTGTGTCATAGATTGTGGCATAATAGCTGCATAAAAATGCCATCAAAGAATGTAAAAAACCCAATAAAATAAAAATATGTAATAACAAAATTCTCTGTTATGGCTGTTCTTTTTGACAGTTTCTCCTTTGAGTGCTGGCATTAGCATCCCATTCGTAAGAGTGCTAAGGCAGCTCATTTTTATGTTTCCTGTTTGTTTCCTCAATAGTCACGTATTTAAATATATTAGCAGTGATGGAGACAGTATTTGGACGAGAAAAAGAGAATTATTCAAAACCATTGGGTTCAAAGTAGTAATAGCATTGAGGCTATATTAGAATATTTTGTTTTATTCTATTATTTTTTAGAGTAATAAATGAACACATCTATTTCAAGCGGAATTTTTTAAATACTGCAACTAGACTGGAATTAACTTCTCTAATTTCTGAACACTGAAGTTCATTTCCCTAAACATGTTGGCTCAACATATGTTTCTATTGAAATGCTTTGGCTGCACTTTCAGACAGTAAATGTTCAAAAGCTGCTAAAGCATTATAAATTGCTAAATGCATAGATTATCCTTATTTGCAGAATTCTGCTGCTTTTCTTCAACGAGGCCCCTTGAATACAAAACTCTTACAGAGAGTTCTTAAATAGATGTACATTGAATAGGTGCATTATCAACAATGAATGCGAGTTTCTGTAATGGCAGCTTTAAACCAGATCTTTGATCTTACAGAAAAATACTTTGTTAGAACTAGTTGACAAGTTAAATACTTTTTGCATACTAAGTAGCAATCAATTAATCTTTGTAGAGTGTTTGAAAAGGACTGAAGTATTATTATATTTGATAATTCAAATCACAGCTTTGTATCTCAGAAGGGAAAACCAGCAAATGTTAGAATCAATTGACTTGGTCGTATGTGCGGGTGAGGTACCACATCATGCGTGCCCACAGCAGCAAAAGTCTTGCTAAGACAAATGACTCCTGTCACAGAATTATTTTTGTTTCCTGCTAGCTACCCGATGAACTACGCTAACAGCAGGGGTGTGCTTGGTGGAAACCTTTGCGCTGCCCCTGGTACAGTTGAAGTCAGTCTGCTAGAGCAGAGGAGGAACCTGTTCTCCAGAAAGGGAGCCATTCTGCTTGTTGTGGGAGGTACCAAGTAGTGTATGAGACCAGACAAGAAGTAGGAAGGTGTGTGCGTTGCCTGAACTGCATAGATGAACGTGTGGGTTGGGGTGTGTCTGTTTGTTTCTTCTTTTGTTGGCTTGTTTGTTGGTTTTGGGGGTTTTTCCTTTAAAGAACCCCTTGGTTGGACTCTCTGGCCGCTGTCTTAAGAGCTCTTACCTTGGGGCACAAATAGACCAGCTGCCTCTGATGCAGAGTTAGGAACAACTGCTGGTAATAATAACAAAATGAAAGCTTGGCAACCCCTGCCCTACGCATGCACATGTGTCAAAAAATCAGTCATCTTGATTGCTATTAATCTTACCCAGGTGTCACAGGCTGTTGTTGCTCAGTCTCGTGCTTTGCCAGTGGCACAGATGGCTTTGATCATTGTTTAAAACATGAAGTAGAGGCACACTTGATCGTGTAAAGCAAGAAAATCCCTAAAAGCAGATGCAATATCTTTGTAAAGTTAACAAGTCTGGTCAAAGATGGAGCAAAAAAAGTCTACTATTGTTTTGCTTGTTGGTTTGGTGAATTTGGTATGTTTTAACTGCACAGGGCAACTGCTCAGGTTGGTGATGGGGGGTCTGCCAGGTCTAATGAGTTACCCAGAACAGGTGATTCCTTAATTATGGCTGATGAGAATGGCCAATCAAACCCTGCCTGTCGTTAACAGGTGAAGGCCCAGGGTTTGGTCCCAGCTGGCTCATAGCTATCTCCTTTGCATCACCCCCTCAGTACTTCACCTTGTTTTCCCCAGTGTGATGGGCTGTGGCTGGGGCCCTGCAGTGGGGCATTGCCAGCCGTTCCTGCTGTAGGAAGGACGGAGTTACAGAGTTAAACTGTGGTGAAGAAGGCTGAGGATGGCTGGCTGCTGGAAAGGCGCAGGAGGGAAAGGGGCTGCAGGCTCCTGGCTGTTGGTGCTTTCTGCGGACAGGTAAGAGACCTGGCTGGTGGGAGCTGGGTGGGGTGCCTAGTCCTGCCCTTGGGGTGAAGGAAACATGTCCTTTGAATTACTGTCAGAGCTCCTAAGGACTTCAAGGCCTACAGGAAGAACTCACAGTGTAGCTGGGGATTTCTGATGCGAGCCACTGGCAAAATCTGCTCAGGATGTATTATTGCTACTTGCAGTAGAAAGTACAGTGAGGTTTGTTTGGAAAAGGTGAGGAAAACTTTGAGTGAAAGATGGTAGAGGAATGCATGTTTGGTTTTTTTTGGTTTTTTTTTTTTTTTTTTTTTAAAAAAACCACAAACCCAAACAACAAAAAAAAAACAACCCACCAAAAAAAAAACCAACCACTTTTAAAAGTCCCCTGTCCTTCCCTGGGTGGAGGTGAAGAATGACCTGTCTTTTGCCAGGCTGCAGCCATCATCTCCAGGCAAGGTCTGCTGGGTTTCTGCCCTTGTTCTTGGGTAGTAAAGGTTACTGAGTAGAATAACTCCAACATGAAGCTTTAAATGGCAAAAGGCATTCAAGATTTCTATTAGCTCTGATCAAAAAGTTTTGGGTACTTTTTTTCCACTTCAGTCTTTCAGTAATTCTGTGAAGTCCAATTGTGTAGCAATAGGAGTCTTGATTTGATGGACCCTACTGATTAGAGAAATAATTATTGAATTTTTTTCTTCATGTTTATGCAGAAGGACAGATTAAGTGATTACATTTTCTTAATCATCAGTGTAGGATACCAGGAAACAGCATGCAGACTGATAATAGAAATTCAGCATACTTGCAGAAGAAGGAAACAGATTAATACTGCCTCTTTTCTAATTCTTGCTTTTTTTTAACACTTGATACCACTCCTACTTTTAGATACTTCTCAACTCGTATTTCAGATTGTGCTTTTCTTAATGCCATTATTTGAATTGCAGCTTATTATCCAAAGGAAGTAAAAGAACAAAAGGAAAAATTATCCAATGAAAGAATATTTTAGAGATTTATTAGCTTTGATAAAAAATGTTTCACAGAGTTCTTCAAAGTTTTCAATTATTAATAAGTGCACCAGGCAGTTCCTTTGTGATATTTAAGTGATGCAGTCATTAATGGCAAATGGAGATCTAATTTGTTTAGAGGGGAAAACAATTGCAGTCATCACTAAAGATGCCGTGTGAAATGCTGAAATATAATTTCTGTGGCAGAAATCTTTACTTCCTATACAATAGCACATAAATTCGCTGATGCTCTCATGGAGGAGCACAGGGAAACTTTCTGCCCGTGTCACACCCAGCCAGCCTTATATTCTCCCCTCTTCAGGGTGGAGGGTGTGCTCAGACTAGGCCAGGGGAAGGAGCTCTGCGTAAGAGCTCAGCTTGACTCTCAGTTATTTCCCTTGGACTGACATTAGGCATTATCAATGTAATGGGTTTGTTTTACCAGGGGTTTAAGTGACCGTATGCCAGTTGGGCTTCCAGCAGAATAACAGCTGTCTGCACAGGGCTGTGATGTTTAGTGCTCTCACAGATTTCCTCCTGCACCTGCGATACTACCTGGGGTAGAGGAAAAAGTGGGGGTCAATGTTAGAAGGTGGCTGAAAAAGCACCCCTGGTACTCTCTGGTGCTTGGCTGTGCCGTGGAGGAGACCTGGTTCTTTTCTCTAGTTTCCCCAAATGACCTTGCCTGGGTTGTGAGGTTAATTCTGCAGTGACATCTTGGGTAGTCTTGCTGGGGTTTCCAGTAAAGCTCCCCTGTCTGCGGTAAGTCAATTCCACAGGAGAGGCCATCAAGTACTGTGAACCATTTCTGTGTCTTGGCCAAGACTTTGCAAGGGTAAACTTCATTAGTAAAAACCAAAACATGTTTGAAGAAAGAGTATGTTTCTCCAAATGAGTGTGTCCACTGCTATGGATAAATTAAGAGAATAAAATAAAATTTTCTAATACAGGACATGATAAAATGATTGTACATAATTTCCCGTGACCAGAAATAAATGCTTAACAAACTGCTCCCAATAGGCTTGTTAAAGATGAAATATTTATTGCTATATGTTAATTACAGGGCTTACGCAGTACTTAAGTAATTCAAAGGGATTGGCTTTGTCTTGCTTTCAAGACTTTTATGCAAGTAAATACTACTTCATCAGCTGGTCTTTGTGCTAGAGTGGTTTGCGCAAACATATCCTCAACTAACCACTTTGCAATGTTGATTGTGTTGTATAGGAAGAATAGAAGACAATTTTCTTCATGAATTCATGGCCCAAGCAAAATCAAATTCCATCAGAACTAACATTTTTGCAGGTAAACTGAAACACAATAGCCCTTTGACTCTAGAAAAATCTTATTAATATAGTACATTTGTATGTTACTTCTGGGATGTTAGTCTCTGACAACATTCAGATTTGAAGCCTGTGGATACTTTTTGGGGGGTGCAAAGTATGAGAGAAATACATATACATAAAGTACACCGTGTAAGTCTTCTTCCTTCCCCGAGCAGCTTAAAATGTCAAGAGCCATAAATATTTTGCACCTTTACATCTTAAATACTGTTTTGTGCCAGCATATTTTGCACAAAATTACTTTGAGGAAAATTTTTGGTTTATCAGAACTTCAAACTATTGTTGACAAAACTCTGTCATCTTAGAGTTGATGAAGAGCTGAAGTTTTGTGTTGCTTTGGGACTCTTCGTTGCAACAACCTACTGCCTATTCAGGAGGAAAGATAAACAGAAATAAAGCAACTTAATCTCCAGTGATTCTAAATGGTTCCTAGTTACATCTTAGATAATTAACTTCTCCTGTGATGTGCTCATTTAATAGATACCTGGTCATATGTGACCATGTTTATTTAACGTACTCTGCAATATTTATACCACAATACACAATTCTCATTATGAAACAGACATTCTTAAATATATTTACACATGCATTCTGAAGCTCTTGCTTAGACAAAACTCCACAGGCTTCAGGAAAATATATCTGAATATGCACGTCAGTATATGGCTGTGCATAAATAGCTTCTGCAGGGACTGGCAGCAAAAAAATAAATAAATTTCTTTCTCTTCAGCATCACTCTTCTGATATTTTTGTGCATTAAAAAATTAGGGATATGCTACATGGAGTGTGATTATTTTTTTCTTTTTTTTCCCCATTAGGCCTTTATCACAGCCCTCAGGCCCCTCATTAGGCTTATCAGTAAAATTTTATTTTTCGTAGTGAGTACAATATTGCACACCTCCTAAGCTCCATAGATTTATGCAGAACTTTGTAACTTTGTGGTACCTGTCTGTGTACCAAAGCCCAAAGGGAAGTAGAGAGAGATCTGTCTAGCATATTCTGTTCCCCAGAATTAATTCCAGTGCCTATGACAAAGACCACTGATTTGTAATGCTTCTGGCTGTACGTCATATGACTTGGGTGGATGCCTTCCTGGGTATGTTTACATATACACATACATAAGCAAATATTTCTGTGTCTGACTAGTGCCTGTATGTGGGTACAGAACAACCCTGTTCTTTTAAAACTGCCTTACAAAATTGATCAAAACTGAAAGTTCTAAGAAGTAAATGGCCACCTTTAAATTTAATCTTAGATTAGTAATGTGTCTTGTCTCCCACTTGAGTGAGCCTATACTGAGTTGTGAGTCTTGTAAATATGCGCCTTGGCAGAGCAGAAGAACCCTGACCATGTTCTCTTGGGCTGTTGTCCACTCAAAACGTGTGTGGGCATGTACAGGGAACGTTCTCAGCATTTTAAACAAAAATACCTTAAAATAACCAAAAGAAATCTGGACAGTTTGAATAGAGTATTCCCCTGCAGTAGCTGTGCAATGCCATACAGCTGGTTGTGCAGCAGTTTTTACTGGAGAATTAGAAAATGCTTTGGGGAACAGATGATCTCTGTGACTGAAGGCGGTTATCTCCATGTCAGATGGAGGAGATGGAGAAGTGATTTCCTACCCGCTGCAAAGCGAATCCGTCACAAACTTTCTCTTAATATGTAAAGATAATGCATGGAAATTCTTAGTGCCGCGATGTTTAATGCCGTGTTACTGGGTGGCCAATATGCAAAATGAACAGGAAGGAAATTTAACTATGTATATTGTCACTGATATTTTTGATTTTTAAAATTCCCACCTATTCAAATAATTCAGCTTTGTTCCTCTAATGAAGTTTAAACTCTTCTGAGAACTGTGCTGATAGCAGCTATATGTTGCTGTATTTTTCCAAGTACACATTCAGCAGTGCAGCCATGGGAAGTTGATGATTACCATCATACAGCCGCTTTAAAACAAGCAAAACATGTCAGAGAAAATATCAGATGTTTTCAACTCTTCTGGAGTATTTGTGTGGAGCGATTTCCTTCCCATGCATCACTTCCATCTCCACAAAAGAGCTCCAAGGCCTTTGCAGGTTCTTTGACCAGGCTGGCCACCATGAAAGTGTACACTCTCCTAGCAATAGCTGTGCTGCTTTTGCATTAGGCTTCTGAGAATAAGCTACCTGAAAACTGAGTGGCTGCTGTCTTAAATATGCTAGTGAATGGGATGGTGTCATGGTTTAGACAGTTATTTTGTCTCCCGATGCCTCCCACCTCATGTGAGGAGGGGAAATTGGGAAAAGGAAAATGTGTGGGTTGAAATAGAAACAGGTTTAATAAAAGAATAAAAACCTTAATATCAGCACCAATACTAGTATAAAATACAGAGAGTTATACTCAGCCAGTATAGGGATGGCGAGCTGCACCCTCTCAGCCGTGGGTGCCGATGCCGCACGGAGCGAGCAGCGCAGCTCCAGCCAGAACGCGACAGTCAGGGCATCCGGCAGGGCAGGTCT
>VWZZ01000419.1:416619-452413 GCA_013399095.1 Psophia crepitans
GGTCGCGGAGGGGCAGCGGCGGCGGGGACTGTGCCGGAGGTTCCCCCGTGGCATGTGGCGGGGCGAGGTGGGCTGGCGGGGGCTGCCTGACACAAAGAGGCAGCAATGTCTTTCCTCTGGCAGATTTTATTTGGGGTGCCGAACTCCGTCTTTAAGTAAGGTGGATTCGCGTTACCAGCGTAAGCCTCAGGTCGCGTGTATTAATATAGACAGATAAATGTATTTCAGTACAGCACAAAACATAACAGGAACAAAATGTGCTATAAATACACATTTACATTTGTCATAAATCTATAGCGTTTTATAAAAATAAAAGTATCACTAAAATATTTTTATGTTTTTTGCAACTCACACACCAGAAGTCGAGCTGTGTTGGCACGACCACGTCCTGCTTCGTGCAGGCCGCATGGGGGCTTTAACAGCACTCGGTGAAGCGAGGTCAGGTGCTCGCACCCTTAAACCACCACTTTTCTGAAGCCAGGCTTCCCTTTTGTTCACGGTGAACACATAAGTTCAGAAAAATTGGCTTTTTAATGTCTACGCCCTGTACTGTGTGTGTGGGTGTACGCCTACAGGGAGACTGGAACAGTTACCTGCTTACAGTTCTCTTGCAGGGGGTTTGTGTGTCCCGGGTCCCCCCAAGAGGTCTCATTAAATCATTGCCACTTGTAACCTTAATGTAATTACACTTAGTCAATGAAGATTTTCCCCCTTTTCATAATGAACAATCTATTCCATAGTTTTCTGGTTGGGAACATTTTAAAAGCTTTGTGTAAGATTTCCATAAGTGCATGTGCACAAACTGCATATTTTTAAACTTCAGAAGAGAATTTCATTTGTATAACACAAATAATACAAATAATGTTAAATAAGAACCAAAGAAAGCTACCTATTTCCCTTAAGAGCTGCAGCTGCAGCGTGGGATCATACCACATAGCTGTGGGGGACTCTGGGAAGCAGCACAGTCCCCTATGAAGTTCCTGCTGGCAAACCATGGAGTTTTATTACTCCCTATGCTGTGAATTTTATCCACCCGGAAATTAACCAGGACCCTCCAATTTAAATGTACCTGAACCGAGTCTGAAGTTTCTTGAACAAAGCCAGGTACTTTGCAGACGCTACTTTTAGCACGGGTAATGGCTAAGGTTAAGCACCTACACAAATGAACCTGGAGGGGATGCGGTCATTTCAGTTACTCAGGCCAAATACTGAAACCAGATCAGTACCTAAGATTGCGAGTGTGGAATGGCTACCTAAATAAGCAGGAAGTATGTGTGGTCACTGGTTTCTTACTTGAGTAAAAATACGCTGTCGGTATTTTCCAGAGTTGGAGAGTCCAAAACACCTGTCACGGCAGCTGCGGACACATAAGGGGCTCTTAACAATAAATTGGGATAAAATTTCAGGTGTGGTTTAGTTGCTGCCTGAATTCTCAGTGACTGTTGAGCATGGTGTCTGAGCTACTGCTAAAATTCCAGCCAAAAAAGTAAAATGAAAGCACAGGGACTATTTGCAAATAAATATCAGTACCTATGGAACTAGGAATACAAAATAAAATTATATATTCACTAGAAATGAATTAATAAATAAATAAGTATTCACAGCATTTTTATACACTTAAAATGTGGTTATAGTTTTAAACATAAAACTGAAAAAAATTTTGAGATTATAGTGCTATGTTTGTTAAAAATGCAGAATGCCTTTCTGGTGATAGAACAGAAGAAAATTACTGGGAGTGTTTCAAAGTAATTATTGTAATTATAGTATAGGAACAATTTAAAGTCACACTTTGAACAGTATATTCATTAAGTGAACATTTGCTTTGGCTAACAGTTTTCCTGAATTTTTTTTAAAACTTTGGGGCAGCTTTTATGCCATAATATTATACATATAATCTAAAAATAGATTTCATCTTTGGTTTGAACCACAGCTCATGGAGTAATGAAATATGTGTATTTTTAAATGAGCATATTAACTTCTAAAAAATGAGCCCAGCTCTCAATCACTGTAAATCATCATAGCTGATTTGCTCCAATGTAGCTGACTGGCTCCAATTGATTATCAGGCCCACTGTGCTTTCATATATGGGGTTGTGGATAGCCTTTATCCAGCAGACTGCTTAATGGCATGTATGCAACTCCAAAGAGGCAGTAAAATAAGCATGGACATATACAATCTACAATTTACTGAATCTGTATCTAGAGTTCTTAGACAGAAATGTATCTGCGCTTCTAGTTCATTGTAATAAATCTATTATCCTGCTTTTAGGCTTGAGAGTGCTTAAGCATGTGATTGTTCAGTCTACAAAGGAAGAAGAAATGTCTCCACTTCTCCACAGGCAAGTAAGCAGTCCGTGGCTAGGCTTCCAAGCATGCCCCGGCTTGCCTAGCTAAGATCTGCACTGGAGTTAGTCAGTAAGTGTCTTTAGTCAGTGAGTAAGTTGTATTCTAACAGCCATGACTGAACCCCTCTAAGCAAGGCAGTGTATTTCAGCTTGAGAGAAGGTAACTGAAAATGCCAATCCTTGGAGGGATTTGTAGGAGATGAAAGAGATAATGAAAAAAGTTTCAGGGTAACATAATAGAATATGGGAATTACCAGATATCATATTATTTTCCTGATTGAATTTACTGTATATTGCAGAATATGAACCCTATATCTACTATTAAAAAATATAAATCCCTCCCAAGCGGGATGACGCAAAGCTGTTAGGAGTACCAGTACTCTTAAACTGGCATTTATAGCTAGAGCTTGGAGGCTTCTTTATATTACAAGTTTGCGCCTTCATTCTAGTTATTTATTGCTCTTTGATTTTGTGTGGTTGCATACACTGTCCTGCTAGTCCCAGTGATGAAATTCATTCCTGTGCAAACATGAAAGATCTTAAGTAGGATTGAATTGCACTTATGCTTTGTGCTTTGCCTCTCTGTCAGGCTGGATTTTGCTCATTGATAGAAAGAAATAATTAAGTCAATTATGGACAAAATTCTCCCAGTTCTCTGTGATGGATCTTGTCTTCAATATTCTGCTTTTCAAATGGGACTGTGCTTGAGGCCAGTGCAAACCAGAATAAAAGCTAAATTATTTCTGCAGCATTTTTTAATTGGGGGAACATGCAAACACTAGTGTAATCTTCCTAAACTCTGTTTGTGAAAATACACAGTGGCTACTCTTAAAAATAATCTGCTTTTCTTATGTAGGAAATAGCATGGTTGTTTTAAATACTCTTCATGCACGTTTTCAAGATCTAATGACATCAGCCTATTACTTACGATGTTACTCTCAACATTCCCGATAGGGGAAATTTTTTTTAATTTTTTTTTTTTTTTTTTACATGCAAATCTTGCAAGAACAGATGTGAATCTGTTTTAGATCTACTTGCAGGGGATCTTGATTAATTGGTGCGCCTTGGTATTTAATTTATGTCATGTAATATCTTACTCAATTTCTTAGGTAATAAAGTGGCATAAGTTAATTATGGTTAGAAATGGTGGTGCAACACATGCTCATATTACTTCCTCCTTCATTTAAGCCAGTGAGACCAAACCTTTTTTGCTGACTCTTAAGCAAGAAATGGTAGATTTAGTACTTACAGGTTTTTAAATGCTGGCAACAATGTAAAACAAAGACATTTTGGATCTACGCTATGTATTACTAGTACTATCTTGCCTTTGAACAACTACGTCATTGTTTCTTCATAAGGTGAATTCAGGAGGATCATTCCCGCAGCCGCTTAGAGTTTGTGGTCACTCTGCAGCTGCGTGTCTGCTTCTTGTTTAGCCACTGGCTTTGCCACAGTAGAGTTGCATTTGCTGCACAGATCTCTCATCTCTAGGAGACTGTCTTCCACGGCTTTTGCAAACACATCTGAGGAGGTTTCTTTACAGTCTTTAAAGCTTGAGATGCAGAATAATATATGCTCTGGCTGAGGGTTGTAACATGCCCCATAACCATTGGGCACCACAGGCCCGTAGCAGCAGAACATTTCCATAGTAGTTGGAACCTGGTTGCAGGGAGAAGGTAAGGAGTGATCTCTGATTAATCAGGGCACCTGAAATCAACTGGTTAGGAATGAGGAAAAAGATAAACAAATGCTACAAATGCTGGAAATGTGGTGACTTCCCCTTGTAGAATATCACTTCCTTCAGAAGTCCAGAACTGGAGCTGATGCTTGGAAGGTAAAAGCTGATCTCAATACAGAATTTGGTTGCTCTGTTTGTTTGCTATCATTTGAAAACTGGTATCATTTGAAGTGGATATAATGCATTTCTTTGGTCACTTTACATAGATCTTTAACAGCTATAAGCTTTGTTACTGATAGGAAATTTTTAAGGCTGTATGTAATTATGATACACAAAACTTTTTTTTTAAGGTTTTTAATTTCTTATGGTTATGTTAAACTTGGAATGTGAAGACTGTAATCAATTATAGAAAGTAGTATTGTCCATTTCTAATAATAATTTATAATTGTAATGCTGTATAAAAACATATTTTAATGCATCTAGGTGCTATATTTCTATTACACCTCGATTCATAGCATAATGCAGGAGTGAAACACTTTCTACTGCAGAAAGTAAAAGATGTGTTAGGAATCTATATATTTCAGACTTTCTGTCCATGGGCCTTCACAAATGGCATTTGGCTTTTTAATGGTGTAGAACAAGCCATTAGTCCTGCTAATAGAGCCATAGAATTGTGAGATAAATTTTGTGTGCAACAGCCGAAGGCCATAAAGCTATTCAGAAGCACTCTTTGCTCATGGATAGTTTCTTGGAGAATTTATGTCGTAGTAAGTTGGTTACATTCCCTCATGTCTGAAAGCCTACAAACATTATGACAAGATCAAATTACTTATTAAGGTTTTATGCTACAGCATGATATTAGAAGTCTCTTTTGTTGCATAGTTCCAATCTGTGCAGCTGGGTTAGTGTTTCAGTAAATGAATTCCTACATAGATTTCTTCTTTCATTAGGACTACTACTGCATGCAATGAAACACTTAATTTTTAGGCTGTATGCTATAAAGATGTTTCCTTATTCAGAACATTAAATGTAGGAAGTGTTGACTCTTAGGGTACCTTAGTGTAGCTGCAAATAACTAAATCTGTAAATGTCTGTAAATTTCTACAATGTCTGTAAACCCAAGGTGCATGCCTGCCCAGGTTGCAGTCTTACACTGAATAACTGAAGGCTCTCGAAGATTTCATACACAGCTACTTTTAAAAGTAAAATTTCCTCATGGCTCTTGGCTTTTGTTTCTTGGAGTGGCAGCCTGTCTGGCTTGTGGCTGTACTGTCACAGGAGTAAGGAATTCCCACTAGAGCTGTCACCTTAGGGGAAGGAGGAGAAGAAAGGGAATGGGAAGAGAAGTAGTTTGGAAAGTGAGGAAACACTGAACCCTCATGCAAATTTTACTGAATTTGTTTGTGTGCATTTCTGAAATCTCCCCAAATTGCTTTGGAATATTGCAAGGGAAAGAGAAGTAGTAACTTCAGTCAGTCAGTATTTACTGTGCTGATTTTGTGGAATGGACCAAAACTGGATTAAAAATATTGAGAATTTTGCAGACTTCCTGATGGTAGCAGATTTTTTTTTTCTTACATCATTCTCACTGTGAGCTGCAAGGCCTAGTAGAACACAAATGAATTAGCCTTTGCTTAGCAAGACCAGTGAACAGGAGAAACTCACCTGGCTGGTTGAGAGGATGAATCGATTGCTTGTCAAATATGTCTCATCTGTAAATATTTCTGGCAGTTCCTTGCAGTGTTCCCGTGCCACTTCTCTGAGCCCTAGCAGATGATTGTCTATTGCCATTCCAGTAATAGCCTGTGTACAACACGATAAGACACCAGCATTTAATGGAGTATGGAGACATTTTCTTGGCTGTTAGTGCCTTGTTTTCTGGTCAGAGTTGATGAACTTGGTTTGAGTGATGTAATGCCTGTAATGTTCAGATATTACTCTGAGTATGTATTTTGATTAGTGTATTAATATGGTGCTCTGAAGATGTAAAAATGAGGAAGGAGATGGTCTTGGGATGTATTATGTGCTGATGTTATCTGGTATTCTGGGTGTTATCATCTCTAAAAGCTGAGTATCATGGGCTGGGCTTCCAAAGCTGCTGAGGGGAACACATGGCACACCAGAAATCTCTTAAGTGTGTTTTGGAATTTCTTGTGCATAACTTGGATTGTATTTCAAGATAAGCATCTCCAAAACACTTCAAATTGAAATAAATTAATCTTTCATTGCCTTGATGCCTGCGTTTCACTCTGGCAGGTAAAGCATGTATCATTCCCTAGAATTTAGATCCAAAGTTCTGGTGGATGTCTGCAACAGTTTAGCAATGATCACAGAATAACAGACAGGTTTACCAGTGATATATCACAGATCTACTAGCATACTCCACCACTTGAGAAGGCTGAGATTAGGAACACAGATGCTTCTCATTTTGATTTGCTGCCCAAATATCCCAGTTCCCTCCCCCTCTCCTTGTGCTGGCTTCATTGCAGAGCTGGATTATCTCAGGGGAAGCCCATACTTTATCCCTCACACTAATGAAGCAATAAGTTTGGGACAGCATAGGTGGGTGGTACTGTAGTCCAGGTACCACGGGTGTAGAATCTAATTAAACAGGGCTTAACAAAGGAGAATAATGTGCTTGACAAGCAAGAGACCTAGAGCAGTCTACGTGCCATCCTGCTTGCC
Organism: Psophia crepitans; assembly: GCA_013399095.1. Taxonomy (NCBI): domain Eukaryota; kingdom Metazoa; phylum Chordata; class Aves; order Gruiformes; family Psophiidae; genus Psophia; species Psophia crepitans. Next base: position 423,327 of record VWZZ01000419.1, read on the forward strand.
CGTGTCTCTGCTGACCACCACTCCCAGCTCAGAACCAGCCATGCTTGCCCCTGAACCCTGCTCCCAAATGTCCCCAGTTTCCTCTCCTGTCTCATGGTTACAGGCGAGGCAGTTGGCAGCATGTGCACGGGCTGAACATCAGCAGCAGGGGCACGCTGGTGGCCAGCTAGCCAGCTCACAGGAACTACTACTGAGCCTGCAGTAAGTCTTTCTGCAATGAGCTTGCTATGCTTGGGTCTCTCTCTGCTCTATCCAGCTACCTAATGCTATAGACTTAGGGAATTCATTAGCTTTAAGATCTTTGCCCTGCTAGAAAATGTGATAGAAGATGGCTAGCAGGATTAAAAGTCAGTAGTGGGAGTTGGGCAGACAGAATAGGTACAGAGTTTTGTTTCTTTAGGAAACCAAATGAAAATTTTGTCATCTGAAGAACAGCACTGAGCTGTTCCAACCAGGCAGGATTTGCCTCAGACGAAAATGTACATTTAAAATCCTTCAGTCTAGGTTTATTCTAGCTGGTGAGAGCATTGATTATGAGGACTGCACTGTAGCTCATCCCCAGCAATAGACTGAAGTCATATAGGAAGGGAATGCTGAACAAGGGACATTTTACTACACTCAGAGCAGAACTGATATCCCCTATCCCCATGACACAGGACCCTTGCAACGAGGGAAACAAGCAACCTGAGAGAAGGCAGGATTTAAGAAAGATCATAAGCCTGGTTTTCCTCTGAAGGGAAGAATTAAAAAAAAAAAAAAAAAAAAAAAAAAAGAGAGGACCGTAAGTTTGCTTTTCCTCTGAAAAGGAGAATCATTTTAACCACTAATAAGTGCTTGAAGCAGGGAGCCAGGCGTGTGTAATCTTGTTTGGTTTATTAAGGAGTAAGCACTCATTGGCAAAGGGGCTAATTTGTTCATCAGCCCAGACCAAGCAAGGATGCTTGCAAAAAAAAGTAGCATACATCAGAGCACTGTTTACCTTGTTTTTCCCATAGAGGAAAACTGACTTGATAATCAAAGGAAATATTTTGCTATCACACAAGATTTATAAGGCTGTTAGCAATGACATTTTTGCAACATAGATCAATGTCATGTCTGAAAAGAGGCCGAGACAGGCTAACGAAATAAACTGTGAGTCAACGCATAGGAAAGCACTGTGCTAAATTGAATTTTAGAGCTCCACATTTAAGATAGCGATGCTACTAGTAAGCCCTAACAAGGGGAAATAAAATCATTAAATTGTTTTTGGTTTATGAAGTAGATTTTTTTGTTTTTCTTTGGAGCTATTACATTTCAGTCTGTTACACATGATTTAGTCAGACCATGTAAGTCTTGCCCATAGTTTAAAGGCACAATAATTACATTCTGCTATTCTGAGAAAGAAAGGGGAGCTTGGAGAGCAGAAATACCTGGAAACCTTTTTAAATTTAAAGATAAATTAATTTATCCTATGGCAATTTTAGTATTTTCCCATGAGCTACACTGGAGCCTGATTTTTTATAACAGTTTCTGGAACTGAAATGACTTGGAGGGTGGATTTTATGGAAATCTTTTATTTCCTTTCTTTTCTTTTTTTCTTTTTAAGAGAGGTTGTACAGAAATTCCATTGATTGTGACCTAGTAGACCTCCAGTATGTGGTGTTCATTGTGAGATTATCCTGAGAGGTTCAGGTGAGACAATTGCCCTGAAGTAAGACTTGCCTCTGCTTTAGAGGTGATGTGAACTCTCAGCTTCTAAGATATGGGTTCACAGCACAAGGCTCGAAACACAAAACTGTTTTTCTTCCCTGCCTCTTTTGTTTCACAGTCTTAGGAACAAATCCTGCCTGAAAGCAACACTTCACTCCTCCAGTGTTCTGAGTATGGCTTTGAAACCGCCTCTGGAAGTGAATGATTTCTTGAATATTACGAGTATTTAAACAGTAATCAGCAGTGTGGGTTTGTTAGGCAATGGTCTGAGGCAAAACCATAGGTAGCAAATTCACTTAACATAACTGGTTATTAACATGTATTAATTTCATGAGTGGTTTGGCTAAGTTGTTTGTAGAGTAAGTCTGTGCTTTGTCTTGGCACAGTGGGATAGAGAGCATTACCCAGGCTGAATTGTCTCATTTTTAATCAACAGAAAATGAGTTGTATTTGATACTAAGCCGATTTCTTCACTGGAGGGCATCTCTTCCTTTTATTAGACACTGCATTCAGGCTTTAAAAGAAAACTTACTATAATAATTCCCGTATTGTTAATGACCTTTATTAGAAATGGCACTTTGGAATACCAGAATATACTTTCCAGAATACCAATCTGACCATCAGGTCCCGTGTAGGGACATCTCTCTTCTAGGGAAGAGAAACGTAAGAAAATGCATACATTATTAGGTTTAGGGAGGGGGGAGGAAAAAAAAAAAAAAGAGTTTCTGATGTGTTACAGCTGTCTTGAGCTTATCTGTAATGTTACGGCTTGTGGGTCTGAATACCTGTAAATTTGGGAGAATGTGGATTTTGCAGCTGCAGTTTTTTCTCATGCATGTTACACAGCAGTTAAGTTGTTTGCTTTTAAGCCTTGTTTATTTGTCATCCTGATAAGGCTCTCAGCTGTCTACTTGCCATACTCCGTTAGAACATCCCACTGCCACTTTTCTTGGCTACCTTCATGGCTAACATTCCGTGTTGATCACAGAGCACACAGCATAAAGGCTTATTTAATCTCATTACTATTCTACCTTGCAAACCTCTCAATATTTATTTTAAAAAAATCCCTTTATTAAATGTTGATTGCAAGCTCTCTAAGATGAAGGTAATTTTTCAGTTCTCAATTTGTACAAACCCAATCTTAGTGGAATCCTAATTTGTGACTAGGACTCCTAATTATGTCACAGATACAAATCATGTATGTTTCACAGACGCACATTTCCCATGAATATGTTGAATGCAGACTATCACATTCCATGACAATTCTAGATAAGAGAGCTAATGCCCAAGAGTGATGGTCTTGTCACTGATATCTAATGCAGAATTTTGGTATCTTGCTTTCTAGGAAGTATTTTTTAAGGTGAGGTTAGTGGACTATGGCTATTTGAAGGGTGTTTGGGTCATTAGAAACTTTCATACGTGTGACACAGCAGGCATTTTCCTATTTAGACATGCCTATGTTTTCTGGTGCTTAAATAGTTCACGATTGTATCTTCATATTTTTCTTGAAAAAGCTAACTAGTCCTTATTCAGGCAAAGAAATGTTTTACTTACCAGAATAGTATAATTAGTCTGAGCTGCAATTGCATCCTTAAATCTCTGCATCTTCTCAGAGTCCTGTTGGGGGAAATCAAAATATATCTATTATTGAATAAACTCTCACTGAAATAAGATCTTCCATCAATTAACCAGCAGCCACACAGCAAGCACTTTCAAATGTCCTTTGCTCCTGGCTCAGGTGTAAATACTCTTTGTAAATGAAAAGCCATAGAAATTCAATGTTCTGATCAGCAACAGGGCCTGGTTGTGCAAAGGTTGAACGGGTTTATTGGTGGTGGCTTGTTTGAAGTCAAGGAAAGACTTGGACTTCCTTTAGTGGATTCCTTCCATGGATTTTGGGAGTGTAGATTATTACTAATTCAGTCAGTCCCTTTGAAGTAGAGAAAATAATTGCCTAGTGTAATTCAGTGCTTTCAAAACAGCCAGGCAGTATATCTTCTCTAGAACGGTTTATCTAGACAATGACAGTGATATTAATGAAAGCCATTACTGATATTTTACTAGCCAGTCAAAACATTACTCCCCTGTGTGAAAGGGCATCTAGAATTTTCCAAGGCTGCTCTACCCTCCACAGATGCCTCACATTTCAGATAACAAGCTAGTAAATTTTGACTCCTGTCAAATGGCAGCCTTTTATATTAAGGGAACGATCCTAAAAGTGCTGCCCGGCTGTACATCAAGTCCGACACTGCAACTTTGGAAGACCCTGAAACAGCCAGAACTGACTGAGTCTCCAGATAAACAGGGAACCTTCAGCCTCTATGGACGATGAATGATCTTTTGAACAAAGAATTCATTTTAGAAGCAATTCAAGGCCACCATCAGGGACCTTCAAACTACAGTCTGATATTTTTTTCATAGGGCTAGAGCTAGGCCTTAGTTCCCTTATACAGATTAAATTACCAAATGCAGACTTTAGATCTGATTAATTTACAGCTATTCAAGCAATCTCTGCAGTGTCAGTAGCTGCTTCTTTTACAGCAAGTGTCAAATACATGAGATATTTCTCCTGCTAGAGAATCAGTCCAACTCGATCAATCTTTGGTGACTGTTCAAGCTATCGTTTGAAGATCATTTTTATTAGCATCAGATAGAAAATTGTTTTTAATTTGATTTGGATTAATGGCTATTAACAAACAATATTTTGGGGACTTCAAGGCTACTTAATCCAAGTGATGCATCTCTTTGTCCAAAAAAAAAAAAGAATTGGTTTGCGTTATGATTGCGGGTTATTCAGCGGGGATGAAACCATTATTCTCCCTATTCAGTACTGCCAAAGCATGCAATCTAAAGACTTGGGGGGCAAAACTGAGCTCACTCCAGACATACATGGCATTCTTCTGCATGCTTGTGTGAAGCAGTACAGTTTAAGATGCTGTGAAAGCTGGGTGCAGTCTCCGATTTAGGTGGTAAAACAGTGAGAAATGCTGAAGCTTTGGGAGAGATGCAGAAGGCAGTAAGCATTGGAATAATGAAGGTAGGATGAGATTGTTGGAGGGAAGAAGGAGGATCTGGCAAAACAACGTGCTAGGAGCAGGCGGGCTCCTCCTAAGAGTGCAGTCAGCCTGTGGCAATGTATGTTGGGGCTGGGGGTATGCTGAGCACCCAAGTGTGGAGGGGAAGGCATGCACAGATGACAGCAGCTTCTAATGAAATATGACTAAAAACCATGCTGTCAAACAGGACACTAACAGCAAGTAACAGCCTCTTCTTGTCTACTGTATGATACTCACTATTATGTGTAATAGCATGGTCATAATCTGCCTTGAATTACCCACTCAGTGTAGGGAATTACTTCAGGTTTCCTTTGAGTTATTTTAACATGGAACTTATTTGAGTCTTTTTCATCATGAGCTAAGTTCTGGGCATGGTAACCTTAGGCAGATTGAAGAAGTAGTGGAGGAACAGAGCACTTCTCCGGGCAAATTTTCCTCATCCTCTGGGACATGAGAGCTTGGTTTACAATATTTCATGAATTTATGTGTAGCCTACAGCCCCGTAATACTTCTAGCAATGCTATGCTAGATTCTAAAGAACAGCCATGTGGCCTGTTGCCACTGGAGTGGGCTTACTGTGCAAAATAATCTATATTGTGGCAGCGTTTTGCATCTAAACAACCACCTGGAAATTCCCTGTACAGCAGCGAAGTGCAGTGGGTGGAAGCAGCACACAGAGCAACGTTGAGGGAGGCTCTCCAGGGATGGCAGGCGGGACAGTGCACAAAGCTGTTTGTGCAGCTATAGTCTCAGCTCGCTCAGCTGTACCTCTCTGTATCCTCATCTACCATGTACAGTACTCATGCTTCTAGCAAACAGATGGTGGTGTCTGAAAGAAAGGCAATTTTTTATTTTTTTTTCAGGATTATGTCAGGACAGTTTGGGGAGTTGTTTTATTAGCTTGATGAAATTTTTTAATCATGAAGGTGAAGTCCTATTGAGGATCCTATAAAACTAACTCTATTTGGTAGAAACATACCTTTAGAACAAAAAAAAATCAGTCAGAACATACCCACCTTATCCAGAAATCAGAGTATGTGAATTATATCTCTTCACGCATTGCGATCTGCAGCAGAGTTATCTGCTGCAGGGGAACTGCAAGGCAATTCCCCTGGTGTGGCAGCATAATGATTCTGAACTTTGCATGTTCAGCCTCAGTCTCTCCAGGGAGCTGAATTTGGAACTGATGACAGATCATTCAGAAGACAGTACTAAGTCTAAAATCAGATGCTTTGTTTCTTGTTATATCATGTCTAGGCATCACTGAATCTTTTGGATGCTTAAATGAAAATAAGGAAATATTTACATTTAGCTTAGTGGTTGGTTCACACAAAAAGCAAAATCCTGTAAGACTTGCTACCCTGCCCTGTGCCTTTATGTTCTCGGTTAACAGTTAAAAGGTGAGAGAACGGGGATCATGGATCCATTATTTGCTTAGTGTTTTGCCAAAGTAGGCAGAGGGAGCCAGACCAACATACCGGTAGAGCTGTCTTGTCATCAGTCATTGCTTTTACAAAAGCAAATGCTTCCAAGGTAGCAGACCTAATATTGTCGACTCTGCCCTCATCAAATCGGCGTATGGAAGCACTTTCGTAGGTAGGGACAAGTCTCCTATGGCATCTGAGAGAACCAAGTGAGAAAAACAAAGAATAATTATTTTCAAGGAGTCATAAAGACTAAAAGAAATATAGTCTTGGTACGTTTTATTGTTACAGCCACGATTTTATTTTTTGCATAGTATTCATCTTAATGTTGATAGAATTCTGTAAGAAACTTTAAAAAGATAGATGTTCACTCCTTTCTAATATGAGGAGCTGCATACAGCTGTATACATTTTAGTTATGCATTGCCTGTAAAAAATGACTTGCTGTGTAAAAACAAGGCTGGTAAAAACTAAAATTTACTGAAAGATCTCAAGACATGTTTTATTTGTACTGCATCATAAAATAATTGTGTAATTAATCATTTACTTATGGGCTTGAAATATGTTTTATTTAAAACAAGAAAAAAATGCATTCTGTGAATGAAAAATGAAAAACTGAGAGGGGAAAAGGGTGCTATCTGAGACTGTGAGCTGGAATGAAAACCCATATAGCAAGTAGAACAGAGTGGGAAGACTATTGTTTAACTTAGATCCAGGTATATAGCTACTATTACTTGCTTCAGGAGACCCACTCTGCCTTCCAGTTGACACAGGGGTCTCAAAACATAACTGTCCCCTAAGGTTTTAGTTGCATATGCGGGATTTATATCATGGCTGGAATCCTGATGAAAATCTTGGAACAGGTCATTGCTGAAGTTTGGTTAATGGAATATGCAAAATAGATGCTTAATAGATGTTAATGGAGTATGCAAAATGTGTTAGGCATCTCTGGTTTTGACTAGGTAAAGACCACTTCAGCATTTAATTTGACATGATAAAGAATTATTCGTGTAATAGGCTGTTCCGCAGGGAACCATGCGACTGATCTTTAGCCTGGAGCGTTAGCTGGTCTGACAGTGTAGAAAGGATCTTTTAACTTTGATAATACATTGAAATCAGGGGATATTAGCAAATCTTGGGATGCCTGTGAAGAAGGAAGCAGCAGTAGTTACTGTCCTGTGTAGGAACTCTGATCTGATATGCTGTTGTAGTATTTTTTCCCTGCGAAAGCCTTGTGCCTTGTGGTGCAAGGGGTGCACATGTGGTGAGCTATGGGTTACTGCCATGGTTCCTCCCAGGCTGCCTACAGTGCCAAAGGAGTGTTTCTGCCCTAGGGACTTGGACTCCCTAGCTGGTTCTGCTGCTGTGGGTGGCAAGATTATCTGCCACACCCAGCCACATCCCCTCACCCTCTTTCTCTGTGCCAAGTGTAGGGGCAGCTATGGGGAGAATACTGGCTGGGAATGGTGTGTGTGGGGAACAGGGATGGGAAGGTAGAGCAAGGAGAGGGAAAGGGAGCAAAGGAAAGGAGTAGTCTGTCTTTGAACTGGGTGACAATTGTCTGACCTGCAGTCATTAGGCAATATTGCTCATTTCCATGCAGGAGGCATTTGGGTGCTGAGGAAAAAATGGACCATCTGCATAAAAAAGCAGATTGTGAATCTCCTCTTGTGCTACCTTGTTCCTATGATTTGAATTAACCTTACCTGTAAAATGCCAGCTGAAGTGCCACTTGAATGTAGGCGTCTGGGCTAATCTTTTGTTTCTTAATAAATTCCTTTCCATAGTTCTCAAACTTGTAGGCAATAAAGTCCAGATTTTTTACTGTCCTGGAAAACAGAGACAGTTACTGCAAGGGGAGGTGCAAGAATCTCATGTTCTGTTTCCATTTGCAAATAAAACCCAGAAATTATTTCCTGCCTGTACCCACTTGGAGGCAAGCGGGCTCCTGCTCTGCACACAGTCCTGGCTTTTGGTAACTTGTTCCTAGTCGGTAACCTTTAGTCATACAGGTTCTAGACTGGGCTTGTTAGCTGCAGCCTTGACATGAGCTGTGGCACTCAGTTCATTCTGCTCATTTGAGTAAAAAACCTTTTTTTTTTTTTTCTTTTTTTGTTTTAAACCTAGTGTGTCTACTCCTGAAGCGTAAGCCAGAGCCTCCTTTGTTCTCAACAAATTTCTGAGAGATTTACTAGTGTGAGAAATGAGTGGATTCGTTGCCAGCCCCACTCCCAAAGATCAAGCAAATCTTTTACAGTCTGGAAACACAGTCAGAACAACTAACCTTTGTAGGAGCAACATGGAATGTAAACAAATTACATTCCTGAATTCAAATTTTTTATTCAAACTAGTTGTATTCTACTGTCCCATATATGTATCCCCATTGCCCTGGCTTCGCCTTCAGTCAGGTCAAACCCATAAAGTGCATCCATATAAACAGAGAACCTGCACTGTTTGCCTCCTGCGCAAATAGAACTCCTGTTTTTCCAGTGATCTTTAGCTTTCCTAATATTTACAAAGAAGGAAAACAATGATAATGCAATTCCTGAATACAGTGAAGTACCTCCAGCCCATAAGGGTGCCATCCTGCAAAGAGATACTAGGTATGTCCAGCATGGGAAGATAAAGAAGAGCAGGAGGGCAGAGAGAGCCCTCTAGGCGAAAACTCATGCCTGCACACAATGTGCCGGGTAGTTGTTTTTGAGAAAAATGAGGCATCTCTTCTACCTTTGGAGTTTTTCTGCTGACGATGCCAAATGTGCCTGAATTTCAGGGGAACATTTCCATCTTAGTCTCCGTGGAGCAGGAAGCTCACTGACTGAATCAGCTCGAACTAGTTTCTTGGAGCTTTCTTTCCTGTTAGTGTTTGAGAGAAAAGTGATTAAGGTCACAGGAATAATTTATTTGTTGAACACCGTTTGGTTTTTTAATCAGGTAAATGGTTGGTTTCCAACAGTTGTATGTGCCTTAGTGGCCCTGTGCACCAGGGGGCATTTGCCACTGGCAGAGGCTTCCCAGGGGCCAGAGTGGGTACAATAGCTGTAGTGAGAGGGGACTCACATGTGCTTGAGCAAGTGTTCAGTGCACTGCACCAGTACGATGCCATCAAAAGGGGAATGTTCACACACGGTACCGCAGACTCCATCTCTTCCTACCACAAACTAAGCAAGGAAAAGAACCAGTGCAAGATACATAGTGAATAAATCACATTCTGGGTAAGTTCACTCTGATGGCAACCTAACAAAAGGTGTTGTCATTCTCTTGTGCTTTTCTTATTGCTCACATCAGGAACTTCCTTGACTTACAGATCAGTGGATGACTTACAGATATATCATGGGAGACTTCCTTCTCTTGTAAATGGCGTTGCATTGGATCCCTTTCATGCTGCTATTTTGGACTGAGTCCTGTGAGAATGTAAATTTTAGCATTTCCCATTGGAGTTTGGAAATCGGATTTAGCATCTGCTTTATGGTACAGAAATGCTGTCACTGGAAAGACAGACCAGGGTTCTCCTTCCACATTTGGGGGGAATTAACCTACTGTATCTGGGAAGTCCCTTAGGATCACATTTTATTACAAATATTGTATAAAATGAGCAAGCTCATCCTTATTTGGTAGCTTTCTCATAGCTTGTTTTACTGTCCTGCTTCCTCTTTACCCCTTTTTTTTGGTGGCGTTTTCTTCATTTCCCTCTTACTGTGTTATTGCTGATTTCATTGCATACACATGGTATGATTCGTGAGACTTAACCTGCTGCACTACAGTTCTGTGATACCCCCACACAGTTGGTTACTTCTGCATCTCAAACAAAAGCAGATGTCTAGGACCAAACTGCAGCTTGTCTTGCATGTTTTCTGTTCTTTTTCTGGACCTTTTTCCCTAGTTCTTCTGAAATGTCTTTGACTGGACTTCGCCCACTCAGCTCTGTGCATTTGTATGACAATGTACACATCCAGCCTCCCTGGTGCCCATGAGGTTTTCACAGAGCTAAGTGTGTGATACAAAAAGTTTACCTGCATGGTTTCTGATGCTTTACTGTGAAGTTGAAGAAGAATATTGAGAAGGAACAGGTCCTACCGTGAGAATGGCTTCCTATGTAATCTGTGTTTGCATGAAAGAAAATGTGATCTTTTTTTTTCCCTAAGAATTTCTCTTTGCCTTTGAACTACTTCTGGCCTGAATACATCTGGACAGATGAAGGCCTCTCATGTGCTATGCAAATTTATTTGCTTTCTGCTACCTTCTGATAGTAAGCAAAATCTTGTTTATTCTCATCTGCTTGAAACATCTCAGCTCATGGCCCTGCAAATACCAGAGGATTCTAACTAAAAATAAATGGTTTGTTTAAAAACACAGCACTAGAGTCTGCTAATAATGTCATTTGCAGTGGCATAAATCAGGAATGACTACTGAAATGTATTTGTACTGGGGTAAGTCAGTGCAAGTGAAATTAGTTTAGTGGCTTCTCTTTTCATGTTACTGTTCTTAGATATGGCAAGAGCAACAAGCATTATGCAAGCAATGTATCACGGGTTTTTTTTCAATTTTTCATGAAGTGTCAACATTGTTGACAGCTGGAGAGTAATACATTACTTCACCCTGGGTCTGTTGCGAAATGTGAAAATAATAGCGCGACACTTTCAAATATGACAATCAAAATCTGATTGGGAAAAAGGCTGGAGAAATCAATACTTCTAGGAAAGTCTCAACAAGGATGTCATCAAATGAGTAAACAGTCTGTTAAGTGAGAACTTAATACTAACTTAAACACATGCTAAATTATAAGCGTAGCATTTCTAGGACTTCAGCAAAATGTATGAGAAGAGAAAACAGAGCAAGCTATTGTGCTTTTCTTTTTTGTTCTGGGATGCCAGTCCAGCATTTTTATTTCATTTGATTGAGTGTAATTAAATGCGTACTGTTTTGTTGTGGGTTTTGTTTTGTGGATTTTATTTTGTTTTCTAATCAGATGTCTACCTACCTGTATGTCAGTGCATCTGTCTACCTCCTCAAATGCAAAGGGCAAGTTCAGGGAAGATGAAGGCCCCCCCACTGCCAGCAAGGCGTTAGGTCTGCTTTCCCTGCCTTGCAAGGAACAGCACTGATCACACCAACCCTGCCTTGGTAGATGCTGACACCACCTTCCCCTCTTTCTCCCACTTGATTCTAAGAGGTCCCTACCACGAGGGCAACTGGAGTCCTTTGCCACATGCAAGTAATATCATAGTACTGTAAGGTTTTTACCTGCATAGGTTTGTCATACCAACGATTGGCCCCGTTTTTATGGTAGCCTCCCCCATGTAGCAGCTGCAATGCCATGTTTGTATCATTGAGTTCCACCCCGCTTGGGCTGTCCAGGCACACCAGGCATATGCACCGCTCAATCATGTCAAGAGAGTCGCGGTTAGTAGAGTCTGGAGATAAGAGAGTGAAACGTTTACATCACCTTACCTGTAGTGCAGGTCCGGCTGGGGAACCCTGCTGCCGTGGAGTGCACTGAAGATCTGACCCTGACTCTGCAATGAGCTGGTGTCTGCAGAGCTCTCTCACCAGCAGAATGTCTCAGTGCAAGGAAACGTTACACCGAGGCATTTATCCATGTGTTAACTTTTGCAGTATCTCTCTGTATCTTTCATGTGACTCAATAATATGCACTTTCTTTTTCTGCCTTTCGTTTCCTGAAGTAATTATATTACAAAACAGATCTTTTTTTACTCTTAAAGCCAGTAATGCTTACTTATTTTATATATAACGAAGAGGACAGGTGAAAAATAGAGAATTTCTGAGCTCACGCTATTGCTGCAGTATTCTGCTCTGGAACAGCAAGGCTTATACTGCTTTTGTGCTGTTCTCCCATTAAAACCCTTTTCTGGACAAGGAACAGCAAGGCCCGTGTTGTTTTTGTGTTCTTGTATTAAAGCCCTTTTCTCTCTCCTGTCTCTGGTCGTTTCTTGTACTTTGGAGAACTAAGCCCTGGACTGGGTATATTGCCTACATTACATGAAGAAACATCTGTGGATGAGGTTGTAAGGTTCAGTTTTTGAACGTGGTATTGCCAAAACCATGGGTTGCCACATGCCACTTCCCTTCTATCGCTACTGTACTGCTGAATAAAATGTTCTTTTTTTCTGACTCTTTTTCTCTGTTTCTTTTTCCTATCCAGTCACTCTTCCCTCTACAGGTGGACTACAAAAGCTATTTTTACATTGTCCTCAGTGCTTTCCTTCTTATTTATGGTGTATTTATGTGTGGTGGAGTGTTTTTCCTGTTTCTTTAGCTCAGAAATATTATGAAGATGAAGGTTTGTTTGCTTCTCAGGGCCAGTTTGAGGCATAGGAAATATTTAATCGTGAACACTTAATACAGCTCTTAATTGAAAGGATAAAAGTGTGGAACCTATAACAAGAACTTGTTTTATTTTAAAGCGTATAACATCATTAATTGCTGTTAAATGGTTGTTAACAAGGTCAAAGAAAAAAGGGGTTTCAAACATCAACTTAAAATTCCTTCCATTCTGATCAGCTGTCATCTGCCAGTTTTCCTAGCAGATGATTTTGTTTCAGAATGTTCTTAACTAAAGATATGAACTCAGATTGATCAAAACTTCTTGCAAGTCTCATGCTAAGTTCAACAAATCTGTGCTCAATTAAGGAGATTATTTTAGCTGAAAGAATGAAAAAAAAATTAAATTAAACAATTATGATTTACATTTGAAATATGGAGCCATTTCAAAATGTGCATGTTTTTAATGTTTGCAAATATGAAAAGTAGCTTGATCCTCTGAAAGAACAGCATTTTTCAAAGTAAGAAAAACTGTGCCTTCCCGAAACGAGTAACAGAGGTTTGTAAGGAGCTAGAAAAAAATACAGGTGCTTGTTATCATCCAGGTTCATTCTCCAGATGCTGTGTAGTAAAAAAGACTCAAATATGCAAGAAATTAAAAAAGCCAAGAGGACAGCCAAGTGACAGCAGTGGCTGAGAAGGAAGAGGGGGAGCTGTGGCCTCTTGCAGGTTATGGTGAGGTACTGCCTATTGCTGTCTGGCAGCTCATGCGCGGGAATAGAATAGAATAATTAAGGTTGGAAGAGACCTCAAGGATCATCTAGTCCAACCGACCCCCCCCCCTATTACCCACTAAACCATGTCCTTCAGTACCACGTCTAACCTTTCCTTAAACACCCCCAGGGGCGGTGACTCCACCACCTCCCTGGGCAACCTGTTCCAATGCCCGACCACCCTTTCAGTGAAGAAATTTCTCCTAATCTCCAATCTGAACCTTCCCTGGCGCAACTTGCAGCCATTCCCCCTAGTCCTGTCACTAGTCATCTGCGAGAAGCGGCCGACCCCCAGCTCACCACAGCTTCCTTTCAGGTAGTTGTAGAGGGCAACAAGGTCTCCCCTGAGCCTCCTCTTCTCCAGACGAAACAAGCCCAGTTCCTTCAGCCGCTCCTCATAAGACCTGTGCTCCAGACCCTTCACCAGTTTCGTTGCCCTTCTCTGGACGCGCTCCAGGGCCTTGATGTCTTTCTTGTGGTGAGGGGCCTAAAACTGGACACAGGACTCGAGGTGCGGCCTCACCAGGGCTGAGTACAGGGGAACGATCACCTCCCTGCTCCTGCTGGCTACACTATTCCTGATACAGGCCAGGATGCCGTTGACCTTCTTGGCCACCTGGACACACTGCCGGCTCATGTCCAGGCAAGCATCAATCAACACCCCCAGGTCCTTTTCCTCTACACAGCTTTTGGCAGCCATTAGCCCAAGTGACAGAGGTGGCCAGCCTGACTTGTTGCAGGCTGTCTGGGGACCTGGTGGAGTGCAGAGTGCATTGTCTTCCCTTGCCCACAGAAGTAGAGTCCTAGGGAAGGCACCTGGCATTTCTGCCAGCTCCTACAAAGACTTGAGGAGCTGGCACACAGATAGGCTGAGCCTTCTGCCAGTGATCTGTGCCACCCTACAACACATGAAACACTGATGGCCCTGTGAGCTGTCTTCAAAAGCATTCAGAATTTTTATAAGGGAGAAGACATGTCCCTCTCCTCTTGGCTGTAAAGCTCTTCTAGTATCTTATGCTTGCAGGACTGATCGTAATTTTGGTATTTATTCCATTGTGTCTGGGTACATCAATGCAAAGCCTGAAAAGACCCTTGTGAATGGAAGTTGCGTTGTGTCCATCAGCTGCTGGTATTTGTGTACAGGCACCTTCAAGGAAAAACTGGCTGGATAGTGATTTACAAACTGCTCACAGCTTGCTCAGCATTCTGCTTTGTGTTGTCTGATAGGTTTATATATATTTCATTGTGGCTGCTGCCCACACATCTTTGACAGATATGAAGCCTTTATTTTGACGTACGGCTTCAGGGTATCTTGAGTCTAGGTATTAGAATGACTAAAATTAAGCTCTGCTAGAAAGTTAAAAGTAGGGGAAAGATGCCCTTACAGAAAGAAACAGACATGTCAAGAGAGCTGATCAAACACTGAAAAAATTATCATGTAAAGCAGGCAATGAACTGCACAAGAACTCATGAACCATGACTTGGGATGGAAAATAAATATTTCCAGAAAGAGCTGAAACAGAGGAGAATTGTGAGAACAAGGCTAAAGCCCTGCAAGACATTTCTTTTCCTTCTTTCTTTCTAATGCACACAATTGCATTGAACTTGCCAGTCAGCTTTTGGTTAGTTGGGGCTTTTGTTTTAAAAGGAATGTATGAGAAGACAATTCTGAATCAAATTCAGATATAGTATGCATGGGGCAGCAGTCCCCATAGCAGTAAGAATTTACTTCCTCTACTTAGAAGAGTAAAGATAGATAAGAAAGAAAAAAGGGCTGTTAAGAATCATGTATCCGTGTGTAACAGCAATGCATTATACTATATAGAGGAGCTGTGCTGGTACAAGTGGTCTAGGATGAGATTCTTGCTTAGATTAGAGAAGGCTCACATCACGGTGCTATGAAATTTGCTAGTGCAAAATCTGGGGTTTTTTCAGCTGCATAACTGAGTTGGTTTACTTGTTAAAATTTCAGCAAATGCCAGGCAATACAGAAACACCATAGAGATGTTTCTGCTAGTTTTTGTTGATTTGCCTTTTTTTCTTTAGGGTGATAAAGGTTTTCAAACATAATTTTGCTGCAGGTTTCAAGGTACTCACTGGTTTACATAAAAGTGTGGCATGAAAATAAGTGATTAGGTGTTTATCTCAGTTTTAATTAAACTAAGGAATCTTTTTTTTTTTTTTTTCTCCTGCTTGAAAAAGAAAAGACGGGAAGGGGAAAGCCTGAAGATGAGACTAGTAGCATGTAATAATGCTGTAATAGTGGCCAGAACCCCTGTGTGTGTGTATCTGTATAAAGTTATTGTAAGCATAGATAAACTTGAATAAGAAAAGGATAGATCTTCCTTGAGATGGTAAATGTATTTTGAGACTATTGACTGTTTTCTTCAGGGAAGGGAAATGAATCCCTAATTCATCTAAAATGGCAAAAAGAGGGCATTTACATCACTTAGCTTCAAGGTAAAATATGTAATGTGTGAAGTGATAGAGGTGACTAATTCCACCCTTCATTTTCATCTGTTTTAAAGTCAAGCATTTGAGTCCAGAATTCAGGACAGCTAAATGCTGCCTGTTGTTGGAAGAGAGAGAGAACTATTCCCAGATAATAACTGGTGTCACCTTTCCTAGGTACTTCCTTAAGATTTGACTGAATCTTAATGAAGCCCTGGTACTTTCTATTTTTCTCCATTGACTAGAGAGACTACACAGCTAGATTCAACAGGTGTTTAGCTTGTTAGACAAGATGAAAAATGCCTAATGGTTGCCAAAAGCTAGGAGGATACGCCATTCCTATTGGTACAAAATGGATATGAAGAAAGAGACAAATCACAAAATCTGATGTAATGTAATTTATGTGATGAAAAACAGGGAATGGAGTGAAAGCTATTTACATGGCATAACACTTAAACATACACAGCCAAAGGGTCAAACTGCATCTGCTGCTTTCCTGGTAACACACATCTAAACACTTACGGGTATTGAGTTTCCTCCTGCTAAAAAAATCCAGCAGTGAGGTTGCACATTCAGTGCTGTAATGTTCACTCCCAGCAAAGAAAGGCAATGACGGTGAGGAGGAAGAGGAGGAGGAAGATGATGAAGACGACAAAGCTGGGATTGCTGCTGCTAACCTTTCATAAGGATTGTCCTGGCCTCTGCCCACTCTGTTCTTCCATCTGTTGTCAGCAGGCCAATTGGAGGCAGCATTTCATCTTCATTCTCTGCCATTTTGGCTATCTTTCGTAACTGAGTGAAAAGATCTCCCTCACTGAGACGACGGAAATTAATGACAACATCCAAAACAAAAAACTGCAAAAAAATGACAGAAGTCAGAAGAACAATCACAGATGGGTTGGACCCTTACTGGTCCAACATTTTGATTTTGCCTAGGTGGGTGTCAAGACACTGAAATCCTGCCTGGAGATCCAGGCTTGTGAGTAATGGAGCACAGAAACAGCGGGGTCTGGTCCAGGGCTCACCCCTCCGGTGTTTTTACAGCAGTGTAATGTCAGTTGCTATAGGGGACTTACATTGTGTGTGTATTGGGCTCAGATAAAACATTTGTTATTTGAATAAGCTTAAAAACCCCTGAAGAGATAAAATCAGGAAGTATGTAAATAATTTCCATAGTATTGTTTGTTTAAAAATAACCTAGAGAATCTAGAGAACTTCCCCTTGAGGTGGAGAACAGGACTTCCTGGAAAAGGGACCACTGGGATCTACCCCTTCATTCCAAGGGGGCCTGCAGGCATGGCTCCAGTACCACTAATAGTCAAGCTGGTCTATAAGGTACTCTGCCCAGTCAATACATTCTGCTGCTCGATGGCATTTACTGATTGAGGCAAATTCACTCTAATGCTTCAGTATTTCTGCCTGCACCTGTGCTAACTTCTTCAGGCATAGCTTAGGCCCCCACTACATGGGATGGTGGTATATGTGCCATGCGTTGTGAGCCAATATTTGACTGTCAAGAGAAGAGCATTTCCAGCAAATGCACTCTAATAAGACATTTTTTCTCTGCGGTTTCATCTCTGTTTAATCAACATTTTTACTTGAATGAGAAAGCAAATGTATTCAGCCACATTCCTCCTTTCTGCATCACTGTACTTGGAGCATAATGTGGGCTAAGGACAAAAATGCTGCAGAAGCATCTTTTGGAAATATTGACAGTGAAAGCTTGGTAAGAAGTGAGCTCATATGTAGCACACTAATTGTGTTTCTGAACAGTGATTAGATTAGGCTCTTCTTGAATGAATTTAAGCAAACTAAGAAATATAGAAAGATATAAAAGAACACTCATTTACCTGATTGTTACAAGCAACAATGATGTGTTCTGGTTCTGGCATTACACTGCTTTTCTGGGCCACGAGGGTATCTTTGGTATGTCCTGGAAGACGATAGGAAGAAAAGAGTCCATAGTATTGCTTCATACAGAGAGGATGACCAGACATCTGTCCACGAGCAAAATCAACAGGTAAAGCATGGCTGGAGAGAGAGAGGGAGAAAAACAAAGCCAGAGGGAAAGAGGGGAGAGAGAGACAGAAAGGAAAAGAAATCTAATCTGTCCTTTGTTCTGTTACAATTAGATCAGGTATAACACAAATTGAATAATAAAACGAGATTACAGTATAAGGGAAATAGATGAATTCCCATATAAAAGTTAAATACATCATTCCTGGCAGCTTCATGCATATTCATTAAGCAATTGCATTATCATCTAGCGGAAATGGAAATAACAGCAGGTCACAAGCAGCTTTGCAACGTGCGTCGGAAGTCTGCCTAGATGGGACCCCAGAAACTTGCCAGGAAAGAAATCAGCAGAACAGCTGGAGAAGATGTAGTACCTTGAAAAAAAGTACTGATGAAATTCACTGCAAATCACAGTGGCCATGTACTGGGTGGAGTGGTTAGAGTCTGTGAGGGGGCCTTGTCTGATGAACAGGAATGACTGGGGCAACACAGAGGGTACTTCTGTTTTCCAGAAAGCCTCGCTTATGTGCTAATCTTTACGTAGATCTACGGGGGAATAGGTGCTGAAAACTTAATCCCTTTTTATTGGAAGGCATGTGAAAACACCACCTCCTAAAAGGCTTCTTTAGTGGTCAGAAAAAAACCCAGAAGTTATCACAAATATGATTATGGATTGTAAAATATCCCACTGACACTGCAGCAGGAAATAGCGGTGCTGTCCCTTGGGAGAGGCTGCAGAGACCACAGGAAGAAGATGATGATGTGGTGCTGAGGTTTTCCCTCAGCAAAAGAGGACTAAGCTTCCAGCCTGCCAGAGAGGGGCAGGAGCAAGGCAGCACACAGAGAGGGTTACTGTCATACAGCTGATACAGGGTAATGTTTTATGCTACTTTATCTTGTTTAATTGTCTCTTTAGAAGTGTTGCAGTTCTAAACCATGGATATTCCCTTCAGTTCCTGGCTCACAAACTCTGTATCACTTATTTCCTTGTACACATGCTTATATTTTTTTGTTCGTTATCAGCAAAACAGGGTTATTGGTGTTCTCCCACATTTTGCATCATGCCAAAATTCTCTTATATTTAACAGAGCTCTAAAGAGCATCTATAATGTTTGAAAATAGCAGAATAGTATGGTAGATTTAGATAAGACAATCTGTAATCATAGCAGTTAAGAAAGGGATTATTAACTCTGATGGCACTAGAAAATCTTGTACTGATTTAGGAGTTGTCTATGTAGATCTTACAACTCTTTTATGTGAGCAAGTTAGGGTTTGTTTCAAATATTTAGTCGTGGCAGCTGCATTGAATACATGCACAGTTAAAACTAAATGCCTGGGTTTGGGCTGGAATATTGTGCATCTGCACGTGGCATGGTCCAAGAGAAGCTAGCAGTATACTTGCTGGTAGAAGTCCTTAACCACAACACGGAACTGAAAATGTTACAATTACGGTCCTCATAATTATACAGGAGGGGTGATAAGCAAATAGTAATAACAATATGCAGACACAGTATTGAGGATTTAAATTATTATTGATTGAAGGCAAGCAAATTTGATCACGTGAGTCTTTGGATATAGAGTACTGAGGTCACAATAAGAATTTAAATTATACTTTGTTTGAGCAGTGTGGTTTCTTTATCTCAGATGCTGTCATATAAAGATGCAACAAACTACATTAGTATTCAGTAGTACTTCACAGCACGCCAATGCTGGTGTATGCAGCTGCATGACATATCTTGGACAAAAGAACATATTCTTAAACATGTTCTCTTCTGTAATTTCTGAGTAGCTGTCAGACTTTTGAAGTGAAAAACCAAACAGCCCCTTCCTCTTTCTTTAATCTAATTCAAAGATAGGAACTTTGTTGTTTGAAGATGGACTTTGCCTTCCTCATCCAAATAAGCGCTGGTTAAAGCATATCACATAGGCCTCTCTCACTTCCAGACAGGAAAATGACCTCTTCCCTGCTATGGTACTGTCTGTTGTGCTTGGCTCTCCACTGTTTCTGTTCTTTGGGGAGCAGTGATTTCAGCAGTAAACCTGGAGCGTACTAGGTGAGGTTAAGAAGTGCTATGTAAACTGCTGTTATAAGCTGCCTCATGCATGACTTAAAGAATCATGGATTTCCCTTGTGTTTATATGCAGTAAGTAACTGGCATAAGTAACTCCTTACTTTTACTAGCCACTGAACCAGTCTCTCTGTGGTGAGCCTTCCTTCTCCTGGTGGGATGTGTTATTTCTTTTTTTTGAGAGAGAGAGGAGGGAGGGGCTGGTGTTCTAAATGGAGGGTGCAGCATGTGGAGGGGGTGCAGCCACGCTGGCAGGTGTCCAGCGCCAGGGAAGGTGTGCAGAATGCGTAAGCACACACTGCTGCTGCTCTTTGGGTCTGGGGAGCACAGACCTCCTGGTGTGTTCTCAGTAGCTCGTTTAGGCTGTGTGTGTGTGTGTGTCCTTTGGATTGCACTGCATGTGCTAGTGATGACTACGAGGCATCAAAAAGGATCCTTCTCCAACCTGTTAGATAGCAGTAATAAAGCAGAAAGTGCATAAAAAAGTGCTGAAGTGCTTGCCCTGAAGCGTGCTGGAGCCCCAGTTCTTCCAAATGGTGGAGAGGTGCAATGCAGCCTGCCTTTGGGTATTTTAGAGCACCCTTGAAGCTGAAGCCCAGCAGATACTCAAGCAGCAGCTCTCCTTCCAAGCTACTTACGTGTCTAGTAAAGCTTTATAGTCTTGCACTCCTGAAATGAGATTGGCAGCAAACCTGCAAGTAGCAGACAGAAGTGACATCAGCTTTTTGTCATTTGACAACACTGGGCTGTTTCTGAGAGTCTGAGGAGAGCCTGAATGATTGATGACACAGCACAAGGAGAGATCCCCCTGCCCCCACTCAAAACCTAAATGAATTCATGTCAAGAGAAATATGAAATCCTAGAGATGGTCCCTTCAAATGGTTAAACAGACTACCACAGGAGGAAGCCTGAAAGCATTTATTTAGAGAATGGGAGCAGAGGCTGAATATTTAATAGAATCCTTAACCTGGGTTTCCATATCAATACTCATAAGCTGTCCAATTTATTGGAGTACTTCATGTCCTAAGCAGATATTCTTTCTGCAGAGCTGTGGACAGGTGTATTATTTCCTGACACTGCCCAGTTGCACTGTGTCTGAATGGGAGGCTCTGAGAAAAATATTTCCTTGTTAAAGTGCATGCATTAGAAAATGCAAAGTGGAGGTTTTTCAAAAGCTGTGTGCAAAATAAATGTAGTCAGTAATAAATGGAAGCATTTATAGTTATATTTAAAGTAAAAAGATACGTTGTCTGTCTATGCAAAATGTTAAAATAACACATATTGGCTTCAAGGTTCTGGCTGTTTTATAATAGCATAAATTCACATGCAGTTAATTCTTTCAGTAATGAGCAACTAGAGAGTGCTAAAAGCAAAGAGGAAAATTGCACTATATGAAGGTAGATTTGTTCTGGTTTACTGTTTTAAAAGGAGAAAATATTTTGGCAAAGGCTGAAGAATGGAATCCTGTTTTAAGGGTGTCTGGAGAGGCATATTCTGTGCTTGGCTACTTGTTTACCTTTCACTTTTAAAATGGTTGTAATTGCCCACAACAGCTCAAAGGAGAAAGGTCAGTTCAGGGCTGAGAAGGATGAACCTGAAGGAAACAATGTTCTTGGGGAAGAATGATTTCTGAATTCTTATTCTTGGATCCCCTGTGTTTCTTGTGCCATTTTGGGCACCTGAGAGGGACAATTTAATGCCAGCGTGGCCTTTTCAGTTTGCAGGGTGGAAATGAGTTATAGTGATGGCATGTTAAAGATTATTCTTCTTTAAACAGTGTGTCAGAAATTAGTATTTCTTTTTTCTATTGCAAAATGGCTTACTTGAATTATACAATGAAAAGCTTTGCAAATTCTCCTTTAAAGTACTGTAAATCCCATGGTTTGTTTTTTTTTATGCAATAAATGTAATCGTAATGACACTTTTATTTCTGAATATCAGTATGACTAACTCCAGAAACACTGCCCTCAGTCAGCAGGCCTTGTAGGAAATCATTTAATGGTTACAGCCCTTATTTTTTAATGAAAGTTGATTGTCTTTTTGCAAAAGCAGTACATTTAAAATATCTTTCATTTAGCAAAAGCTGCAAAGTCGTAGTACATTACCTCAGCTGGTCATTTACATCCTTGAAATACTGACGAGCAAAGATAATTGCTGGGCTGGAATTTACTGGAAGAGCTAGCCGGTTGTTGAGGTACATGTCATCCAGCCAGTAGTTAAACACCTGAAGGAAGGGGACACGAAATCTTAAAGCTATAAACAATGTGCAGAAAGGCAGTCTAGGGGTGAGGGAAGAGTGCTTGGAGCTCCTGGTGTCAGGCATGGACTCTGATTAATGGAGCTGCTGAGCATTTTCAGTCTGGGCTCTGTGACCTCAGCTCAGCTGAAATCAGCCGCAATTCCATAATCCTATTTTTCAATCAATGGCAATTTACAGTGTGTTCCATTAAAAAGTAAACAAGCTCCACATTGTGGTGGTTTGGGTGTTTTGTTGTTTGCTTCTCTCTATAACAACAACAAAAATGTTTCAGTACAGCATGCTAGTAGCTGACTCTTGAATAGTGATTGGGATATATTTAAGAGACAGAATTTTACTAGCAATGGCTTTCCTCAGGGGGCTTCAAATATTTGTCAATGATGCCAAGATGCTCTGTTGTTAGCCATCAGATACTGTCCTGTAGCAAGACAGAGTGGGAAAAGAATTTCTCGAGCCTAATGGTTCAGTCCTGCAGATACTGACATGTGGGTAGGGCCCCTGGAGAATTCCCTCTGTGTCCACTGGCACAAATGCAGATTACTGATGCTTGACCCAGACAGACACACATATTAAATTGCTAACCATTTTTACTGAAAACACAAATGTGTGGTAACCTCATTCCTTTATGTCTGAGCAGAGTTTGAAGAATCATTATTTGGAAAATGAAGGCTTTCATAAAAAGATCGAATGATCTTTCTGAGTTTAGCTGGCATGTTTTGCATATAGTAACTATAAACAACAACAAAATGATGGAAAAATAATTATGAAGGCATGCATCAGTTGAAAAAGTTTTCCTCTGAGATATTTCATCGCTGTTAGAACAGATGCTTCCCCCACAGTCTCTGGAGTCTTCAGGAGAACAGGCTAGAGCTGTACTCCTGGCAAGTTAAATTCCAAATAGCAACACTTCTAGTTTATCTTAAGAATCAGGTATTTAATTTTAATATCCAGTATTTAAAGTTGAGACATTTCAGAAACTGCTTATACATCCTTCCTCTGTAATTTTCATGCCGTAACTGGTTAAATGAACAGTTGTCTCCTGGAACACTAATTGTTATCGGGAACATTATTTAAGCAATGGCTAATTTAGTCACCAAAATTATGAACTCCTATGATCAGAATAACAAAGTGAGATCAGGCAGCATTTAATGGAGCTCTTGGACTGTGGCAAAAAGTAGTTCAGAAATTAAGCCCTGCTTCTAAAATAAAAGCACTGCCAGTAGTGTAACCTTTTTTTTCTGACTATCACAGCAATTTGATGGAGTTTTCTTGAGGGTCACACAACTGAGAAGTTAAGGTAAATCCACACTTCACTGACATCCGTAGCAAGCCTGCAGGATTTCACTGAATCCATGAAATGATTCAGTGTCTCTCTTCCTTGCTGGAATAAAAAGACTTCAATAAAATCAGTGTTTCTAGTTTTTAGCTGCCATATTCTAACATGGTTAATGCAGGCAGGATGAAATGTGACTTTGTGGAATGATAAATTCTATTTTATCTACAGCTTATTTAATTTTCCTGTCTTGGGAAGCAGAAAGCTGAACTTTTGCAAAGGCTGAGGTCTCAGCAAAGGCTGAGCTCTCCGCAAAGTAAATACTGCAGGGTAACCACATTGGTACGGTGTGACAATGAATGGCAAATAATAGTTTAATTTAAAAAGAGTAATTCCTATCCTATAGTATTCCATTTCAGAATATTTTGACTGGATCAGAGCTTTGGCTAGATGGGTATGCAAACCACTTTCTATAGCCCTATCAGAAGGCTTCTTTCATTTTAATAAAAACTCTAAATCCTGTTATTAAAGGGAAGGGAAGAAATTACATCTAAAAAGGATGTAATATGGTACTTCTTATGGATAGAGCTGACACCTGCATGCATGCACCAGAGGTGCATGAATTCCTTCATTTATGTCAACAGTCTGTTGATCTGAAAACATAATAATGACATGGATTTTGTAGTTGGAAAAATCTAGCCTAATAGGTCTGAAATATTCATTCCCTCCAGTGGAATCTGATATGACCCCTGTTTGCATTGACCAATTGAAAGAAAGCAGCGATCACCTATAGAACATCACAAAGAGTTTGTAAATGAGCATCATCCATTTTTCTCTGCTTACCCAGTTTGTTGTCTTTTCCCTTCTTTCTTCGAGGATTTGCTGCAGGGATTCCCCTAGGCCTCCTGCAGTTCCAAACTGTTCCACAATGACCTTGGTCTTTCTAAATTGCTCCTCTGGCACCAAGTGTTGTGTACACTTTAGGTACATGCGTAAGGTCTGTTGCAGTGGTGGGACTGGAAGTTTTGGCACTGTCTAATCATTAAAAAAAAAAAAAAGGAAGAGATTAACAAGAAATTCTACTTGTTCCCAAACTGTCCTGTTTTGGGTTTTTTTCCCCCTTTTTTTTTCTTCTGTTGCTGATTACATCCCTTTTTTAATATATTTATTCTGTTTTATCAGTTGAAATGCCTGATTACACTGAAGTCAAACAATTACATTTGCAGTAGTTTTATTAGATCTTAAAGTGCCTGGATTTTAGGACATAGTATGCAGTTGTATGCAATACCAAAGCAGTGGTACCTCTCCAGTAGCTCTGTTTGTAGGCCTTTGACTAATAAGGATTTCAAATGGATAAGCCAAGAAACTAGTGGAGAACAGGAGACTATTCCTTGGTAAAAATTCTAGAAATTCTAGGGCAAACAGACACGATGCAAGCATACAGTCTGAGCTAGACTCTAGGAAATCTTTGATATATAGCATAATAAAATAATGCATTAAGAGAAGATATTTCATTAGTCAATAAGTGCATTTAGCTTGTGATCAGTAAAACCGTGGGTTAATACTTCTCTGGTAATATGACATTATAAAATGGCAGAAATAGAAAACATGCAGGTCTACCTGTTTATTAGCACTGACTACATACAATCCTCAACTAAACCTGTGTTTTACCCTGCCAAACCTCTGCTGTCAGCCAGTCTGGAACACTCTTAGAAGGACTGATAAAACATTAACCAAGTGAAGAGTAATTAGTAATTTAAGAGCCAGAGGAATTATGGGGGCAGTGGGAAAATCAACTAAGGAGGTAATCTATGAAAGACTGGGAAACTGCAAGAGGCTGTGCTGCTGTAAGCATAGTTCCTCAGGGAGTTGGCCATGACTCCTGGTTGAGAAAGGGTCAGCTAATTCAGCTGTGCTTGTCCATTAGTGATTGGTGTACACCGTAAACTTTTGGAGGGTTTATTTCGCTAACTTGATTTTTGCCTGTCTCCTAAAACAGGTAAAGATGCGACACTTTCAATAGTTCTTGATGTAATAGACATTCATTTTCAGAGGATCACAGGACCATAGCATGATTTCAGTTGGAAGAGGTATCTGGCAGTTACCTAGTTCCACCTGCTGCTCAGAGCAAGGCTCCTTTGCCAATGCATGCAGGGAGGGAGGGGTGGAGGAAATGCTCTCAACAGAAGGCAGGGAGCGGGTATCCTCTGAGCTCAAGTACCAGCTCCGCCTTTTGACAGCCACAGAATAGTCAGTACTGCATTATATTTCCTTATGTAGAAACTGAAAATTTCAAATACTCATAAAAAGTGTCATAGGATTACCTGTTATTAATGGAAATGCAAATCCAATTTAGGCTGTAATGTACCCTGGATCTCAGAAATGAAAGAATGGTAATTCTACAGTTTCAAGCTATGTTAAGTCAGGGCATATCTCTTCTGCCATTGATTTCTTGGTCAGTGACGATAGAAGTCCCAAACAGTATTTCATTTTGATACCTGGTTTTGGCGCTATCTTTCTGGGTAAGGTTACTCTACAGTTCATGACTCTGCTTAGGAAAAAAGCTTTAAGCCCAAGGGGTTGACTACTTATAGACATGCACAGCCGGCATCTTTTAAACCAGCTTGAAAATGAATCATATGTGATAGTTTGACAGTTCTGTACTATTCAGAAATAATTATATGCCATCTCTGACTGTAGTAATGCATCTGTTGTTGCCTAATAATATGTCACTTACTGGAATTCTTCATGGGATGTTGGGAGGAAGAGTGTATTTGGATATGAGAAGCCCTAATGTTAGATCAAAGTTCCTGATTATAAAGTCCTGCAGGATAACTAGTGTTCCCTGAAATGAAGAAATCAGTTCTGGAACAGAGCTTGGTTTACAATTATTGTATTAATTTACAGCATTAAAAGCTGTTAAGTCATCTATCTTCAATCTTTCTTTTTTTTTTCTTTTTGTTTTCCCGGAAACAGTCACTTACTGTCTCATCTTTACTGCATGTATCTTTCTCTTTCTTCTGCATGTTTTTTTCTAGGACAGGCATTCCTGCATTTCTGTTGATGTCTTTTGTTGAGGACAGAAATTGAACCCACTTGGGGGCACTTACGGAGCCTCGCGTCTCAGTTCTGGAAATAGAAAAGATTTAAAGTCCAGTCAGTACCCATTATTTATAATCAAAATGTACATGGAGAGTATTCCCTGCACAAGCATATACAGAAGCTTCTGAATGCAAAACTGAAGAGAAGTACAACATTCAAAAGTAGCTAAACTGAGCCCTGTGGAGATTTCTCTGACATTGTTTGTCTCATTTCACTATAAATTTCTTTATCCATAACTATCTGATGCACATAAACAGTCCCTTCTCAGCATAGCTTGTCACTCTAATTTACTTTGCAGTGTGTTGTGCCATGGTTTGCACACTTTGTATTACTGTTATATGTTAGCTGGAGGAAAGAGGTGACTTTTAATATACTTATGTTGACAGAGTTAATAGTGCGGTTGCAGTTTTCTATCTAAGGATCTTATGTGTCCTTCCTTTATCATTTTATGTGAAAGCATCACAGTCTTTAAATGTATTTGTCGTTGCATGGTTCCATGGACACAGTGAGGTACTACTATCTCTGCGTTAAACATGTGGAACCTGTGGAAAGGAGCTTGATGGAGATGTGCCTTTGCCCCCTGCAGGCTAGAAGCTCTCAGGCTGCCAGTGCTTTGGGGCATAGCTCTGGGCTGGGGAATCCTGTGAGCCTGCCTAGGCTGGCAGGCTGGCAGTGGGAGTACTGGGAGGGCTGTCATACACTGCACTTGAGCCGCTTCACACGCCGGTCTTTCCAAACAGCGTATACCTATGCAGGGAGATGGCTTAACCTGCCAAAAGTCAGAGAAATCATCAGTGACAGAGCAAATACTTGCACTTGTGTCTGTCTTGTATTGTGCTTATCTTGGTGTTCACTCCTAAACATGGTTCTTATTCCTTTTCACTAGATGGCACGCATATTTCTTCTGATATAATAGTGCCTGCACCAAGCAGTTGTCCTCCAATTACAGTAGCACAGCTAAAGCAGTGTAAGTTCTATGTGTTCAGTCAGGTCTTGACGGATCACAGGGTTCTGGTTTTTTGCTTTTTGGGTTTTTTAAATTACTTTGCACTGTGTGTATGCAAAGTGTAAAAGACAACATGTGCTGACCAAGCAGAAAAGAATGTTGTATTTCCTTTCTGAAACCATTGGGACTATACGTTTAGGGCACTTGAAATATTTCTACAACAGCTTTTATGAACCATTTGAATAAAAACCTACAGTGTCTGAAAGTGAGATGAAAAGTTTTGTATGGGCAGGGATGGCTGTGCATGATTCCTCTCCTGAGGAATCAGCTTGGCTATTCCAGCCTTGCAGCTTCAGCATGGGTCTGCCAATGTGTATGTGGTCACCGACACCTTGTGTTGATCCTGTCTTCTCCCTGTCCTGCGCCGGCTGGCAGTGGGGCCATGTGCTGTGAAGTAGGTTGTATAAGGTTGGGGGTGTCCCTGGGGCTCTGCAATGAGCCGCACAGCAAACGTGTGTTGGTCTGTCATCTGCTCACAATCTCAACCCAGGTGCGAGACAATTTCCCTCATGGAAAGGCCACATTAACTCGCTGAGCTGCCTCGCTCCCTCTTGTGTGCTACCAAGGTCTCTTCCCCTACCAACACATGTTCAAAGCACTTCAGACAGTGGACATGTCCTGTAACCCTTGGAAGACTCTGTCTTCGCAGTTGTTTGTAGGCTGGCCTCAGCTCTCCGCTTGTGCTCAAATACAGAGCAGCCATTTTGTCTCCAGAGCCCCTAAAACTGTATTCTCCTAAAGGAAAAATCCTGCTGGTATTATTCTTGCTGGGACTTCTGTTCTTCCTTCCTTATGGTTTTTGTCAAACTGCAATACGGAGTCACACTGACAAGTCCATGCTGGCTCTGTGTCTGTGAGAAATGCTACTAAGAACAGACTCACAGATCTGTAAAATCAGTGTGATAAAGAGTTTGGGGGTGTTGGCCTGAACTGTACTTTTCTCCGTCATGAGGATGAACTGGTGCTTTGTCTCTGGTTCAAGCGCTGCCAGCTTAGCATCACGCCCAATCCTGTATTTGCTTAATGCAGGACAAGGAAACTGACACAAGAGAAAATCCTGCAGAAATTCAAGATGACTTCAAAGTTGCTCACTGGAATGGCTGTGAGGTGCATTGTCAAAGTTATTAGGCAAAAAAAAAATTAATCCTGGCTGCTTTTATTTACAGCTGGCTTAGCTAGAGGGCTGGGGTGAGCAGCTTAGCAGGGTGGCGTGGAGTCATGGCAGGCTGGGGAGAAGGGTGGCCTTCCCCACAGCTCAAAGCAGCAGCTCAAATCCACAACAAAAGGCACTGATCTCTCTATTAGCAGATAGCAGAGGACTGAAATAAGCCCATGTACTTATACTGGAGTTCTCCATACATTGTGGGCTCGCGGAGGCAGCCTGCAGTATATAGCGTTGTTGGGGCATTACACTCAGCCCCCATTTATCCATCCTCACTCTCAGTGTTACCAAGAAGGTAAGCTTAAAGTTCTCGGGAATCTATGCTTAAAGTTAAGAGAGGCGTATGCATTATCAGTTATACATGGGGGAAGCGCGCACTGCTGCGGCCGTTGACATTGCGAATGGAGCCGCCCTGTCACCACCCGTCAGCTTCCTGCGGGCCGCAGCAGCGGCGCGCCCCGAGACCTTACCGCACCTCAGCCCCGGCGGAGCCCCTTCCCTCCCGGACCGCCCGTCGCGGCGGCACCC
>VWZZ01000419.1:456661-547993 GCA_013399095.1 Psophia crepitans
CCTCGCTCTGTCGTTTCCCTCTGGGCCTGAACGGCTCGGGGGCAGCGGGCTGGGTCCGACGTGCGCCCGCCGGTGCTGCGGACAGCGGTCGCGTTCCTCGCGGCCCCGCGCTGTCGTTGCCCTTCGGGGCGGCCCGGAGCCCGGCTCGCCCGCGGGGGTCGGCGATTACCGGCTCGGTAATCGGTCGGCTCGGCCTCTGTGCGGTGAGAACTCCCCTCTGCCCCCGCGCTGGGGTCGCAAGGAACCGCCGCCCCCTCTCCGGCCGCCCTGTGCCTCCGCGGCGCAGCCTGGACGCACCGGCTGCCGCCGTCTAACCCGAGAGCTACTCGCCGTCACAGGCCGCCAACACCCGGCGCCGCTCCGCTGCACAGGATGCCTCCCCCCTCGCCGGCGTGGCCGGGCCGGGCTAGGGGGCGGGGGCGGCCGGGGGAGCTCTGGCTGACGGGGAACGGGGCTAGACAGGGCCGGGCTGAGCCCTGCCCCTCTTCGGGGCGGGGGTGTGCTCCATGGCGGACAGTGCTCCCAGCGCGGAAGCCGCTGAAGTTGCGTTGGAAAGCAGAGAGCAACACAGTAACCGTCTTCCTCCGTGGGTGCATGTGTGTGTGTAGCACTGTGACAAGTGCAAGGGAAAATCTCGTCAAGTGGGGTGTCACTACATACTCCCCGCATTTCGCTTGGCCAGTGCTGCAGCTGGAAGCCCTGCAGAGCGAGAGGCCTCGTTCAGTGCAGGGGCTTTGATATTAGGACGATAAAGCACAGGATAAATATCGTTGCCTCTGTAGCAGAAATGACACTGATCCAAGGAGGAGCATTGCAGAAGGCTGTATGAAACAACTGGATCTCTCAGCCAAGCAGTTCCGGAGTAGATGCGGAGTTTGGGCACCTTCATTTGCTTGCGTAGCTGGGCTTCCGTGGCTGAAAGGGAGATGATTTATCTGTCAGTCGCTGTATCTTGCTCTGTTGCAAGAAAACTGTCTGAATGGCCAGAAAGACTTTAAGACGGATCCCTGCGTGGAGTGGCATACAGATCCGATGGTGCTTACACAGAAGTGGAGTCTTAAAGCACACTCAAAGTAACAGTACCCTTAGACATCTGTATTGTTATTGTTATCATTATTTATTATTCATTTACTACCCTGCTATGAAACTGCAGAAACACACCACTGACAATGGGGGCAAAGCTCTTGACCTGAGACTGCAAATAAGCTAGTATCCTAAATGCTTCAAAAGATCATTTCAGAGAGTAGAAGGAAAGTGTCTGACAGAATAGAGGAGTGTTACCAGAAAGGTGCTGAGCTGAGGGCCATGGCTGCATGGTTCAGGCTACTTGTCACATGCAAGAGTGATTTAGTTGGGGGAAAAAACCCCAAAAAACCGCAAAGCCCATCCTCTTCCCATTCCTCAAACAGACCCTGGGGTAGCAGCCTGAGAACATGTTTCTGTGAGGGACTGGGCACAGGAAGAGCAGCTCCCAGGATTATAAGAAAGCTGCTGAAGGATGCATCTCCTGTTTGGGATGGATATCACGTTTGTAGTAAGCAGTAATGGGTTGGGGGCAGATATGACTTTGGATCATTGCTGTGCTGCAGTCAGGAGTATTGGAATCTTGGCTCTTGCTTGATGAGGCACTTTATTTGATTAAAGTTTCCCTTTTAATCAGAGATATGGCCATTTCCCGTCTCTAAAATGGAATCTGGCTCTGGGGGTCATGTCTGGATAATAAAGGGACTGGTTCTCTTGTCTCAGGGGAGCTGATATCGAATTTATTACCATCAAGGGAAAGCAGAATTATACTTGTAAAATGTTGCATAATAAATTTAGCCTTCTTAGTAAATCAAATCAGCGGATACCCTTATCTGCAAGAGATGCGTCATTGCTACGTGAGCTTCTTTGACTAGACAGAACTAATGGGGAGAAAATGTACCTTCAAATGTGGTCAGAGTGGATGGACCCACAGTAAATTTAAGTTTTTAAAAAAAGGTCTCCGTGGTGTTTGGCTTAGAAACTCATAATTATATTTGGGAATGGACTTCAGGGTGAGATGACTTTTAAAATTTTGTACGTTTATCCCAAAGCCCAGAAGATGTGACACTATTTGTTTTGAGGGGAGGAATGCGGAGGAGGTGATATACTTCATTTGTCCTCCAGCGCAGAACATGCAGTTTTGGAAAGCCACTGTTAATGTCAAGGAGATGGAGAAGATTTTAGGTCTGTATAAAGAACAGAGTTGGCTGCACCAGGACTTTTTACCACTTTCTTCATCTGTAGATAAAGGACAATGCAGCTCATGATGACTGCTTTACCATAGAGAGGAATTTATTCTTGAGTCCAAAAAAAGCCCAAGCTCCAGGAAGGGAGATTACATTTAGGATCTTGAAGATTTCAGAAACAACAGAAAATATATAATGCACATATGAGTATGTAAATCTACATGTCTGATGATATCACTTCAAGTTGAACATGAAGGGAAAGTGGGGTTTAGCGTGATTGGTTGGTTACATTTCTAACACTCTAGTTTAAAAAGAAAGACCTACCTGCCTTGGAAATTTTGGAAAAATGAGAAAGATTTCTCTCCAAACTTCAGAATAAATATCTGAGTAGTTAATCAGAAAAGAATGACTTGTGTACAATCTGCGCTTGCGTGTCCTGCTACCTACTGAATTGATAGTCCTTGCTCTTTGGAATGACAGTTGTTTTTGATGCTGTATCAGGGTGATTTTACAGAGAGAGAGAGGGAGAGAGAAGCAACAACTGCTGTGATGCACTTTGCTGTCAGGAATGGACTTAAGTTAATTGTGCATCCTTAGCAGCCTTCTTCCACAGGAGACAAACTTTTTGCTATGAGGAGTCCAAACACAATGAGTCAGTTAGAGTTCCTCATGTCTGCAATATATTAATTTTCTTAATAGCCCAAATACTTCATGTCTGCAATAGAGAGTTTGTACTCTTAAGGATATGGCAATACTTTTTAGCACTTAGTGCTAAACTAATTATGAGTTTCTTTCATAATTTTAATTTCTGATTTAAAGGCCTGCTAATCTGATCCTGCCAAATAGGCGAGGCTTGCCTAGTTTGACAAATACATTACAACCTTTAGAAGAGTGGTGAAGGAAGAGGGAGTAGAAGGTAAAGTCAATTTTGTACAACTTCCTTTCAAAAGCATTTTTGGGCACAAAATAGTGGGGCTGCCAAACAGAAGCCTATAAATTATTGCCATGAGTGGAATTATTGAGAAAACATTGGCTATTTTGCCTTATCTATTAACATATTCCTTTATGTCAGCAGTAGCTGAGCTTCCTGCCCTTCCTGTTGGGCACTCAAATCTTTGTTCCCAAGGCAGACGGACACACAGGCGCGGGCAGAGGCCCACAAAGGCACGCACAGGACCTTTGGGGAGCAGGGGAAAGAGGGAGTTCGGACGGGGGCTGGCAAATCCCGCGGCTGGTGGCGCTGTGCGGCAGCACGGGGGGAGGCCGGGGGGAAGAGACCATGCGGGGCTCGGTGCCCCTGGTCCTGCTTCGGGTTCCCACTTCGCAGGTCTGGTTGGCAGTACTGACTGGAGAAGCCTTAACCCCTTCAGCCCGTGGGGCTTTTGGTGTTAGCGGGAAGAGTCACAAGGCACAGCCTTCTGGGGAGATGGTGTCTAATTCCTTGTCAAAACGTCATGCGTGATAGAGGCGTGATGAGCGATGGGGACTGAACACGAAAGTGTGCCTGTCCATTTCTGTAAAAACTGTGTTCAATAAGCAAAACTACTCTTTAAAAATGATTGCCATAACGTGTTTTTTTTATGAGTGGTAATTTATTTTTTTTTAATGTTACACCTGTACTTCATGCTGCTTCGCTCTTGGGCAATAATGCTTAGAGAGAGACAGAAAAACAGATGAGAAAGAGATGAGAGAAAGTAATTCCAGAGGTTGTGTTTAAGCTTATGTTAGCTCCAACAATAGTTGATGTTCTTGTTAGTTGCAGTAGACAGTTGTACAGTTAGACTTAAAAAAGAGCTATTAAATTATAGCGTGTCTTCCAACTCTGAAAGTATAGGGTATTCTCTATGATAAAGTCATATCTCTACTTTTAAATGGCTGATTGAATTGAATTTCCACTTCCCTCCTTGGAGAATACTTAGCTGTTCAATAAAATTAATGACTTGAGTAGTCTCCTAATATTCAGTGTGAGATTTCTTTTCCCATTTTGTTCCCACTATGCCTATGTCTACTCTGTGTGTCACCTTAAATGACCCTTGTCTATTCTTTACATCCTTCAAACATTTGCTGTATCACTCCCAAACTAGATGAGGACTACAAATGGTGTCCATCTTTGAGATGCAAGAAACAGCTATAAGATCTGGGAAGATCCTGCTCCTCCCAATGACTGCTTCTCTTCTGAGAACTTTAGTATCATTTTGTCCTATCATGTCTGACTTTGCTCTTTTGAGGAAGCCTGTCAAAATGCTGTCCAACCAACCATAAAAATATTGCTTTTTCCCAAAGTTACCCTGTTTTTCAGCTTTTCAATTGTAAAAACGCAGAACCTATCCTTGCTCCAAAACCCCTCAGGTTCGTGCATTTCTTGTCCAGTTTTGCAGGGAGCAGGAACTGATGAAGTGTTTTGATGCTACCGATTCTTAGCATGCTTCTCCACTAGGCACTCACATCTGCTCACCTTTTGGGGCTTTGCTGTAGCAAAGCATATTCCTCATTAGTGCCTTGTTGCTTAACAGCTTCTCAGAACTAAGACAGCAGGAAACACATCTCCCACACACTCACAAATAGTTTCTGTGGTTTTAAAAGCAGTATCATACTGCCAATCTGATTTGCTGACAGTTTAAGTGTAGGTTTCCATCATACTAGGCATTCTCCTTGTGCTGGCTACAGAAGAAGGATATTTCAAATAACCTGTCAGATATTTTGGTTTGGTAATCTGTAAAGTGATCAACATTGTCCCAAGCAGAATGAATTGAATATGAATGTTTTACTTAATGGGGAGGCAAAACTCTTGGCAAAGAATTAAAAAAGTATTTGCAGGATATATTGTATGTGACATCTCCCAGTGACAGGATACAAGTCAGCTTGTATCTTCATACCATTTAAGCGAAATTTCGCTGTCAAGAAAAGCTCTGACATCTGGCAATTCTGTAATGCCTTTTTACAAAATTATTGCAATAGGCGTTAGTGTCTGGAGACAAACAACATAATCTTGTAGTGGATCCTACTTTTCCATATGCCTTACGAAAGCCAGAAAAGATAAAACTGGGTAACTACTCAGTGCCTTAGATATTTACTCATAGAATCATAGAATGGTTTGGGTTGGAAGGGACCTCAAAGATCATCTAGTCCCACCCCCTCCCTGCCACAGGCAGGGAGACCCTGCACTAGACCAGGTCGCCCAAAGCCCCATCCAACCTGGCCTTGAACACTGCCAGGGATGGGGCCTCCACAGCTTCTCTGGGCAACCTGTTCCAGTGCCTCACCACCCTTACAGTAAAGAATTTCTTCCTAATGTCCAATCCTAATCCCCCCTCTCTTAGTTTAAACCCATTACCCCTTGTCCTGTCACTGCACTCCCTAGTAAACAGCCCCTCACCAGCTTTCCTGTAGGTCCCTTTTAGGTATTGGAAGACCGCGACTAGGTCTCCCTGGAGCCTTACTCGTGAATATATTATAGGCATGTTAGGTGTGGCTGTGACAGAATTTATCACCAGAACCAGTCTTGCCCATCTCTTCTCATTGCATTCTGGTGTCCAGAAGAAGTCGTATTTCTGTAGCTTTCTTCCTTTTCCTTAACCTATTGAATGGCTGTGGCATTTCAGAGTTTTGAAAAGAACAGTTTC
The DNA here is from genome assembly GCA_013399095.1 of Psophia crepitans. Classification (NCBI taxonomy): domain Eukaryota; kingdom Metazoa; phylum Chordata; class Aves; order Gruiformes; family Psophiidae; genus Psophia; species Psophia crepitans. Next base: position 462,495 of record VWZZ01000419.1, read on the forward strand.
AGAGTTGAGAACAAAGGGAGAAAATGCCCCTTTTGGCAGCATAGATAAAATCAGTGGAGATTGAAGCCACCTTGTACGTACTTGCAGGTGTGCAGGATTAGTAACGACACATATTTAGGAAGGGACATTTGATATGCAGCAGGGCTGGTTCCTCAGGAAGGGGTGAAGTTAAGTCTTATTCTCAGGTCAGAGGTGAGGTTAAGTCTAGTACTTGTTTGAAGCTGCTGGTGGAGTGAGGGCCTGGGATAAATTGTGGGTAAGAAAAGTGAAGGTAGTGATTTCACAGTGCCTTTTGTCATTTGGAGTGTCTGCTGCTAGTGCTGCTTCAGAGCAGCATATTGGCCTTGTGGCCCTTGTCAGCTGGGGCTCTTAGGAAGGTACAAAGGGCAGTGGCTCCTGCTGGAGCTTTTAGATCTATCAAAGCAGCCTTTGGTATTTTTGAATAGAGCTGAATAATAATCTGTACTTAATAATGCATTTGATAAGGTATTTTTGGTCTTTGTTCATGAATCATCTGAAGGCACTTTACAGTTGTCTCACTTATTTTATTTGAAAGTGTTGTGAGGTGCTCTCAGCATGAAGGTTGTTCTCAAATACCTTGCTGTAAATATGAGATACCTGACATTAGAAATCTGGAATGCACTGACTGGCACTCAGGGGCTGTGCCTGCCTGGGCTGGAAGCATGCGGTGTTAGTATTGGTTTCCCCTCTCCGTCCTGGTGTTTTGCCCTTAGCATGTCTAAGCTGATGCATGGCTCTGGGAAATTTCTTTTGGGGCTGATGCTTCTAGAGACTCTTTCTGGGTGAGAGCTGGGCTTGGCAGTGGAGTGGCAGGCGGTGCTGGCCAACGTGCCAACCTGGCCAATGCTGCGGGGGCATATCCTGCTCCCTGCCCAGGGCAGTCCTGGCCCCAGCTCAGGGGCTGTAAGGCTGCCACTAGCAGGCTCCGGGCTGCACAGCACTGATGGAGAAGCATCCCAGGCAGTGGATGGGCTGCAGAAAAAGTCCGATGAGATAACAAAACTGTGAAAGAGTGGGTGTATCATTACTTAGTTTTGCAAGTGGGTCCCTGCTTTGACTGTGTGAACGTTTCTTTTCCCCAAAGCCTCTGCTGCTGCCACCAATTTGGTCACTTTTAGCCCTTCTTGTATTTGCTTATCTCTTTTCTTGGTTATGTCCAAATCAGCTTCCCTTCCACTGTGTTTTATAGGTCTGAGATGGTTCTGGAACACAGTTCAAGAGACTTTCTGAAGTTTTAAATAAATTTTTATAGAAGTTCTTCCTCCCCTTACATCTGAGAACACTGGGCTGTAAGTGGAATAAATTTCTTAAAAAGTGTTGAGATCTGTCAGCACATCCAGTAACTTTGTGTTTAGAAATTGTACTGAAAGCTTTGCAAATCTGAGGAGATAAAGTCTGTTTGCAAACTAAGGCAGGAACAGCTGGGTAGCAGGAGGAGCACCTGGGAGAATCAGCTGAGACAGCTCCTGCTCTGAGCCCTCTTGCTGGTGGGAAAATGCATGGGATTTGCTGTCAAAAAGTGATGGGACTGGTGCTGTCCCAGTTGTAATCCCAAACAGTGTCTGGTTATGTAGGTTAGAGTCAGAATTTCAGTCGTCTTTAGCAGAGTGGATTTGTTTGTTCATCTTTTGTAGAAGGACAGAGTTAGGGGGCAAACTTTCATTGACTTTTGGTGAGATGGTGGCACTTGCAGAGGAACTTCATTCTTATTGAATGTGTCTGATTGGTTTCCTTTTGAACACAGCAATAGAATGAAAAGTACTGTGGATCTGTGGGTGCCCTATTATTTCTAAAGAGTTTTCAAACTTTTATTGGTATTATTGACTACTCTTTTTCAGCTATCTCCATAGTATCTGAACATTGTCTTCTGTTCATTGCATGGCCTAAACTGTATGTATGGAAAAGAAGGCTGTTCTGTGCAGGCTTCTGCACTATACACATCACTTTGGGAAAAGGGGAATGCAGCGAGCATGCAGCACTGAACTAAAAGATGTTGAACATACACTATGAAGGAAAGTGCTTCTTTAAATGGAGATGAATGAGGATGCATTCGAAGGGAACCTTGTGACGAGGTTTTAGGATTTCAATGGGCTCCAATAAGTTTCTAAGTGAACTTTTAAAGAGACTTTCCATTTCCTTGATTGCAGCTATATTTAAAAAAGATGACACTTGAGAAATGAGAGCAGGAGGCAATGACCTTGCCTTACCCACAATGCTGGTGCAAGCTACCTGTTCTTAGTGTGGTGTAGTTCTGCTCTTGCTGTGAGGCTGCCTTTGATTTCAAGGCAAAAGGCTAGAGCTCCCATATGGGAGACTATTGTCCTGCATCTCTTGCAGAGCATGCATTAACTGAAGAGCAGGCATCTGATTAACATCCCGAGTGCTGTCATAAATCAATCTGTGTATGCTTAAACAAGTTACATCAGCCTAATGGGAAAAGATGTGGCGAGACAATTAAAAGAATTAACCTGGAGCAGGGGGGTCGATACCATGGAATAATCTGCTGCTGGAGTGTGACCACCAGGCGCTGTGGTAGTTCTGGCAGCCAATCCCTGCAGGAGCTGAGCCCAAATCTCTCTCATGAGGAGGCTGATGCATTTTCAGAGGATCTGGTGATGGGGCTCTGGGGCTTCCAAGTGCTTGAAGGCGGCTGAGGTTTAATTATTTTTATTATTAATTATTATTGCTGTGAGGTGGAAAGCAGCTGTGTGTGCATGAGTTCACTAGTGTGTATGTGTGTAAATAAGCCAGCTCATACCTTTCCTGCCAGTGGAATCGGAGCATAAGCAATAGGGTGCAATCAATTTTAGTGATTTAATACTGTCTAGGTAAGCTTTTCTTCTTACCCACTGACTCAAGAAGGTTGTCTTGCAATATTATTCTTATGCTTTAGTGAGTTGCCTAAATCGAGCAGTGCAAATGGCTGCCAATGGAAAACAGAAACTCAGACTTCTTATTAGATTTAGATTGCAGAGGTCATTACGGTAAATTTAATTTAAAAAAAGAGGGGAGAGTTTCTAAAAAAATTAATGGGTTTGTTTTCCTTCGCTCCCCCTGCCCCTTATGAAAAGTCAAATTGATAATGTGTGTCTATTAGGCTTATACCCTTAGAGTATGCATTGCAAGCTCATATTAAAGTTCAAGAAAATTGCACAGAAGTCCTTAGAAAAAAGAACCCATGAGTTCCCCAGCCAGTACTCATTCCCTGAATCCAGTTCAGCCAAGCCCTGTGTGAGATAATGAAAGCCTCTGGTCCTCCATTTCCCTTGAGTCTGCTTGAGTTTTCTCTGGAAGATTTCTTTTCTGTGAGGCTACTTCTAACTGGAAATTCTCCTGGGGCCAGTAGAAATCTCCTTCTTCCCTGCTGGTCCAAGGTAAAGAAAGTCAAACTGTGTGCTGAAACTCAGTGAGTCGTGGGAGTCTGTCACACAGGTATGTTTGCAGAAAGGCAAGAGAGCCAAGATATCAAAAGCTGGTGCAAAGGGATGCTCCCAGCACTGTGTTGTGTACTTGACCCTCTCTCTTTTTTTTTTTTTTNCTCTGTTATCTTCCTCATGCAGAGAAACCTGTGCTTGCAGGTCACCTTCTCTTCAGCTTATCCTCAAGCAGCGACAGCTAAGTGCTGCTGGGGCTATAGAGGGGTGACATAAGGGCCATTTCTTTGGAGGTGTGGGGGAACTCTACCATGTGCGGGTTGATCTTGTGAGTCCACCAGACAACCAAAGCCTAACAGGAGAGATTAAAATGCTGTCAGTGTTTCCAAGAAAAGAAGTTATTGGCTGTCTGACCCTTTGCTTGCTAAGTGTTTCTCTTGGGTCAAGACAAATCGGCTAGTGCTGGGACTTGCTTTGCTGCTGCTGCATTATGGGGAGGCAGTGGTGAGGCAGCTGAGGGTGCAGTGCTCTTTGTTTCCAGAGAGGCCATGGCAGAAGTTGTGAGGGAGCTGCCTGCTGGTGCTGCTTCTGGGGGGGTGGAGTGCTCAGAGGGTCACTGGCTTGTTGCACAGTTGCCCTGGGGTAGGGAATAGGCATCTACTAATTCTCCTGAGGGAATGAGGCTGGTCCAAAGCTTCCTTTAACAGCAAACAGTTAAGCAGAGATTTTTAAGCCCCATAAGAATACACTCAAGACCAAGTGCTGGGTTTGTACCTGGAAAATGCATGTCCTATTGTGTTGTGCGACAGCAGTGAGTGTTGAATCCCGTACAAGTGCAGGCACCACTGTGGAGAGAGCAAGAGTATATGTGTGCGGACTTATTACAAGGGGGAGTGTTTGCACTCTGTCAGGCACTGGCTAGTCTAAAGTGCTCTGATTTTCCCTTCCGTAATGACTTACCTTTCCCTCACGGCTGACAGGGAAGATGGCTATCTTCCCCCTCCCTCATATATGCATGACTGAATTTTTGCGTGTGCTGTACTCAGGTATGTTTTTGAAGGATGTGCTGAAGAGGGTCTGGAGCAAAGGAAGGCCCTTGCTGGCCTAGGAGACTGGCAGCATGGAAAGGCTGTAGAGAGATGTAAAATGAATGCGGGCCCTACTCCCTCTGCTTCCTGTTGCTGTTTTGAACCGTCCTGACAGTGAGGTAACATGCAAGATGAGCTTTGTGGCCGTTTTTCAGTGTGCTGGTTACATATATAATGTATCTCAGTTGGGAGACCCTACCAGCGTAGGGATAAGGGTTAGTGCAAACCTGCCTCTGACCCTCCCCTAGCAGTGATCCAGATGCATCTTCTAGCACAATGCCTTTAGCAAAGATCTATAATCATCGAACTTTTGACCCTAGTCTCTGAAGTAATGCCAAGTATGTTTAGCACACATACAAATGAAGTGGAAATCGTTATTGGCTTGCTCATGACCTGCTGAAATATGGTTCCCCTCCAGGGGCTCCGTTTGCATTTCTCTCCATCTCTCTGAGCACTCAATCTTTCAGCAGTTTCATGTGCTACAAACTGAGCATCACTGTGCTTTTGGTCAGAGCTGTCTGCCATTGCCTGTTCACCCCAAACCTCTCCCTGCCTTAAGTTTTCTCAGGCAGCAGTAATAGGGCTCATACATAAACACCTCTTCCCTGCCGTATTTATATTGTGGGTCCAGGTATGGCTTTTGACCACATCTAGCTCATGTCATGCTGAGAGTTGGTTATGGTCCGTTCTCTCTTTGTCCATTTGCCACCAGGTCTCATGCAGAGGAAATGCAGATCTGTGGGCTGTCAGGAGGCTGTGCTGATCCACGTGACTGGCAACCCAAATACCAAGGTTTCTTCCAACCCTGAATTTTATTTCTGTCCTTTCCCTCTGCATACACATACTCATCTTGTCTGGGCTGCCACATGGGTGTTGGCAAAGCTGATATTTTCTTTAAATGTCTGTCACCGGATCCCCTTCCTTCTCTTCAAAACAAAGAAACCTCTAAACACTCAAACTTCTGAATTATTTGTCTGAAAGATAGGAAAAAATATTATTTTCATCTTTATTTCTTTCTCAAGCAAAGTTACAAATGAGCTTTGTCCTTATCTCAAAACTTGCGAGAATTGCTACATATTCTGTGTAAACACAGAGTCATTCTAACACATTGATTCTTCCCTGCTGGAGTCTCCTGCATTTGCGTGGAAATGACCACAGAAAGAAGGAAGTCCCAGTATTCACCTTCTTGCCTTATTCTGCATTAGAGTTGAAAATATCCTGAATGTTGACTCTTACATTTTGCAACTTTAGATGCCTACTTATTTCTTTTGTACTTTTTAGTAAATAGCAATTTCTTCTCCTAAATGTGTGTGGTGGTTGTTTTTTTTTTTTTGGTAGAGTGACACTAGAATAAAATAAGACAGTACTGCACTAAAGAACAATGACCAACTCATTAAAAATGAAATAACCATGTTGAGCTGCTGAAGTAGAAAAAATATTTTCTTGTTTTGAAGTTCTCTTCTGGCAGTGCATTAAAGTATGTTGAGACAGTAACTATTCATAGAGCACCATACTTCTGTATGCTGTTAGCTGTGTCGTTGGTAGTCAGCCATGTGGCAGCAAAGCACTCTCCTTCAAAGAAGATGGTGTGGCTGTGACTTGGTGTGGGAATGTGGCAGGCTGAGGGGAGCAGGACCCTGGCTCTCCTACTTTTCCTGCTTCACTGTTGGCTGCAGTCTGGTTGGAAATCTTGCCCTTGCACTGAGGGGACGCTCATAGACCCTGCTGTTCACTTTGAACACAGTGCAGGGGGTGAGTGTTCCTCTGTAACAGAAGACTTGCCAGGATATTTCCAGTATCCTTTTAATGTCTTTATGTCATGGGACAGCTCTTCTGCATCCAGGACAGCTGGCAGTGCAGTCAGAGCAGTGCCTGCCCCAGGGTGTCCCACTGCTCAGGAGTGCGTGTCAGCCCGGGAACCAAGGGAAGCAGTGCAGATCTGGAGCAGCGCAGGAGGGAATCGAGCCTCCTGCTCAATTGAACTACATGGAAGACACTTCCAGGGCTCTGAGGCTCTTTGGTGTCAGTGCACAGGTGTGTATATGTGGGGTTTTATGCCTGAAGCTTCAGCCACTTTCATATTGAAAGAGACACTTTCAATATGAGCCCGTGCACGCAGGATGCTTTCTGTTGCACTTGGGTAGGGCTCCAGGCTGTGGACCAGTTACTGAGGGAACTTCTCTCTTAGTAAAACCTGTAAAGCCTCTGCTTGGGCAATCAACAGAAATGCATCCATAAGGCTATACAGAAACACTGTGGCAGGGGCAAAGTGACAGTGTGGTCCTCAGAGTTGCTGGAAACCAACAGAGGATCCAGCGAAACGCCGTTTCCATAGCGTGACCTTTTCATTGGAGGTCATCTGAGTAAGTGGAAAGGAGCACAGGAACCTGTTCCTCTGAAACTCCTCTGAGGTTCTGCTCCACTGCTGACATAAGGCAGTATCACACACTAAGGGATGTGGGGTCCTTCTGAGTCCTGTAGCTCCAGTGATCTTCCAGAAAAGGTAGGGTAGATATGTCAGAGACTGGTTGCACAGTGGGAACAGACAGGAGGGAAGAAAAAGCATTTTATTGCCAGTGTAGCATGAGTTAGTTTACTCAATACGGGTAAACGCCTTGGAATTAGAGTCATATAGCCAAATGGTAGCTTAAATGACAGATTTGTAGCTACATGAAGTGCCCAGGACTCTTCTCTGCTAGGCTCTGTTGGGCAGCAGTTAGGGACACTTGGAACAGATTTGTGGTAATTTAATGCCACCTTCTGGTTATAAATATAACAGCAGAGATGCACTTAAAAAATGCTTTTTATTGCTATCTTTATTTGATAAACTGGAATATCCAAATATCGAACTTCTTTAGTAGCTTCCCTGAATACTTTTAACACATTTTTCTACAGAGCACTGTGAACATTTTACTGGATTATTATTTAAATCAATGAATAAATACTGATAAGAATAAAATCATACTGTGACCTGCTGCTCCTGCCTTTAAAGGGAGAGTCAAGGTTACAGAAGAGGGCTTGCCACTTTTGCTGCAGAAAATCTGCCATGGGAATTTGTGTGTCAATAACAAAGTTTTCAGTAGCTAGCAAATGTTTCTATGGACAGGTTATTTAATGATACTTAAGTGTGTGGTGTTTGTTGTTTGTTTGTTGTTTGTTTGTTTTACTGAAATGGCCTTTCTGCCCAGCACAAGAGCTCTCCTTCCTTACAAAAAGCAGAGAATTGAGTGACCTTGCCAGAACGTAGTCATAAAATAAGGAATTTTCCTGAGCTTCCCTTACTCAATAATACTAGCTTCACTAGCTGCAGCTAAAGTCAGCAGAGATTATGACTAGAATCGAATTGATATCATGGGGTTAGAAGAAATAAAATGTTTAAGATGAAAACCAGCCGTCAGGAGTTAAATGTAGGTCATGAGGGTAAGGAGATCTCCGTGGGAGGACTCTGGGAGATTTGCTCGTGACTCTTTCCCCGGTAGGGGGTGCAAAGGTATCGTGTATCTTTTTTGGGGGAAAAAAAAAAAGACACTTTAATTTTCATCTAGGCCCCTAATCTGGTTATCTACTACCTAGCATTTAGGGAAGTCTTTGACAGCAAAGGAAAGGGTGTAGAAGCAATAGAGTATAAGCAGATGGAGAAGCATTATTTGATAGAATTTCATTGCTTTGCACATATGCCAGTTGCTATAGGAGAAGCAACCTGGCAGGGAATGGGGTTCCTTCCATTTACTGTAACTCACTTCTATTTACTAGATAGTATCTTATTGCTACTGACAGGACAGCATTTCCGCATGTCTTTTTGGTGTGACAACATATTTTATTTTCATGTTTGAGCTATGGAGCAACTGCTGCTTTTTCGTTTCTTAGCACAAAGATCTGATGCCACCTTTTGCATGTAAAAACAGACTTGCTTTTCTGAAGTGAGAAGGAACTCAGTTATTGGGGTATACCAAGAGATTAATTTCACCTTCGGGTTGACAGAGCTCACTTATTTAATATTTCCTCTTGTATCTTGGGATGTTTGATACATAAACTTCATTCTCCATTATTTACCAGTATAAGCCCTGATTTGCTGCTTTGACAAGTATTGTTTTTGGCCGGTGTACGCTGGCACTGAATTCTGCACAGAAACATCAACTCTCTGATTTCACGCCTCTGAGCTGCTGGTGACAGTTGTATATGTTTAGAAAATTTGTTAATAAATGTTATATTTTCACTAGATCCTGTATAGGGTAATGGTATGTATTTAGTGGTAGAATGATTAGAAAGGAATTAAGAATTACAAGACAGCATTTTTTTCGTAAAGTAATGCATTCCCTGACAAATGCTGGTATGTTTGTGCTTGATAGAACTTTTAACAATTCTCTCTCGCGTAGGAATGACCTTAAAGTTACTGGCTTCTACTGGAGTTTTGTATGAAGAAGTCCTAGTTTTATGTTCTCTACACATTCATGAGGATCATAATAAGGTTTCCTCTCTCTGAAGATGGGCACACTATGTTTTATGATGAGTGGAGATATTAAATTGGTTGTGATATTGTCCCTTTTTTTCTTTCTATTGTGACATCAGTAATGCATTAACATGAGGTCAGTGAAGATGTGTCACAATATAGGAGGGGAATGCTGTTGAAATTATGTGTTTGGTGAACAACAAATATATGAATCTTAAAACTGTAACTTTCTTGGAGAAACAAATTCCTTTCTGGTGGATTTTTTTTTTTTTTTCCCACTAAGGGCAATCTGCTCAGATGCTTGGGTATCATCATCAGCTGTCTTTATTTGCTCCCAGTTTGTCAAATCCAGATTTAACAGTAAAATCTGCAGCATTTATGCAAGAGCACAGAACAAGCGGCAGCTGCTCTGTCTGGGCTGCTTAGAGCAGATTAAGCTGCAGTGAGGTGAGCTGCCAGTGGCCGTTGGCCTGAAGAGACCAGACAATGAACCTCCCTCTGACTTGTTATAGCGAGCTCTGTCCTGTAAGTGCAAAATAAATCAGAAGCTGGGCCATGGCTGGGGTCTTTAGACAAGGACCAGCCAGGGCTCTAGACTTTCCAACTATTTTGTAACTACAGTCTGGGATGCACCTGTACTTGGCCTTCTTCCAAAGAATATTTTCTGTTTTCAGGCATCGTTCTGGTGCAGTCTTTGAACTTCAATACCCCTTTGGTTCTGTTTTTATCCAGTCTCCCTTTTCATACAGTCTGGATGGGTGATGAGGGAGGACACCCTGATTTCTGCAGGGAACCGTACAGTCCACTACTTCTCTAATTCAAAATCCAACAGAAATAGCCCACACCTCTACTAAAGCTTCAGCAAAGACTGAAGGAAATGGCAGCTACTCCCTTTTGAGAGCTCATCAAAGCAATTTCTAAAAGTAAAGAAGTAGTTATCACAGAAATCTCTGGCTTTCCCTTCTCATTGCTCAGCTCTCTGCAGCTTTGTGCTGTCAGTCTTGGACTGATGATCTATATTCAGCAGCTTTCTTCCACATTTTATTTTTTGGGAGGAGGCACAGCGCTGAATGACCTTTCCATCTCCCAGCTTTGCATGTAAATATCTAGTCAGCAAATACCAGATGCATTGTCTTTGGAGATGGCCTTGTGGCGTACCTTTGAGCTGGCAGTGGGCGAAGGAAGAGAACTGTTTTCTGCACTTGCCCCAACAGAAGGCATGAGTTGGCTTCCGAGATCCATGCCAGATCCAAGCATGTGTGGAAAGCACAACTCCTTGTTTATGCATCACTGTCATTTTCTGCCACTGATAAGTCACAACAGGGCACGTATTTTGGAGATTATCAAACTTCTTGGATGATTAAAGTCCAGAGACAACCTGAGGTATGCAATAATCATGCAGAAATCCACTGCCAGGTAATTCTTGTGGTTTAAGCAGATCATGCCATTTCTTTCTGTAGTTGTGGAAGCTGCAGCGACAGTCAGGTGCTGCCATTGCTGTGAGAAGGTGGGATGCCCAGAAAATTGGAGACCCCTGTCCGGAGCATGACTCCAGTCACCCAAGAGTGAAGGTAGCTTTCAGAAAGAGCTGGGCTGGCCACATCATGCTGCATCTGCTTCTCAGATCTGCAGTGTCTGCCAGGCTGAGCTAACTTGATTATCGCCAGGATGAGATTACCCAAAGATGATTTTTTTTTTTTTTTTCTTCTCCTGCTGTGACAGGTGATGGGAACTGACTCTTCACCTTTGGAGTCATGCTGATGGAATAGGGTTTTCTTCAGGAAACTAAAGATGGTGTTTATCATGCAGGAGCCATAACTCTGTGTTATGTATCCCTTCCTGGCTCATATCCCTATTTTTATATCTTGGATCACCAACTCCCTGCTCTGAGCAAAGGCTCTCAAACTGTGTTGCTTGGCTGTTGTGAGTGCAGTGGGACAGTCAGGGAGCATCCATGACTGTGAGAGCAGCCCTGGCTCTGGGGGGCATGTGCAGGTAGAGATGTTTAAAGGGGGGCAGTGCGAGTCCCCACAGAGGAGAATGTCTTGGACTGGGTTTTTGTCTCTAATTTTGAAGCAGTGTCTGTACCACAGTTGGTAAGGATATCAGTATTAGAACAGCAGGCTCAGACAATTCTCATTTTTAAAAATGAACTTTATGTCAATTTATTGATCATATTTAAAACAGCAGTGGCAATGCCTAGAAGAGGACCTGTGAAGGAGTTAAGGGTTACATAGGATACCTAGATGTGGTCCTGTACTGGCTGCAGTTCTGCAGTGCACAAGCTGAGGAGGTCATCAGAAGGTCATATGCTATGCGTTAGGAAAAGTAAATCTAATGATTGCTGTTGCAAAGACTGTTTTTCTGTCATATGCTGAAACGACAGGAGTTGTGTGACATGTGAAGGGTAAATATGATTATGCACTGATTTGGCTTTTGGTGTGGCATGCTTAATTACTACAGAAAGGTATGGAAGCCCTTGAAAAGGAAAATAGTATTATATAGTTATATTTAATAACAGATCAACAGATCTTAGTGTTTTGTAAGAGATCAGCATTATTTTCTCTAAGGGAGAAAGGTACAGAGTGACCATGCAGTGACACAGAATATTACACCTGCCCAATAAATCGGGTAATTTGCAATCAGAGCGAGTCTCTGCACGTTGCAGCAGGCCCTTGAAACTGTCTTTCAGTGACCAATGTTCCTTTTGCTTCAGAGCTTAATGACAGTCAAGACCCCTGAGAGGGAGCACAGGGGAATGAGCCACCTGGCTGGGCCCCTCAGCTGGACACGTCCCCCTTCTGCCTGAGGAAGGGGGCTCTGAAGAGACTTTGTATTTTCTGCTTCAGAGGATGAAATTAATTTTGTAAAGTGCAGCCTGTTCAGGGCTTGTCTGAGATCTGCGCACAGGGAGTGTGTGTGCGCCTCTAGTTAGGTGGCCTGCAGACATGCTCAGCTGTGGGGGAAGTAGTCTAAGGGTAATGAATGAACCATAAATCTTCTTGAGTAATTGCATGTGCTGCGGCCACATTATACGGTTTTCAGTGTCTGTTAGTGGAAATTTTGCCCCAATTTCTTGTCTGTTTCCCTTTCAAACACTCATTCCACAAATGACTGTACGGAAAAGCTAGATTAAAAAGTCACATAAGCTGCTTTAGCAGCCATTACTTTAAATATACTCAGCAGAGTAAACATTCACATGCCAAATCAATTCAGTAAATAGAGACAGGTCACTGTATGAAATGGACTAACGGATGCTCAGGACACCAGACCTTTCCCTTCAGCAGGTGATGCAGGGACTGTTCTCTCTCCAGCACTTTGCTCTTGCTAGAAATGGTCTACTGGGGAAACTATTTTATTTTATCATTATTTGGAAGTGGTTCCCCTGGTTAGAGAGGTCTCTAGGGAATTTAACCTATCTCCAGGACTGTGAGGATGGTGCTTGTGCCTAAGGAAGGAAGGTACTGTGGGAGTTGGGAGCAGCTGGATGGGTACGGGTCCCTGTCTTTGGCTCACATCCCTATGTGAGTGTGCTGCTGGGACAGCCTGGAAAGCTAATGGCAAGAGAAGCTGTCGATGCCTTTGCTGGCCAGAGACACTGTGGTAGGAGAGAAGGGCTTTTCTTTTGATGTACTTGACTAATGCTGCTCAGCCAGCTATGTTAAATAAGCAACAATGATCACAAACATCAGCATGGGCAATTGGGTGCCCTGCAGCCCCTGGGAGAAGTGTCTTCACTGTGGCATGTAGATACTAGTCCCAGATCCTTTCGTGGGTGTGTTGAACCTGTCCTGGTGGGCTGTGGGAAAGACCTTGCTAGCACCTTTGGCAGGTTGCATCTGAGCGCGCACCCTGGAGTGCTCTACACGTGCTGGGTGAACAGAGGTGGTGGGCTCTGTGGATATCCTTGCTGTAATGAGAGAGAAACAATAATATGGTAGGAATGTTGGCTTTTCAGAAAAAGCAAAGCCAAGAGATGCCAAGTGTTTTATGTGGGTGTTTTTTTGTTTGTTTTTTTTTTTTTCCCCCCAATCTATGACTTTGGCACAGACTGCCACTGACCAGACTGAACAAATCAAATGGCCACACATCCATAGGTCTCTGCCACATGTGCTACTGCCACCAGTTCTTCCCTCAGCAACGTTTACAGGGCAGTAGATTAGGTTCAACATTATTCATCTGGATAAATTGTGTGCATGTTATTTGTGCTCTTCATGGTTGGTCATAGTGGGAATGTGCCTCCACAGCCCTCCCGGCAGCTACCCCCAGGCCTCTGGAAAAGGCACCCTGAAGAGGCATGAGGCTGTGAGCCACCAGCAGGACCTGTCAGCCCCCTGCAGAAATTAGACAAGTTGCATACTCCTCAATGCTTGGATTGCTTGTTTCATTACAAATAAAAGCAATATGCTATGGGTTTGATTTCACTGCTGTCCTGAGGGAAGGGTGAGGAGAAAGGTAGTGTGAAATTGGTCCATCTCCATTTGTTCCATGGTGTTTAAAAACAAAAAAAACAAACAAACAAAACAAAACAAAACAAAAAAACAAACAAAAAAAAACCCCACCAAACAAAAAAAGACCGTTAAACACCTCAGTGCTCTGGTCAGGCTACTGGCAGTGCTGAGGATGTTAGAAAGTGCCTGGGCATTGGCTAAGTCTAAAATTTTAGAGCAGTGTTAAAGAAATATTTTTCTCATTGGACTCCTGTTTTTGAAGACTTTTTTATGACTGGAACTATCTAAGGAAAAAAAAAAAGGTTGATTAAGGTTTTCTTGGGGCCCATTGAGGCTGCCCCAGTGATGGGAATGCCAAAGAGCAACCTCTGGTGTGCGCTAGCTGTGCAGCTTTCCTGGCGGTGGGATGTCGTGACTTAGTGTAAGAGTATTTTGTCCCTACTGTGGAAATTCGCTATTTCAGTGTTTCTGGTATTGATGACACAAGACTGAATAAAGAGAATTTGAGTTGGGAGGGAGAAGAATCTTCATTTACACCCCAGTTGTGGTCAGTGTTAATTATTTCTGTGTTGGTGTTTCCCCCTGCTCAATTGCGGTCAGGTAGTGAACTGTGATAAACTAGTAACAAGTTGTTTTCCCCAGAGGCTGCAATATCAAGGAAGTACAGTGCAGAGCCAGCATGGAACAGTGTGTGCCGTTACCCTGGCATAGCCTGGGGGCTTCCTCCTTGGTCATCACAACTGCCCTCTGCAACCCGCTACTCCTCTGACTCAGTCGCTACAGCAAGTGACTCCTGTCACTGTCACACATGCAGTGGAAGTCTTGTTTCATTAACCTGGAAAAATACAAGCTAACTCTTCACTATTACAGGGAGTGTCCCCACTTGCATAGCAACATCAGTCTCTTTCCTCAGTTTCGAAGATTGGGTTTTGGTGGTTTTGTGGGGGGCTTTTTGTTTGTTTGTTTTTGTGAGTGAAATTGCCTTTTGATGTTCCTGAAGCAAATTACAGAAACTGTAATTATGATGAAGTCTGATGGGTTTGGGTTTTTTCTTTTGTTTGGGTTTTTTTGGGTATGTGTTTTTTTGGTGGGTTATGTTTTTGGGTTTGTTATTTTGTTTTAATAATAAAAAGAGGAGGGCAAAACCTTTGCAGCCTCATTCATCTGGAGTGACGTTATTTCATACTATAGCTATGCCCTATAGTATCATTGCAGAGCCTAAGAAGATTAAACTAACCTGTATTTCATGAGGAAATGAGAGCATAGGTAATTGTTTAACTTGCTAATCTCTTGAAAATTATTGTTGACCATGTTTTAAAAATTCCGCAGAACGATAGTAAACAGAGACACTTTATTCCAAAGGGCCTAGTCTATGAAACCCACATGATTTCTTTTTCTAAAGTATGTAACCTGCTCAGGATGTTTCTCCACCGCTTACTGTAGGGTATTTGATCCAAGGCAAAGAGGTTGCTGAAGTCAAGAGTTGAATATGTTTGTAAACTGTAAGGTAGGGAAACTGGAGAAATTTCTTGTCTAAGTATGTGATTCTATCAATGTGTCTGTGTACTTCATCTTTGTATCTCCCCTCGCTATGGTGCTGCTTCTTTCCTTATGTCTCAGTAAGACTGAGTGCCCCTCAAGCAGCAACACTCTTGCTGGGGTCCATGAGACACTTAGTCTAGCTTTAGGAGGCTCAAAATAAATACCTGGAAGTTACATTTCCCGTATTGATTATTATCTTATTGCTTCTTGGTTTTGTATCCAGGACTAGTTGAAAACATTTTGTTTACTCTTCTACTATACAACTTGTCCAGAAAATAAAAGAAATTTGATGTTTCATAAGGAAAAACATTCTGGAAGCAGCATAAGGGTCATGTTTTTGCTTACAGACAAGTTTGAATCTGCTTTTGATGTAGAATCCTGATACCATTTTTTTCAATGTGTGTGTTTATTTTGCTGGGATTTTATAGCTTTTTAAACAGAAGCTCACAAAATGTTTCAGTGGTGGTTATGGCAGTTCACGAGAACATTTTCTTATTCGTTATTTCTCCTTTGACCAGCTCTATCTATTCTCTCCTTCCAATCCGTATTTAACAGATGAGTGTATCTCAGTAATGAACATTTGAGAATATCACAGTCTGTGTGTGTGGCAGTTCTCCAAACAAAGGAGGAAAACTCTGTGGGACAGCTCCTGGGTGCTCAGCTTTAGGCATCTGTTTAATTGTTCCTAACAAGCTGAAAGCAAAACGGACAGGCAGACACAATCAGATATATTAATTTGCATTTCTATGACATTTCCCATGCTAGGGTAGCATTTGGCAGTATTCTCTCCCTGGAGTATGAGAAAATGCCAGGCTTGCTAAGGGTGGGCCTTTCTTCCCTGTGTGGTGCCTGAAAAGGGCAAAGGTAAGAGGTGGAGAAACTCACAGCCTTATTAAATCACTTACTAAGTTTTGAGATGAACCTGTAACTTTAAGGGTGTTGCATCTGACCCTTGTTTACTTCAGGATGATTGGGTTACTGGGATTCATTTGCTGTTATGCTCCTCAGGTAAACTGGCTGATGAAAAAAAACATGGTTGGTTCAGATGGAGTAAGTGCTGTTGCAGAGGCAGAAATGGAACACATAGGTTACCAAGTAAGTATGTAACCTACGTAAGTTAAAATCCGTGGAGTGAGCTCTGGCGCCGCAGCCTGGGTGTACCCCAGCTGTAAAGCTGGCTGCAGCCAGCAGGGGCTGGCACCAACTCCCTGGGCCAGTTACTGGTATCTGTCTGAATGTGGGAGATCTCTGCTCTCTGACAGTCTTCCTGAAACCCCTGCTTTAATGCTGAGGACGTATTTCTTCCTGAAGCAATTGCCAAGTGAAAGGCCGGTTCCCTGCAGCTGTTTTACTGAAGTCATGCCTATTCTAGGTTTTGAGCCTGTGCTAGCTCTCCTTGATGATCTAACGAAGGTCCTCCCCTAGTTAAGGGATATATCAGTTTTCCTTGTGAAGGTCTTATGGGGCCTACAAAGGGTTGTCTTGGAAGAACTAGTGAGAGTTTGATTCACAAAATTGCTTTGATGTTCAGCGTTAACCGTTTGCAAAGATAGCCAGGATAAAGGAGCTGCATGAGCAGCCCCAGTTTCTTGTGCTTTTTTTGGGATGGCTGTTTGTAAGGGTGCGTACTGGAACCAATCTACCAGCGTGCGGCAGGCTAATAGCTTGCAAGTCCCATTTTTCCAAAAAGCTGTTGGAAAATTCACCACTGTTGACGTGATCTGTTTATATGCACTGAACAGCTTAATACTTTAAGTGTGGGAATATTTCTAGCTTTTTTGGGGGCCGAGAAGGGTAGGTGGGTTAAATGACTGTTCCTGTGTAGTTAACTGAAGTCATCTTGAGATTAAAGCTAATTTAAACTGGATGCTATATTTAGCATTTATGGTGCTAAAAGGATTATAGGAAAATAGATACTACATAAGTGGCCATAATCTTCTCACTGTTGGTGATACTTGAGTGACAGAGAATGGGGTGCCAATCTGAGATTAAAATTCTAATTTTAGGGAGCTAACAAGAGTCACATTGAAGCAAAAAGGTAAAGATGGATCAAATTTTGTTGACTTAATTTTTTTAATTGGGCCTCAGACCCACTTAAAACCTTGCCATCAGACCTCTAACTGAAGCCTGTGATTCTAAATTATGTACTATTTCCATACGTCAATTTAATAAAATCAAACTAGACACTTGATGGAACAGCCAGGATATGTTTTCAGAGGTCAGTTTTTTCCACTGCTTGAAGTTTGACAAGCCACCTCTGTGCCATTATTTTTGATTGCTGGAGGCAGTACTTAACCAGCTCCTCCTCCATGTTACCTCCAACACAACAGTGACAGGAAAGCCCAGCCTGGGATGTGAGGAACCACTGCAGATTTGCAGCTCCAGTACTACCCCTTGGTCACATTACAGTCACCTTGCCTGAAAAGTCCTTCAAGTTCACTGCTTTTCCATCACCCTGAGACAAAAAAAGTTAAAAATAAAATAAAGTGTGAATAATAATGCTGTTTGCAGCCCTGGCCTTACAGCTGTCAGGAGGGTGGGTTACTTCTGAAGAGATGTAAACAAGTCTTAAACCAGGAGAATCCTATCACTGTGTTACAGATGAACCAGTTTCTCTGAGTTAAGTTGTCAGTGCAACTGAGAAAGGAGTGGCTGCTAGCACGTAAACACTGCAGGAGCCTGGTGGCTCAGTGAGAGGTAATGCACAGCACTGGCTTACTGGTGTTTGTTTACAGTAAACTGGGAGTTATTCCACCTTCTTTCAGTCATATTTAATGGCTGCCAGCAGGAGGGATGGATCTTGCATTCTCAGTGTGACCAAAATGTAAACAAAATCGACATCTGGAGAATATCTGAACTGGGCGCTCTCTTATTCCTGCTTGTCTGTGGTCTTTAAAACAACAATTAAACCCTCTTAATGGGATTTGTGTACCATATGGCACCTTCCCCACAGGATGACTCTTTCATGTTGCTATCCTGACATTTGTCCATATTTACAAATAGTTTACAGCCAGAAAACCAGCATGCACCATTTAAAGACACCCAAGGAGAGATCACCATCTCTTTGGATACTCTTTATTTGTATATACTGTCTGAGGCATAATGTTTTCTTGTGGTGGTAAGTGAGTGGAATAGACTACAGTAGCAAGCTCAGGCTTCTGAAATCTTATAGAAAAAGAAGTTAATAAATGCTCAGTGCAGGATCCAAGGGTTACTATTGGGTAACAGGATGCTGACATGCTTCTAGTCTTGAATTCCTTTGTTTTGTTTCAAATACACTCATTTCTGCTGGTAATGAATTATCAAAAAGATCAACTGCAAAAGGACACCAATAAACCAGTTTTATGTGGTCAATATAAGACAAAACACATTGAGGTATTGCTTGTCCTACTGATGTTTGGCTTTTCCTTTTGTTTCATCCTAATCCCATTTCAAAGCACTGAGGTTCAGACAGTAGTAGTTACACAGCTGTGTGGTGATAGATTGAGACTTTAATTATGGGCAATGCTGTGGGATTAATGTTTCTAATTTCAGCTGCTGAGTGGGTTTTCACTGGAGTCAAGAACTTTTGTAGTTTTCCACTGTTTCTGGTCTAAACTTGTTGCTGCTTCTTGTGCTACATTTATAAGTATGGCTGCTATACATTCAATTTCAAACATCATCTTTAGGTGATAGTGGCAGAGGTGCTGCTGCCTGCTGTGGAATAGACCGATGGGGAGAGCAGAGTGTGTCTGTGTCTCTGCAATTCCTCTGGAGGGCCCTGTCTCTGAATGAGCAGTGGGACCATACAAGACTTGGTACTTCCTAACATTTTAGACAAGTGAAGTTGGCTAGTGTGACTCCCTTCAGCAATCACATTGGGATCAGATTTGACCATGTCTGTGGTGTGCTCCACTTTCTAACTGCTCTGTGGGTGAGTCTGAAGAAAGCAGTGGAACGTTTCAAGATAGTTTTGGGCTGCATGTAAAAGAAAGCTTTCTTACCTTCACAGGGCTTGAGCACTCTCTGCTGCTATTCAACAGCAAAACTATACACTCGGTGAGCTTTTTTGTTTGTTGTTAAGTCCTGTTCCAGAACCATATTGCAATGTTGTGGTTTCCCCCCGACCCCCTTATGTGCCAAAACAGAGTTGCTGATGGCCACCTGGCTGCTGTGGCAATTGCTCATTCCTACCTGAGGAATGGATCATGATCTCTCAAACACTTGCTGTCAAAATCCTAGCTGATTGTCAAGGCTGACTGCCTGTATTGGAAGAGGACATAAGAGTGGGAGGAAGCTGGAGTTCACAGACAAGCAATTTTGCTGAACTGGCAGGGTTTCATGCTATGTACCTTCATGTAGCCTGGAATTCACTGCATTCACTCAGTTACTCCTGGGGGGTACCAGGCTAAAACCTCATTCCACATGAGTACTTTTTCTTCCCTCTTTTTATACTTCTGCTCTGGTAACCTGTGAAAGGAAGGAAAAACATACTTGGGGTAATACAAGAAAAAGAAACAACTTCAGGGACTGTAAGATCGTTTAGTTTGTCCCGTGAATGTCAGGATAACTTAAAGTTCAGTCACTACACATAACTGCTTCTGGGACTGCAACATAGATGCATCTGTTGGCACAAGCAAGGTGTAGAGAAAAAGAGATTTTATTTTTTTTTTTTCTTGTTGAGAAGGAGCAATGGTTCATCCACCTGATACCTCTCTCTGATTCCAGCTTTAGTGCACGTCAGAGTCAGGAACGCCTCCTTTCTATTACCC
This sequence comes from Psophia crepitans, assembly GCA_013399095.1. NCBI lineage: Eukaryota > Metazoa > Chordata > Aves > Gruiformes > Psophiidae > Psophia > Psophia crepitans. The sequence continues at coordinate 482,172 of VWZZ01000419.1, forward strand.
TTTCTCCTGACCATGAGGCCAATGTCGCCCACAATGCTAACTCTGCATCCTTGCCAGTCATAACACCTGTGGCATCATTTGAGCCATCATGGAAACATTGCAGGCACACTGAGTGCAGTGTAGGCAGTCCTGTTTCACCAAGGGCTGAGGAAATAAAGGTATGCATAGGGTAACTAAGGGTTCAGAGCTTATAGAGCTGGGAAGGACAACCATAATCATCTAGTCTGAAACTAGGCTAAAGGTGTATCTTCAGAGCTATCTGTCTAAAGGCTGCAAGTGATGGTAGTTTCACTAGTTCTCCTGATAAGCTGTTTCTGTCTTTCATTACTACTGGGAAATTTTCCGTTATTTCAAGGTTGAATTTATCTAGCTTCAACTTTTATTCATTGGATCTTTGTCATCCAGCTTGGAAAGCTCCTCACGTATATCTTCCCCAAGTGCAATTACCTAGACAGTGTGATGAAGCTATGTCTAGGCTTTCTCTTCAGTGAGCTGAAAATGTTGAGCTCCTTACCCATCACATCAGAAAGCTTGGGCTTTTTTGTTAAAGCCAGAGAATTCATTTGTGACACTCACTTGAACTCTGTCCAATGTCTTAAAATCCTCTTTAAAATGCAGATGCAGGACAGGATTCAGTAACCTAGTAGGGGTCTTGGCAGTGCTGCCCAGAAATGCTGAAATCCTTCATTATTTCTGCTTCATTCTCTCCCCTGCCCCACCCCTCCATATTCAAGAACCTCATTAGACCTTTTTGCTGCAGCATTGCCCAGACAGCTTACATTGAGGCGATTATCTATAATGACCCCTAAATCCTTTTCTGAGCTCTGTTTTTCAAAGCAAAGTCTTCCATCGTGTAAATATAAGAGACTGCCATTCTTGGACCTCAAACACTTGTCTTACCAAAATACATTTGTCAGGTTACAGCTATTTACCCTCGTGGCTAAGTCATCCTATAATGATAACCCATCTATTTCTTAGTACTCGACAAATTTTTGTCACCTAAATATGTGACTGTAGCATAGAAAAGCAAAAAAACCCCTCAAAAACATCCCAAAGCCTGGATCAAGGAAAAAGTCTCTCTGGCTTAAAAATGTCCCTGTTCAGTGATATCTGCCTACTAACTGTATCTTAAGATCTGTCAGTAGCCTGTTTTTTAGTCCATAAGGCATGTTATGTGCTACTTCCATAGGAGTTATAATTTGTCGTATGTTACTCAAGATGTCAAGGGTTCATTAGCACACGTGAGCCTTTGCATTAGTCAGAAGTACTTATCCTTCCTGGAAGCAAACATCATGATCCAAATTTCTTCCCTTCCAGTCAAATCAAGTCAATCCCAAATTGCTGGTTCTCATTTTCTGCCCCTTCAGCTGGAAAAATCTTGTACTTTTTTTTTTCTGCAAAGGGTATAGTGTCAATAGGGAAATGGAAGAGTTGTGCAACAGCCTGGTGGTTTTCCTGGGCAAGAGATGTACATTTGACTGCCACCAGGATAAGGACAAATGGATTTGAATCTCTGCACTCCCAGATGAGTACTATTGCATAAAAGCATCTCTTTTGGCCATAACAGTGATTTATTACTCATTATATGAAAAGACAGGTTTCAAGTTGCCTAGTCCCAGTTTTGAATCCTTGTGGGAAAACAGCCTGCAGGGAGGTGGCTCAATGTGGTGCCAAAGGCCAAGCAGGCAGGATATGAAACAAAAACCCCCTATTTTCAGATTTATGGTCTGTTTAAAATGCATTTCCTTGCCTTATGTATGGATCCTACTGTTGGGGGAGAGCTTATGTATCAAACTTGGACTTGAGGACTATCCTCCAGGAGCAGGATATTGCATGCCTGTGCCAAGTATCTCAATATGTAGTCTCTTTGTAGATAAAGGGCTAACTCAGTAGATCAGCCCACTGTCTTGTCTCCATTCTCCATTAAGATTTTTCTTTGGCTATTTCAAGAAAGTTGAAATCTTTCCAGTGAAGGAAAGGCTGAGGAGCCTTCTGGGAAATATAGGATTTGATCCATACTTCAGAGGTACCACTCACTGTGTTACTGGGCCAGAAGCATAACTGTGGAGCGCTGATCAGCTTTGAGGTTCAAACTGACTCTGGCTCAGTAGTGAAAAAGCTAATAAATATTGCCATCAAAGCATTGTTTTTTTGTCTTCCCTCTATTAATTTAATAACATTTCCCCTGCCCTATCTGTAGTTAATAGCATCCTTAAGCTTCTGCTTGTACAACTGCTTTTCAGCACAACAACCTCTCATCTAATGTGATATATTTTGCTTGCAAAACTTCCTGCATTTGAATGATGGGTCAGCTTGTGAAAAGAGAAATCAAGAATGCTGCCGTAGCACTTCCTTATGTAGTTCAGTGGGACAAATCTTGGGACAGTGGGCACAAATCACTGAACGGCATGAGGGGAAAAAAAATAAATCTGTTCTCACTGTTCATCAAGAAAATTCAAATAGTGACTTCTCCAGCTGTTGTCTGCCAAAATACAGTTTGTTTTCACTGTCGAGATCTAAAGCACATTTTTAGCACCCTTGCTATTAGGACTTGAAAGTTTGCTCTTTGCTTCCAATTGTAACACTTTCTTTGCTGGTTTTCATATGTAAGTGAACTGTCACCATTTCAGTCCTTTCTTTGAAATAAGGTATATGGGTTTATAGGCCACAAATACTTGTCCTACAGTCACATTCTTGTACTACCAGTTAGAAATAATTATTTTTAAAACTTGACTTATGATAGCACTGCATTAAGACATTAGACCATGCTTTATAATGATAGAATTATTTTTCAGATTCCCAAGAACAAGTTGTTATTAAAAGGAAGCACATTTTCTACCATTTGAGAACTACTGAATTACGTATTGTCCTCTGAAGCATATTTCTAAACAGTGTTTAATTAGTTTACATTAATCTAAAACCTGGATTAATTAAAATTAGATTAGAATCATAGAATGGTTAGGGTTGGAAGGGACCTCAAAGATCATCTAGTTCCAACCCCCCTGCCATGGACAGGAACGCTAGCCCAGATTGCCCAAAGCCCCATCTAACCTGGCCTTGAACACTTCCAGGAATGGGGCCTCCACAGCTTCTCTGGGCAACCTGTTGCAGTACTTTGCCACCCTCACAGTAAAGAATTTCTTCCTAATATCTCATCTAAATCTCCCCTCTTTTAGTTTAAACCCATTACCCCTTGTCCTGTTACTATCCCTAATAAACAGCTGCTTGCCAGCTTTCCTGTAGGCCCCGTTTAGGTACTGGAAGGCTGCAATTAAGTCTCCTCGGAGCCTCCTCTTCTCCAGGCTGAACAACCCTAAATCTCTCAGCCTGTCCTCGTAGGAGAGGTGCTCCAGCCTTCTGATCAACTTTGTGGCCCTCCTCTGGACTTGCTCCAGCAGCTCCATGTCTTTCCTGTACTCAGGACTCCAGAGCTGGGCACAGTACTCCAGGTGGGGTCTCACAAGAGTGGAGTAGAGGGGGAGAATCACCTCCCTCAACCTGCTGGTCACAGTATTTCTGATACAGCCCAGGACACAGTTGGCTTTCTGGGCTGCTAGCATACCCTGCTGGCTCATGTTGAGTTTTTCATCAACCAGCACCCCCAAGTCCTTCTCCTCGGGGCTTATCCATTCTTTGCCCAGCCTGTAGTTGTGCTTGGGATTGTGCTGACCCACGTGTAAGACCTTGCACTTGACCTTGTTGAACTTCATGCGGTTCGCATGGGCCCACCTCTCAAGCCTAGCAAGATCCCTCTGGATGGCATCCCTTCCCTCCAGCATGTCGGCTGCACCACACAGCTTGGTGTCATCAGCAAACTTGCTGAGGGTACACTCAATCCCACTATCCGTGTCGCCCACAAAGACGTGAAACAGTTTCAGCTCCAGTACCACCCCCCTGAGGAACACCACTCATCACTGATGTCCACTTGGACATTGAGCTGTTGACCACAACTCTGAGTGTTGTCATCCAGCCAATTCCTTATCCACTGAGTGGTCTATCCATTGAATCCATGCCTCTCCAATTCAGAGACAAGAATGTCATGTGAGACAGTGTCAAATACTTTGCACAAGTCTGGGTAGATGTCGCTCTTCCCTTGCCCATCAATGCTGTAACCCCGTCACAGAAGGCCACCATATTTGTCAGGCACGATTTGCCCTTAGTGAAGCTGTGTTGGATGTAACCAATCAACTCCTTATTTTCCATGTGCCTAAGCATAGTTTCCAGGAGGATCTGCTCCATGATCTTGCCCGGCACAGAGGTGAGACTGATCAGCCTGTAGTTCCCCAGCTCTTCCTTTTTCCCTTTTTGAAAATGGGGGTTATATTTCCTCTTTTCCAGTCAGTGGGGACCTCACCAGGCTGCCATGACTTCTCAGATATGATGGAGAGTGGCTTGGCCACTTCATCCACCAGTTCCCTCAGGACCCGTGGATGCATCTCATCAGGTCCCATGGACTTGTGTACCTTCAGGTTTCTTAGATATTCTCAGACCTGATTTTTAAAACAGGTAATTGAATCTGCATCTGAAATACCTCACAATGTGAAATCAACTTTTAGGTGCAAATTCTTAGTTGTATGGACTATTTCTGTGGGTCAGAGTCTCAGAAGAGGTAGCAGCTTGCTTCAGCTCCTTTTGCCTTGACTCTGACAGTGCTCAGCGGAGTTGTATCTAACCAGTGTGCGGGAGGCTGAGCCCTGAGATTGTCTCCTGTTTCTTCAGAAATGAGGAAGATCTGTAGCCTAGCGCAGTGCCTTTACTCAGCCCTAGCTCTGCTCTTCTGACGGTTCTATGATCTGATGCTGTGTTCTGAAAAATTCCAAACATGGCTAAGATAGAAAAAAATCCTGCCTGTGGAAAACCAAGGATCTTAAAGTATTAAAAAAATAATTCTTAAATCTTTCATGTACAGTTTCAATTGTATTCATAATAATTCCAACTTGCATCTTATTGATGTCTTAGAATCTTCGTGCTTTCTGTTGCTGTTATTATTGGACATTTTTGTCTTTTAATAACACACAAGAGATTACCTTACATTAGCAAATTTCCAAACAGCATCTAAAATAGGTGTGTGAACATGTGTGTTCACCACTTAAAAACTCTCATTATTTTACATAATCTTAATGCAACAGATCCATCCTCCCTTTTTCTCTGCAGAAAGTGGAATGCCTGTTTTCATAAAAAAGCACCGAGTATTTACTGTTAGCCTGTCTAGGGTAGCTCATACAGAATATGCATACAAGGTAGATGGTACCAAATATTTTTGCATTTTACCTCCAAAATGCAAAGGTACCAAATATTTTTGCATTTTACCTCCAAAATGCAAACTCTCAATATCATAAGCTGAGGCATGAGTGTCCACTTAGCCATCCTCACAGGTGAAATATGAATAGAAATTTCAGTGAGATGTGACAGGAGGGATAAGTACTTGTGACTTACACTTACTTTTATTATAAGGATCTTACATTACACTTCTATCCCAATTTGTTGAACCAAACCAGTCATTAGCATTTGGATCCATATTTAGGAATTTGGCAATCTTTTTTTCTCCTGTGGTGACAAAGCCAGCTCGCTTTGCTGTTTTACAGTAATGCAATTCAAAGTAGTAATGTGATAGACTGGGAACAGTGCAGATTCTTCCCCTGACCCTATTCCTAAATCGGGTTGTAATGCTCTGATCAGATGTACAAGAGGTGCTGGGAAAAACACATCAGAAAGTATATGGAGCACATGAAGAATGTGTACTGCAGAAAAACTCAACTCGCTTTTATTGAACTGTAGGGTGTTTGTACGTGTGGGCAGTGCGGGAAAGCTGAATCAGCAAGACCTTGATTTGCAGCATTATTGAGGACACAGTAACTTCATTTGGAGTTGTGGGCATTTAATAGCCTTGAAAATAGGACTGCAAGGGATGCTATTTATGGTGTGAGGCATTTCTGTCTGCTGAAAGAAAACCTGAAGAAATTATGCTGTTTGTGTCTAGGGATAAAGAGGAATAATTGCCTTCTATTTCTTTTTCAGAAGTCTGTTTTTCATCAGGGCATCAAAATACTCTCTCTGACACAAATGAGCAAAATGAGCAGAATTAGACTGCCTGTAAGAGGGATAGTAGGGTGATTTGGTAATATTGGATATAATACTGCAGATCACTGTGTGTTAAAAGTGGTTGGGTACCGAATCAAGTAATTGAACCCTAAGGAGACACACGCTTTTCACTCTGTTTAGACTGTGAGCAGCTGTTCAAAGCCTCTCCAACAAAGGGCTGCAATAGCTAATGAAGTAGCCTGAAGTGCTATCTAATTATTTTTAAACGTGGATAGGTTGTAGCCACTCTCATCTTTCATGACAGGACAGCTATTAATCACTGATGTTCAGATTAGCTGTTCGGTTTAAGCTGAATGCATCCAAAGGTTACACTTTTCTCCTTTATTTTGTTCTTATGTTCTGGGTTTTTTCCCCCTATTTGTGTGGGAGTGTTTTGCAGCCCCTGCATAACCCCCCGGGCTGTACTTTGGTTAGGGTAATATAAATTCTGTTCTTAATCATCTGGGATTCCCTGAGTGTGAAAACCTGATGGGATTATGCATGCTCCAGCGTAACCTACTCGGGATACAGGACCTTGTTGTGACAGGCTTTATCAGGGTGGTAGCAGATATTCATTGGCAAGATCTGGACAACCAGCAGCGCCAGAGGGCACTGGGCCAGTGTGGTTGTGGTGAAGGCAGACTGTGTTAAGGATAAACTGTGTAATTAACTGGAAGCGTGCGCTGGGCTGCTTGACGCACTGCAGTTTGCTTTCAGGCATTTTTCTGAAAGAAATGGCACACTTGTTGGTACGCTTGTTACGGGATTCAGCCAGTTCTTCTTAATATGAATGAATTAGTGGTGAGAACTAGTTATAGCTAGAAGAGGATTTTTGCCTTGATGATCAGTTCCTGGAAACTTTTATGTTTATTTCTGTCTCATTTTTGTTTGTGGTTTTTTTTTGTTGGGTGGGGTTTTTTTGTTGATTTTTTGGGTTTTTTGGGGGGCGAGAGTGAGATTATCCATGATCCAATAAAAGAGCCATGAGCTACTTCATTTCCTCCACTCTTTGGTAGGAAGTCAGCAGCCAAGGCATTATGAACCAGGAGGTGTTTAAGGCCATTCAGTTTGTTCAAATGCTTCATTTGCCTCTTTTCACTCAGTCAAGATTCTTTGTAACTTGTATGAAGGAGCCCCTAGGCTGGGACAGCTATGGGCCTGACTGGTTGAGAAGCACTCATTTAAGGTATTTAGGGTGGGGATGAATGACAGGAGAAATGATTCAGATTTTATGTACATCCTTAGGTTTGGAGGCGTGGAGTGAAACCGAGTGGAATCTCTGAGAAGATGGGAGCAACCAGAACTCAAAGCTACTCAATGCAGCACAGTGCACAGGGAATCATCTGAAGTGAGGTCTCACTCTAGAGAGCTGTGGGGGACCTGTCTTGGGTGGGACAGCATGTTCTCATGTAACTATAATGCCCTGTACTGCCTCCGATGTGGTCTCAATTTATAGCACTACACTGGGCTATATGAACATGTCCCATGTGCTTCAAAGCACGTCTGTAAGTTTTGCACCATCCCTAGGTCTTAAAGATTTCAGTGACTTTGTTAGCTTGCATTTCTTCAGTGTGGCCATAGAGGACAGCTTTGGATGCTGCTCAGGACAGAGGCCCTGTTCCTCTCAAGGCCTGAATACCACTGAGCAACTTTATGTTCGCTAAGTAATAATACTTGGATTTACCCATCACTAGCTTTCAGTAATAAAATATGAAAAAGAATACACAAACCTAAACAGAGGCACATTAAAATTTGTAGCTATCAGAATGAAGAAACAGCTCTGCTTCTTTCTACTCCCACGATAAAAGGTTTACAGTAAAAGTAAGTCAAAAATCAGTCTGAAAATGGACTAAGAGCATGAGACAAGTTCCTAATTGAGGTACATTGCTTTTAAGCCAAAGGGGACTCAGACCCTAACCAAATGTCTTAAACTGTTATTTATTACATTATTACATATAGTTATGTCAGCCATAATGTGTTTCAGTAGGCAAATGTGAAAAACACTCCTCAAACTGTGAACCTCAGAAAATACACAGCTCAATTTAATTTTACTGGGTGTCCCATCGTTCTTGTGCTGTTGGAAGCAGCAAACGATCATTCCACCTTCACATCCTCTGAACCCCTGGTTCAATAAGCCTGTCTCTGGCTCATCTCCAGCTACCTCTTCTGAGCCAGCACTCTCCTTCATTTCATCCTGACTGTGTTCAAGCTTCTCCTTATGTTTGATCATCCCTGTGGCCCTTTTCTAGCTTAACTATATCCTCTGTGAGTTGAAATGACCCAAACTACGCACCCTATTTAATACGTCTAAGTACAGTGGGTTTCCAGTGGTGTGATCATGTGTCCTCTTTTGTCACCTATTCCTTTTTTAATGTCTTTTAGCATTCTGCTGGGATTTGTCAGTACGACCCTGCTGACAAGTGAACTGATGATTTCAAGACCTGCCCAGGTTTCTTTCCTGAGAAAGAGATAATTACAGATTCAGAGTCTGCCACTGTAGATACATAATTAAATGCAATTCTGTGCCCATACACATTATTTTGCACTTATCAGTGCAAACATTTTGTCATCTGCTCACTTAACATTATGTGTACCTAAGATGTAAGTCTGAGCTGCCAGCTTTAGATGTGATTATTCTGAGTAATTTTGCCATGACATTATTCACTGCTCTGTCGGGTAGTTTGTGACTGGATTGAGCCTCATGAGTCCCAAAGCACATCTCCAAATGGGATCCTGCTGGTTAATTTGTGACAGAATGACATTTATTTCCGTGCTCTAGCCATGAGGGGAATTTCCCCTCTATCCACTGATTGTTTAGCTTCCAGGATTGCACCATCTACCTTTTTGTAATCCACACACAACTGTTTTACCTTCTAATATGTTGGAAAGCATCATAGGGACAGATCAGCTTTTTCTATGGTTAGCTTCAAAAACTCTTTCACTGTCAGTGCTTGGAAATGAACCATACGATCCCTGTAAGAATCAATTAGGTTTGGCTTTTTGTATGCAGTGTCTCGTAGTCTGTGTGTCATTCACATATTTTTTTGCAAATGGGTCATTCTGAGACACATTTTGTAGTAACAGGCAGCAACAACTGACAAGTTTTTTATCCTGTAGGCAATGTGAGCAACATGAGCAAATACAAATGTTTAAAATAGACATTTCTAATGTTAAAACTATATGAATTCTGATAATTACAAAATAAGTGGATTTTAATTGCTCAAACTCTTTGGTCGCAACTGATTCAGTGGTTGTTTTCATCTGTGTAGAGCATAGGGGAATTTAATGGCAGATGTGAAGTTAATTTTTATTCTTATGACTTTTTTAGTATAGAATCTGACCCATACCTCCCTTTAGATTTTGCTCAGTGTTTGATAAAAAGGTGAATGTTTTCATGATGCCCTATGAGCTTGTTGATTGTCTTGGTAAGCGGCAGCTGCAAAATCTGATGCAGTTTAGTGTGTGACAAAGCTGAATATCACATACTAATTCATTTGAACAGGAGCCGAGCTCCTTATTGGGGTAAAATTCCCATTAATATGTTTTTTTATGGAATTAGGGTGGCAGATTCATCATGGAAATTTGGGAACTCCCATTTTGGGTGCACTGAAAATGTGTTATTCGGATGAACAGTCTGTTTATACAGACATGTGGTGTAATACTAGATACTCCTTTAATCTTGTAGTAATCTAGACCTTACCATATGGACAAACTGCACAGATTGATCTGGGGAGGCCTCACTGGATAAACGAATACCTTGCTTCAGTTAATTTGCTGAGCTTTTATGTGAGTGCATAAGGGAAAAAAAAAATGCTTTCCAGCACATAGTTTATTTGCAGTGACATATAAAATGAGACTGATGACAATCAACACAGGTTTAACGCAGCTTGTTTGACAAGCAGCTTGTGATGGTTTGGAGTTATCTGTTTCTTTCAGTACTTCACTGCTTGTAGCTAATGCACGGCCTTTCCAATGTGCAACCACCTTTGCACATACATGTCAGGGAATGCACACGGTTTCCTCTACCATTTTGCTTCCAGTGATGTACCTGCATTAATTTCGCTTAATGCGATAATGGGTTATTTGGTTTTGTTATCAACCTCTGCTTTCTCAATCTTCTGTCCTGTGAGGAACTGCCATATTCCTCCTCTGTAGTTCTCATTCCCCAGGGCATATACAAAGGCATCCACCGTTGGCACAGTCTTGGCAATAACGGCAGGAATCTGTCATGAGACACAATATTTATTAATAAGAAAATGCACTGAGGAGCCAATGGGCCGATTTCAGCCTAGGCTCTGTTTCCCTTTAGCAAATGCCTGTCTCCAATGGCAGTAGCTGGCTGCCCCTGGAGAGATGAGAGGTAAATGCAATCTGGTGAGTTGGAGACCCTTGGTCAGGAAATCGTAGTCTCCAGGAGAAAGAATTTAGATCAGCATTGGCTGAAACTGGGATATTTCAGTTGAGAGTGAATGCAAACACTTAGCAGTAGTGAAGGGTGTGCTGTGGACACCTTCTGACAGATAAGTGGGGTGATACTGCTAATGCATTTTGTGTGGCGTACTGAATACCCAAGTACAGTAATGCATTTGGTGACCTGAAACTGGGCTGATTTGGGGACTGCGTGAAAGTTGAAAGGTTTTATGTGATATTACTGAGTCCCAGAGGCAGTCTTAGAGCCAAGACTCATAGAAAAAAGGGAAGAAAGGAGGCAGCATAACCTTAAGAGTGTTCAATTGCAGCTTCCCTGAGGAGAGAGAAGTATTAGAAAAATGAATGAGGCAAACAGTCTCTTCAAAATTGGAAATTTTGAGCTGGTACTTGACTCTGGGATGGAGACAAAAAGCTCCTACAAACCATGAAGCAGTACAGGCTACAGACCCCTAACTAACTGCTGAAGAAAAAACCTGACTTCCTAAACTGTTGCTTGATCAAACCAGTAATATAATGCCTGTCATATCGTCATGCTTAGCTGTTTTGCCTTAAAAGTGGTAGATGAACAAAATGCTTTCTTATATATGTTATAACAAGTACAACCAGTTGTGAGTAAATTGGCATTCTTCCATAGGAACAGAGAGGAGAGTAAGGAGAATGTCATTATTCGAATTCCCTCGAGTGGCATAGACGTACCATGCGGTATTTTGGTGAAATGAACATCACATTTTCAACTGCTGCGTAGAAGCATAAAAGGCAATAGGGACCCCAGCAAATGACCAGTGTCTTCAATGGTAAACCAGTATTAAACTGAAAAACAAGAGCAATAAATTCCTTTGCGTTTCACAACCACACACTGCAACAAGTGGAGTGGACGGGACAGATCCTGTAAGACCATGGTCTGTCCAGTAGCAGGAGAGTATTAGTCAGCAGGATATGCCATATCGTTGCTGCTTTGCTGTCAGCGTCGGAGGTGTGTGAGCGCAGCTCCCTCTGCATTGAGGGCAGCTTGTGCAGCAAGTCCCAAAGTCCTGTTCCTGGGAGCCGGGTGGGGAGTGGCAGAGGTGACAAAGACACTTATGGTAGATCAGTTAAATCAGTGTGTGTGCCAGACACAGAAGCTGTGGCCAGCAATCCCTTCTGAGGGGGAGGGCAATGTGTAAATTTAAAAACAGATGGAAAGGACATTTTCCTGACTTCTTAGAGGCTCTTGCAGACAAATAAACTGTGTGAAGGCACTACGACAGCAGTGCAACAGATGGATGCTGTGGCATCTGTGTTGTGGTAGTGGGATTCCTCTGTCCTTCATGCGAAGGCCTTATCCATGGTGTTCATGGCTAGCTGTTCCCAAGTATCATACAAATATTAATGAATAGGGAAGTGAAAATTTCAACCGTAACTTTTTTGCAGTGTAACTAGTCTGCACAGCTACAGAATATCGTTAAGAAGGAAATTACATGCTATTGCATAAACTCCGGAGGTGGTGGAGTCACCGTCCCTGGGGGTGTTTAAAGAAAGGTTGGATGTGGTACTGAAGGACATGGTTTAGTGGGTAATAGGAGGTGGGGGGATGGTTGGACTAGATGATCCTTGAAGTCTCTTCCAATCTTAATGATTCTATGATTCTAAGACAAATAATGAACTAAACTCATTGAAAAAGAGATTTATAATAACAAACACTGAGATTTGTTCAAGAAATGTGTAGAGGGCACATATATTTATTCCAGACAGCTACAAACCAGTGCCTGACTGTCTCTTTGCTGGTATAACTTCCCCCTTGAGAACTGACTGTCTTTACTGAGTGCAGGGGTAGGGCTGTGCCTGCCAGTCAGGCATCGTGCCCCAGACTGTATAGCCTGCACCTAAGGAAACAACTCGTATAATCACCACATTACATTCCCATAAACCTGCCATGCCGGAGCAATTCCTTTGTTTCCAGCTCATAAGGATTTCTCAATTTCCTCAGCCAAGTGTAAACAATTGGTATATAGGAAGGCTCTTCTCCCCCCACAGGGTGCCTGCGTGTTTCCTTGCAGTGCTGGCTGACTTCCTCAGTGATAAGCTAAGATCCTGTAGCAAAGAAGGAAATAATGATCCTTCCTGAGCAAAGTTTCTCTGGATAAATATTGATATGCTATTAGCAAACATTCTGTATGTTTGTTTTGTGAGAAGAGTTGGACCACTGTTGGTAGAGGGAATCCTCAGAGTCGCTAGATCTGCTTGGACAGGGAACTGTTTACAGTACTGAGCTGGGCAGATCTGGCTGGCTGGTCAAATCTTGAATCCTCTAAGGATGAGTTTTCCACGAACTTTCTGGGTGGCCCCATCCTGTGTTGCGCTACCCTCCTACTCAACGCTGGGGAGTTACCACAGAAAGAGCTGAGCCAAAGCCTCTGTGAAAGAAATTGGTTTTTTGAGGACTTTGTCTCTATTGGATGCAGGCCTATTTTGGCAAGACAGTTGCAGGGGCTGAGGAAGCTTTCTTACCTTATAGTGCCCACTTTTCTTGAACTTCTGGTGGATGGACTGATAGGCCGTCAGCATGATGAAGCCCGGGATCATGAAATTGAAAATGGACAGGGCAAAAAGGAATGTGATATAGTTTCTGGAAATGGTAGGGAAAGGAAAAAAAAGAGGTGGTTAATTTCTCTCTAGGGCATCTCTGTAAACTGGCTGTAAATATTCACTAACTTTTAATTTTAAAATTGCCAAAACCAGTTTTGGCAACGTGCTTTAGGTGCAGCATTTGCAGAAGGCCGGTTAAGTTGTGCCGTACTGTTGTGTGCAGGATGGATAGTATTGTAGAAAATCACAACAGGTGTTTGGTTTCTAAACCCAGGCATTCCCTACTCAGACATCTGTACTGGACTGCACAAAACCAAAACCGTTCTGAAAGAATTTCAAGTTATAAACCCAGAAAAGATGCAGCTTATGGATGACCAAGGGAGTAGCAGAAGCCTGAGCAGCAGCCTCTCCCATGGAGGAAGCCAACTTTAGCTGTTTCTGCATGACACCATGCGAGTCAAGGTAGCCGTGGGTCATGCCTGTCTTGCTCCAGCCACTGGGGAGGGAGATCTGCCCCAGCAACCATGATGAGGGACAGATGGGGGTTTTGATGTGCTGCTGAGGCCACCCCAGGGGACAGCAGCCTCCGCTCCCCCATGGGAGCTGGCCCCACACTCACCTGTCCCCTTTGCTGTAGTCCAGGGTGCAGCAGGTTCGAAGGGGTTCATAGTCATATTCCCCCCACCCCAGCAAGGGCATCACAGACCAAAAGGCAGCAAACAGCCATGCAAACACCATCATGGAGATGGCCGTGCTCCACTGCAGCTTGCTCCCTGTGGGAAGAGAAAAGGAGTCTTCATGCCTGGAACGAAACCGGCAGGCAAAGCTGCTCGCTGTGGGGTCAGAGCCAAGTGCCCTGAGCCTCAGGCAGAACAAGCGGTTGTCTGTGTTTTGAAGCCTGAAGCTGACCTAAGTCTGCAGAATCAGCCTTGCATAAAATATGAAGGAAGCTTTTAGACTTTAGGAAACAACAAATTGTACTTCCCTTTTGTGTGCTTTGCTCAGACAAATACTGTATTACTGCTCAGCTTTGCACCACACAGGAGGTACAGCTGCTGTTACAGACCTTATATTCTTGTGGTTTGGGAACATGTTCAGAGACTCAGATGATGCAGGGAGTAGGAGGAACAGGACGATGGAACAAATAGTGTTTGAAGAACTGCAGCCTTGCTTGCAGGGTGTGGGTCAGATCAGAAATGTGACTCTGCAGACACTCCCCCGCCCCTGCCTGCTTCCTTCCTGCCCTGCCAGGAGTGCAGGGCACGCACGGGTATTAAATCTAGCCTGTTCTAAAATTGGTGCTCATCAATATATTTGTGAATATATATACACAACTGAAAAAAAATCTTGTTCTAAAAATACTGCTGGTCAAATTACTTTGTCCTTAAGATCATTGCTTAGCCTGGAACAGGAAATGTTAAGCTCAGCATTAGTAATTTTTTTTCTAATTTTATAATAAAAATGATCATTTGTACCTATCTCATCCAGTTCCATAAAGTACCATAGGAATAGGTCAATGATTGAAATGGAAGACTGGAAACTTCAGAAGACACAGGAAGCGTTTCTTCATGGAAAAGGCAGGCAGGCTTCCTGGCTGCTGCAGGACATCGTGTAAGCCTCGCTGCTTGCGTGTAAAAAGGTCTGGATAACTTCGTTACCGAGGCTAACGTCTGTAATCACGCCCATGCTGAATAGCCCATGACGCCAGCTGCACCAGAAAGAGCACAGTGACTTTCCCTACTACCCTTTCTAATCAAATCTCCCATTAGGGAGAAGTAATGATGTAATTTTCACTGAGGCTGAGAAGCAATCTTTTTGTCTGCCCTTAACAGCAACATCATGACTGCAGGCCAGGAAGATTCAGGCCAATTCTGACCTTTCAGAAAGGTGGAGTGGAGGTGAGATGCATGAGGTGAGGCCCTGCTGTAGGATCAGATGCGGCTGACTTATGGGTAGAGAGCATGTAGGGGCTGGCACAGGCTGGAGATCCCTGTAAGGCAGCAACTCTACAAGGACTGCAAACTCACAGCATGTTTTGTGTTGCGCCGCCCTAGTACATTTTAAAGAAGGCTAATGAAGTAGGTGTATTAGGGAAATTGCTCTTTTACAGGAATGCTGATTCTGCCTTCTACCTTTGTCCTTTTTCTTATCTTCCAGAGGTTCTTCAGGGAAAAAAAACTTATTTGAATTACATTAAAAACAAACTTGGAAAAATTGTTTGGTGCAGGTTTTCAAAAGTTAGTTATGAGAAAAGAAAGGTGCACACATTGCAATTTAAATATCAAAGAAAAAGTAAAGAAAATAGTTTTTTATTAAATGCTTTATGTTTTAATATGATAGTTAAAAAATCAATTTAATTTTAGTAATTTAAAACATTTTTTAATAATTACTAATGAAGAATGATTAATAATGACTAATATCTGTCTTTTGTATGATTCCTACGTAGAAGATACACTTTGGCTGCAAAAGCTCAAATATTGCTTTGTAGTACTGGCGTAACTCTAGAATTAGATAGATGAAAATACAGATATAGATTCTGATTCAGGGGACTAGAAATAGGAGTCAAACTTTTTAGTAACTTGTAATTATTATTAATCTCCCAGTCCAAAGAAGCAATGTTAGCTGAAGCTGTATCTTTCAGAACTGCATCCTATTTAGGTATCTGCTCAAACAAGCATGTTAGAAGAGTTGTGACTCATCCAAGGTTTCCATTTCATTTGTGTTCTACATAGTGGTTCTCGTAGCGTGGCTTTACACAACTGTAACTTGTTATTGTCAGGACAAAGCTTATTACACAAGCTGTCAGGATATTTTTTTTTGCATTTTACATATTGTAGCAACATAGAAGACATTATCAAAGGCAGCTGCACTGAAACCTGGATCTGAATTGTGTTTCTTTTAAACCAAACTCATGCCAAAAGTAGCTTTATTGTTTTGGGAATACAAATTTGTAACTGCTAAGCCTGATATTCTGAAAAAAACCCTGAACTAAATCTTGGGGTTTTTTTGTTTCTCAGTAATTCCTGTAATAGTTAATACCAATTATTTTTTGTGGCATCTTGTGGCAGAAACTCTGCTGTCTTTCCACCCCATCCTTTCACTTCATGAACTACTGCAATGTGGTGAAGGTCTCAAAACACGATGGGCCCTGACTGTGGCACTCTAGTACCACTGAGTCCTAGCCGTACACTGGCACCTTATGGACCTTTGCATGTAAGGAAAAGATCCTTGCATTGACAAAAATTGCCCTCAACTGGTGGGACAGTGTTGGTGGCATGCTGAAGGCAGCCTGTGGCTGTCTGCACTGACAGAGGATGGCTGATGCAGCTGCCTGCATGTGTGCGTGGTCGGGGTTGGTGGAAATCTCACCTTCCCTGCTGTCGCCTTGCACAGAAAAGCAGGGGAAGCTCTGGCTCCCACCACCTCTGGTGTCTTTCACGGTGCCCAAACTCTTGGTGCCATGTGTTTCATCCGGCCCCATGTGGTACCAGCTGGGGTGCATGCAAGCAACAAGGAAGTTGTGAGGTAAAAGAAGGAAAAATTTTTAAAGTTACTTTTCCATGGGTTTTAGGGCACACCATTTTCTTGCTAGATGTAGAATGAAAGGACCATGCAATAATGGAGTCTGGCACCAGGCGTGTCTTGACAGCCTGCATTTGGAAAGCTCGTCTTTGGGACTGAGTTCATACGTTCTCTCTCCTCACATTTAAGGAGTCCCATTTTGGACACTAGAAAAGGAGACAATCAGAAATTACAAAATTAAATTTTACCTTCTGGATTTGGTCTTTTGCAAAATGAGACTAGTGCCGAAATAGTCCTAGTGAAATCAGCTGCCTTTTGACCCTCCAGAAAACATTTAATCAGAAGTAGTTAAAGGTGTATAATATAAACCAAATGTGATATTATTTTAGTTTTAACCAGAAAAAATACTTTCAGTACAAGAACAGTGAAAGAATTGTGCTCTATTCACGTGGCAAAAATGTCCTCCTCTGAGAGGGCCGACAGCAAGAGGGTACATCGAGAGCCGTTCAGTTTTTGTGCAGAACAGGCCATTGCTGCACCTTAAATGCCTTTTCTGGCCTGATAAAATTTAATGTAATAGCCATGTAGGTCCTAATTTAGTTAAATGTGTATATATGGAGTTCAGCATATGCTTAAGGATATAATTCTTAATTAGGGCCCAGAGCTGGCAATTTGGTCCTATTAAGTCTAATCACTCTTGTGCTCTGGCTTTCTCTCCTTGAAAAGCAAGAGGGAAGTTTCTCTTTTCCATACAGTGAAATACAGGGGATTTTAAATGGCTTCTGTAATTGCTTTGGACCAAAAAGAGGTCACTCTTATAAACAAAAAAACCCCCATTGTTTAAAGAGTACTAAAATTGTGATGTCAAAAGCTGAGATTTTACGAAGTGCTAGATGGAGCATGGAACAATCCTTTTGACTATGCTGGCCAGTTTTTAGTGACATAATCATAAACTATTGCTCCATCTTTAGTCTGTGGGGATATTTATGAATTTAGGTTTTTTGAAGATCTATAAATTGGTCAAACAGCTGATTTTCACAGAAAGAGCAAAAAACATCTCTGACACAGTGGCTACTTTTCAGGTAGATTTCAGGCTGATGTTCAAAAGGAATTTCTCAAACAAAGGGTCAACAGGATTTTCTGGGATGGAGGGGAAAAAAAGTCCTTTTTCCTCACTCTTGCAAATGGTTAAATTCTAATATCTGATATATTCCAGAAAAATACAGCTTGTACCAGACTTAATGTCATGCATCACTTGAAATGGGCAAAGTTTGTTAAAGACAAAAATATCTGAAAGTCTTAGAAGGGAAAATATGTATCAGTCATAAGTAAAACAGGTGTTGGTACCTACTTCATCTGAAGAGCAAAAAGCACCAGTCACTGGTGCTCACAAGTATTCTTTGTAGGAATAAGAAAGCTGCACTGCATAATAGCTGCTTCTATGCATATCATTAGAAAAACCTTTTTAAAATAACCTAATAAAAGGGATTTTTTTTTACTCCATTATTTTTTTTGCTGTGGTTCTCCATGATCATAAAGCTGTCTTAGTGATTACCTCCTGCTTCAGTGAAGATGCATGATCTGTATAAATATTGGCATTTTTGTCAGTGAAAAACTGATGCAGGTGCAAGACTAGATGAAGGAAGCATGGCAGGGTGGCTCCAGTGTGTGAGGAGGTAAGGATACGCTCCTAATTTGACAGAGCTGATGGCTGCAGTAGGAAGAAATGGTGGTTCGCTAATCTTTGAATACCAATATAACAACCTAGATTTCCTTGAATGTTAAGAATTAGATAAAACTTACTGGAATTCTACTTCTTGAAATTGAATGCTGCTGCAAAATCTCTGTTGATTTTGTTTGTATTTTCTCTCCTACGATTGAGAAAATAAATGACTTCAGGTATTCTAATTCCCTCTAATTCTTACATGCAGGTGTAAAATCTAGATCTTTGTCTTTCCTTTTAAAACTGTAAGTGTATGCTGTGGTTATGAAAGGTAAAAAACCTGACCAGTTCCCTTTCCCTCTCCACAATCTGCTGATGGCAGTGTGCTACCCTCTCACCAAAACATCTAACTGTGTGTTAGATCAAAATGTCTTCAGCAAAGATGTCTCTGTGGTAGATGGCTGCCTGCTTTCAGATCACTGACCCCCTGGGCTGTCCATCAGGTGCCCTCTGCCTGCCTGATCCCAAGCTCCAGTGAGACCTCCCAGGCTGCTGCTTCCTTCCTTCCTTCCTATGTTAAGAACATAATTCGGGATGTTTTCTTTACTTGAATGGCCAGGGAGGGAGAGCTAACAATGTCTACCTTCACATAAAATGTCATCTTCTGTCCTGAATGCTCGACTATTGATAGATAGCTTCCTCAGAGTTTGCCCTTTCCTCCTTCACTGTCAGGCACTAACATAAAACTGGGTCCATTTTCTCCTTTTCCCTCTAATGATCAAATTTTGAAATACAATATGCTGTTCTCCCATCTTGCTAGTGATTGACATTCAGACCCTTCAGACTCTCCTGCCTGTTCTCCTCTTATTGCACACTTTAGACTACAGATTTCTGTAGCTCTCTCCTCCTTACTGTGAAAGTAGTATCTCATAGGCCCCAAAACCAGATTAGGGGATGAAAAGAGTTGCCCAGCACAGTTGCCTGAGAGGAAGAAAGTGAGAAGAGGCAGAGTAAAATGTCTTGAAACTCTAGAGGTCATACTTTTTTCTTCAATATGCCCATCAATATCAGCCTGTTTTCTGATGAGTGACTTGTCTACTTATCAATACACTTTAAAGGCTAGCTCTTTGTCTCTCAGGGTTGCATTGACTTCCACATTTAAAAACTTGGTTAATTTTCAGGATGTTGGTGAACATATTTGTGTTATTAACATCCAGAATGACTGAAAAGTCCCATTTTTTTCTCATCTTCATGGTAATTTCTCACATTCTCGTCAGATCTTTCTTCCTCAGAAATACGGATAGTGGTTAATCAAGTGTCAAGCTGATGAATGGCACAGCAAAGGTATTTTCAGAAACTGTTAGGACATAACAAAAACATTGGGGATGATGCAGTTGAGTCTGGAAGGAGTACCAGTCCCTGGGGAATGAAGATAAAAGGTTGATAGCTTTGTTTTTTTAGGCAAAGGTATTTTGTACTTTTTGTACAGGCATGCAACTCGCAGTTTAATGCATGGATTGAGAACACAGTATAGCCTGTAGTCTTGGTACATCAGATCTATGAAATATTAGTTAATCTTTCTTACAATCAGTATATGAAGGACGAAACTAGAAATGGCTGGTTTTACTGGAATAGACACAGAGCATGGGCTTTTAAAATCTGGGGTTTTGGTTTTGTTTTTTTGTTGTTCAAAATGTTCAGTAATAGCAGCAATGTCTGGCCATCAGTAAGTAAAAATTTGAGCAAAGTAAAGAAGCTTGTGTCCTTAGGGTCTCTCTGCCTGTGCTCTTAATATAGTATGCTCTTGACTGGAGCAGTGCATGACACGAAAGCATTGAAGTCAGTGTTGCAGAGAGTAAAGTGTCTTTCCACAGACATTCTTGTTTTCAGGCTGTCTCTCTTGTAAGATACAGATGCTACTCTTCTAGCTCCAAACATATTTCAATGTGCAAAGGGTGTTGGTGTAGATTTAGCTTACAGCTTGCATTATTTGGTGCCTTTGTCTGGACATGAAAAAAGCAACCCACATTTCCTTGCTTGAGCTGAATTCTTGACAAGAGTTGCAGAACAAAAAGTTGGCAACCTTTCCACCCTCAACGGGATCATTGGATTGAACATGTTCGCTGTGTGCTCTGGGTGTGTTTTACCACTTGCTAGAGGCCATGCCCGAAAGGCTGTGTGGATGCTAATGGTGGAGGGAATCAAACTGCTGCAGCTCAGCAGTTTCTTCCCCAGCCAAATTTTACACTTTCATTTAGAAAATATTTTGTAAACTGGTCTAGGCCACCTGTGTTTTAGCACAAGAAAAGGAGGGCTGCATTCGTCTATCAACATTGCCAAAGGGATGCAGGTTTTTTGGAAACAGTGCGGTCACGTGGGATGCTCTGGACTCCTCACTCCTCTGGAAAGGCCTGGCTTTAGCAGGAAACATGAAAGCTGCAGATGTGCATGGGATGACCTCATGCATTTCTCCCAGGTGGCAGAGCTCCCACACAACTGCCAAAATGGCCAAATAATGCAGATTAGGGCATTCCTAGCATTGCGGAGTGCTAAGATGTCCTTTCAGAATAAGTTTATAAGTGTCCAGCTCTGGAGTCCTGAGTACAGGAAAGACAAGGAGCTGCTGGAGCAAGTCCAGAGGAGGCCACAAAGCTGATCCGAGGGCTGGAGCACCTCTCCTATGAGGACAGGCTGAGAGAGCTGGGGTTGTTCAGCCAGGAGAAGAGGAGGCTCCGGGGAGACCTAATTGCAGCCTTCCAGTACCTAAAGGGGACCTACAGAAAAGCTGGCGAGGGGCTTTTAATTACAGAGTGCAGTGACAGGGAAAGGGGTAATGGGTTTAAATTAAAAACGGAGGGATTTAGATTGGATGTTAGGAATAAATTATTTCCTGTGAGGGGGGTGAGGCACTGGAACAGGTTGTCCAGAGAAGTTGTGGAGGTCCCATCCCTGAAAGTGTTCAAGGTCAGGCTGGATGGGGCTTTGGGCAACCTGGTCTAGTGCAGGGTGTCCCTGCCCATGGCAGAGGGGTTGGAACAAACGATTCTATGATTCATATGGTGTATCTTTCTTTTCCTAATGAGAGCTATGAGATTGTACACCCTCTGTCACTCAGTCCTTTCTTAGTAACTTTTGAAAACATTGGCTACTTAGAAGTAAACTGGAGAGGGAAGTGGGGACTGACAGGTACTAAGTTGTTGCATTTACTGTGGAAGTTTGTGTTTGGGGGGAGGTGAGGCCCTGTGAAAGCACCCATAGCACAGTCAGCACAAGTCTATCTTACTAGACAAAAGCAAACATCATTCCTGTGCACCATATTCACAAGAAAGCAGGTTTTGCCAGTTTCAATACTCACAAGGCTGCTAGTTTGTTTTACAGCAGATGATAATGCCCCTTGCTGTGCTTCCTGACTTCTGTGCTAAGAGAATATGGTTATTCCCCTATTCTCCCTATCTGTAGTGGTGGCTGGAGCACAGCTGGAGTCTCAGCACCAATCCTAGCAGTCTCTGCAGACACCAAATCCAGCTCCGCACCCTAATTCAGCAGAAATTTCCATTCATGTTACACGAATGCACAAATCCAGTACTGCCAAAGTTTGGGAGGTAGTTCTATGATAAAGGACACAGCTTATCTATCTCAGTAAATCCATATATTTGACAATCCTGTCAATCTCTTATTTCTCACCTAAATCAAAAATATTCTTTCCTAAGTCCACAAAACAAAGCAAATTTATTTTCCGGGGTTGATCTCCCTGTCTAATATTAGATTTCCATTAAATCCAGCTAAGGCGTCAGAGCTAGTTAAAAACTGAATTGCAAGAAAAACCAAAAAATGGCCTTCACTAAGAGAAGAAAAATAACATATTCTTCCTCTTATCAGTACTTAAAAATAGCTCTGCCACTTCT
Organism: Psophia crepitans; assembly: GCA_013399095.1. NCBI lineage: Eukaryota > Metazoa > Chordata > Aves > Gruiformes > Psophiidae > Psophia > Psophia crepitans. The sequence continues at coordinate 504,339 of VWZZ01000419.1, forward strand.
ATTGAAGCTTTCAGATAATTTGTTCCTTGCTTGGGAACACATGTGCCGAGTTCCACTCTTTGTAAGGGGGCCTGGAACGTGGCACAAACCCCACAAATGTCCCTTCCGCCTCAAAGTGCCTGTGTGTCGCACAGCGGGGCTGCCGAGCCCTGTCTGCCCGATGGCACCTCTGCAGAAGTGCTTTGCTGTGGGCTCTGTTCCAGCTGCTGTATCTGCAGAGGCCCCTCTCTAGCTACATGAAATTTATCTGTAATTAGTCAGCTCTGCATGGGCATGAAGATCCATTTACTGCACAGCAGGGTGTTGGATGGTAGCCCAAGGTGCATAGATTTTTCTTCAATATAAGTATTGGATTTTGTTTGGGACACTGAAGATTACTTACGGAGAGGCTGAAAGCATGGCAAGAGGGTTAGGACTTGGATGTGATCTACAAGAGGAAGTATCTCCTGAAGGTGGTTGGTTAGTGCCCCCTGTATGGGAAGAGGTCCTTTGGAGGGATTGTTTATATTTGCTTTATCTCTAGTGTGTAAGATAAACAAGCTTACATATGAGATATGCAGATAATAAATACGTGTTAGCTTTGATTCTCCAAAATCTTATATAATCTTATAGCAGGATCTGGGTAAGGTTGCTAAGTAAATTGTAGTCCTTACTTGTACAGTAGTGATGATACCGGTCCCAGGCGACTGCAGCACTGGAGCTAATGCTGGCTAGTGCTGTCAAGAAGCCCTGGAATCCATGAATTTGACAGCCATTAGAGCCGTAGGGCCAGTATCTGTCAATAAATGAGGAATATATTAAGAAAAATTATAGAAAAACATGAAGATGTATTTGGAAATTGCATTAGCAGAGAGGATAAAATGATAGCCTGTGCACGTGCTTTCTGAGAAACTTTGTGAGAGTTGTTACTGTGGTTGACTTTAGGTATTTGCTAGCGTTTATATTGTTGTGGTGTCTGATGTAGTATGACAGCTATTTTTACTCTTAATATAGAGAAAATAGCAGCGGTTTCATGTGTTGGAAAGTTTTTGGTGTTGAGTGTTTTTTAAATTTTACTTATTTGAAATCTACATTTCATCCAATTATCCATATCTTCAAAATTTGCACCCACTGGGAGCAGCCAATTTGTCAACATGTGAAAGTAGCAAATGTGTAATAACCTTTAGGAAAGTCAGTGTTCATCATGCAACAGAGTACAAAGCTCACAACAAGTGAAGATACTCCTGATAGCAAGACTGAGGCCTCCAAATGTCTTTGCAGACATAGAATGAAAAGAATCATGATGTGGTCTCATGTAGCAGACATCTGCTGATGTTTGCCTTCAATATCCTGGTCACCCGTGGCAAGGAGCCATGGCTTTTTTTCTCTTGTGTTCATCTAACCTGACTGTTACGCTCATAAATCTGGCTGTGAGGTGGAAATCTTCAGCAATCTCCTTTCTCATGCATTTACAAAACACCAGTATAATTCATTAGGAAACTACCCCGGAAATCCCTTTGAACAGGAGATGGCTGACTTCTTGGGCGGCTGGGAAACTTCTGCTCCCATTTAAAGGAAAAGGTCCTGTAACTGTTAAAACCAAGCTCATTTTGATGTATTGACTTTAGCTTTTCAGCTCCAGTTCAGTAAAGGCATCTTTATATACTTCAGTGAGACATAAGTGAAACAAGAGTGACCTATACAGGAGGTAAAATAGTGTCGAATAAGGCCTCATTGGAGCTTATTATTGACTTGCAAATTTGCAAAAATGTTTTAATAGCCATTAAAGAGAGAATAAAATAGCCACATTCTTGAAATTTGTTTCTGTTCTGTATTAAAGGTATTTCCAAAAAATATACTACTTAGGTGGAATTATTCATTAGCTATTTCATAGGGTGGTGAGGGTTTTTTTGAGTATGGTTTGCTTGTGATTTGTTTGTTGTAAGTATTCATTGAAATGCTTGATATTGTTTCTGTCCTCTGACTAAGTGATTGACATGTGTGAAAATGTGGAAAAACAGATGTGTCATAACTGATGTGCACTCCCTGCTAACAGATCTGCATTTTCGTTTTCCACAAACTTCTCAAGGAGGTGCTTTAATGGAAAGGTTCATAACAAAACAGAAATACTTTCAGAGAAATTTGAGGTCAATCTAGAGGTACAGTCAAATTAAAATGTACCATTATTTTGATATTCAAGTAGTTTCTTCTATGACCACTGGTAAAGCTGTCCAGTTAAATGTCTTCTATAATCAGTCTTATAGTCTGTCAGTGATTGTGCACAGTAAAATCTGCATTTTTACTTGCTTCATTAGAACTGTATAGAATTTCGGTATGCTGTTCCAGGTTGAGAGAAGATTAGTTAGGTGGTATGCTAGAGAGAGGGTCATTTAATTAATTTGACCTCGTAGAACTTAAGCTGTTAATTTTCATGTGGTTCTTTTGAGCATTCTTTAGGAAAAAGGAGATATACCTGAGGAAGCTGGAAAAGGCAGCAATGAACGCGTTGATGCAGATCCCGCAGTCGGCCAGTGCAATGCTGAGAACCAGCAGATTGCTGGGTGTTCGCAGTTCTTTGATTTTTCGGAAAGAAATAATTGTCAAGCCATTCAGACAGAAACCAAGCAGGGCTGAAATACAGAATTGTTTGGCGTGATTCAACTGGAAATGGAAAATATCTATAATGATACTGCTGTTTTCTTTAATGAGAGAACAAAAGTTAGAGTGCCAACTTATGCACAGAGAATATATCTGTGGTCACAGTTTGCACACAAGTTACAAAGACTTTCAGGAGAGAAGTCATAGGTGACAGCTGAAGCCAATGCTTCAGACTGCATCAGGGATACGACCAGTCATGCAGAGCAGAAATGGTTTAATCTTATTTGTAAGATTTTCTGTCTCTTGTTTTGATAGAGAAACCTGCCTGCCAGGTTCCATCCAGGGAAACATGGGGCAGAGCGAGGGAGATGAGGTGGAGGCAGCTTCAGAGGGGCTGACAGCCAGCACACGCTGCTGGTGTGCACGTGTCCAGGCCTGTCTTTGGTAGAGAAGTGGGTTGTGTTTATTATCAGTTGTAACATTCTTTTGTGTTTAAGCGTAGAAATCCCTCAGACATGTTTCAGTCAGCCCTTTGGGCTGCTGTCTAAGGTTAACCTAAACAGTGCTTGAATCACACCAGCTCAATCTTATTACTGCCCTTCGTCAACAGACTATACATGGAAAGGAATAATCTAATTATAAAAAGCAGTCACTGATAGATTTAAAAAAATAAGGCAATGTTGGTCCTCAGAGAAGAACATCCAAGCAACCCCAGCGATTCACCAAGCACAGAGCTGTGTCACCCTGAAACCCATTCTTTGCTGGTTTAAACTCAAGCTTTGTCCTTCAATGTCCTTTTCAAGACAACCTGAATTATTATAGCTCTGATGAGGCTCTGACTCAACATCCCATCTCTAAGTCTCAGTTAGAGCAGTATGTCTTTTTCTTTGTGTTCTTCTCGGTAGAGAAATGATGTAGCACAGAAAAAAATCCATATCCCCACATTCTGCAAAGTAGTGTAGTTATTTATGCTCATTGTCTTAATTCTGCAGTTACATAAGGTGGATGATTTTGTCTAGTCAGAAATCCTGGTCCTACCTTAATTGCATTAATGGCTGATGGCATAACCATAGTAACAGCTGATGTGCGTCTTTCATTATACAACATATTTGGAGAAACATTTGGAGCCATTTAAGATCTGCTGTTCTTATTTCCTTCCTGCCAGCTTACCTTCCTCCCACAGGGTAAAACTGCTGCCAACTCTCCCAAATACAATTAGGCTTTTAGGAGAGGTATGTTGTGACCATATTTAGAATAGAGCTGGAGAGTTATTACTATATCAACTTTTTTCTATCTTTCCCCTGTTTTTGGAAGCTCCAGACTTCACCCCACCCTGCTTTTTTGAAGGCCAGCATGAGTGTACAAATAGAGAACTTGCTAAATAAAAAAAATAGCTTTGAGTTTCCATTTTAAGAATAGCAGATGTGTCCAGTTAATAAAGTGAATGCAAGGTTTTCCTCTTTCCAAGCACTTTTTTTCAAACTGCACTTAGAAGCTGCAGCAAAAAAGGTCTTCATGGCCTTTCTCTCAGAGTTTCTGAGAAAGTGAAGTAATCAAATCATAGGATCATAGAATGGTTTGGGTTGGAAGGGACTCAAAGATCATCTAGCTCCAACCCCCTGCCACAGGCAGGGACACCCTGCTCTAGACCAGGTTGCCTAAACCCCCATCCAACTTGGCCTTGAACACATCCAAGGAGGGGGCATCAACAGCTTCTCTGGGCAACCTGTTCCAGTACTTCACCACCCTCACACTAAAGAATTTCTTCCTAATATTTTATCTAAATCTACGCTCTTGCAGTTTAAAGCAATTATTCTTAGTTATTTAGTTTGATATTCAAGGTCAGACAATAAAGCATTATTGCCAATCCACCGGGAATGTTCTGCCTAGAAAATACTTGTGCTTAGTAAAACATAAATGTGTTAGACCCCATGCAGTTTTAAGTGAAGGTTACCAGCAAGTACTTTGCTTGGACTTCAACAGCTGCAGGTCCCCGGCAGGCTGCAGCCCCTGGGCACAGGTCGGTGGGTGGGTTGGCAGCTGGGGGCTGGCAGGACTGTGGTACCCCAACCAGCCGTTCCCCAGCAGGACCCCAGCTACTGGGCTCTGCCAGCACACAGCGGTGTCCCTGTCCTCCTGCTGCTTCTCACCCCTCAGTAGTGAAGTGCAAAGGCATGCCAGAACCTGCCAGGCCCTGCAGATGGCTTAATGGCTGTTGGCCAGGTTTAGCCCTGAACTTTCTGTTTAGGCAGCAGCTTGCCCCTGGGCCAGTAGTGGAAGCTTTTTATTCTCTCTCTTTCTTCCAAGGAAGAGTTTCTGACACAGCTCTTCCAGCTTTCCTTTGCAGGCAGTTAAGTTCCAGCTCAGTTCACCTGCAAGAAGCGGGCAAGCATCCTGTTTTCTCCCACGCTGCATGTTCATGGGGTAAGCTGACGAGCATTTATCCCATTCTGATGGTGCTTACAGCTTCTCCTCCTCTGCTGTTGGGGCCCATGATCCCTGCAGCCACAGCCGAGCAGTACTGTGCAGGGATGGGGTCCCAAGCCCTGACTGGAATATAGCTCAGAAGAGACGCCAGTGACTGACACCCAAATAATCCTAGCTACAGGCTTGTCCTTCACTAGTTGCCAGGCAGATACAAACTCACAGTTTTGTTGCAGTGTCTTGAAGTGAGTGGCACGTGCCTTAAGAAAAGCCCATGTTGGCTAAATTACATGAATATGGTCTCGTATCTCAAATTTTGCTTCTTAAGACTGTAAGAGCTTTTGAATCTCATGCAACTATATTTCTGTTTGTTACTTTTACCCAACAGCCATTAATTGCAGCACTACCAATGCAATCTGGATGCATGCTCAGAGTTAACAGGCTCTTTAGGACCTATCATCTTTGATTACGAGACAGCCATCACAGCCACAAAACAAGCAGCCCAATTTTATCGAGAGATCATCAGTCATTTCAACATCCTTCCCCCGAGGAAGATAAAATTGCCTTTAAAAGTTCACAACAAAATCTTATATCCCAAATTCTTGAAAGAAAGTTAAGTAGCAAGTACTTCCCTGCCATAGGGCATCCATGTGTCTAGAGCAGATCTTCACTGCAAACAGCTTGCAGCTCACGCTGACTGACTCTTCAGAAGTACTGGTGATGTAGCCGCAGTAACCGCTATAGGTCTGGATCAGCATATCACAACTGCTGTTTGCTTCAATTTTCCTTTCGCCTCCCACCAGGAATAAAAGGGCTAAAAATCTTATTGCTGTTGAGGTCCCGCACCGAGCTTACCTTCTACCAGCAGGGCAGTGCCGATGGCAAACACCTCTAATTCAGTGAAGCCTTCGGGAAGAGGGTATGTAGTGACCATGCTTGCAATAAAAACACCAACAGGTTTAACCTCTGCCCTCTGTTATAGCTGTAGGGCTGCCTTTTCTCTGGATCCCCCTTCTTCCACTAGCCCAAGGCTTCTTAAAGGAGCAGCTCACGTGCAGACACATGCTCATTATTATATAAAAGCTTTGGGGCTTTTACCTTCACCATTAAAATCCTTGCAAGAATGTTATTAATGATAGGACTGGCATCAACCCACACTCCCCCTTCCCCTGCAAATCGTATTTCAGATACCAGCAAAATGAAAGCATTCACTACAATTACAACAAGTTCTTTGTAGAGACAAGATTAAGAACCTTGTCCAGTTAATTCTGCAACACTGGAAAAGAATTAAAAGTTGTGGAACGAAGGAACATGTAATATATAATTGGGGAGTGACCTGAAAAACAAAGGGGCACTCATTGAGTTGGTATTTAGGGGAAAAGTATGAACCAAGAATTTCTGCAGCATATAGGTCTTCCCCTCACCCCTTTTTTATAAACTGGCCAGTGTATTTTTGTGGCAATGACTATTCTGTATATTAAAATATCTCCTCTTCACAACTGAGACTTAATTTAAGGTTCACACTGGCACAGCCTGATTGATGGAAAACACTTAAAAATTACTGATTTTGGGCCCCAGACATATAAGGACCTATGTGAGTTGCCCAGTGGTGGGTGCTCACAAGAATTACCTTACTGTCCTTTCAAGATGTTTGAGGACTGGGATCTTGGTGTAGCATGGCTCTGGAGTATGTGCAATGTGCAGCTTGTGAGGTCTCCAGATCCTTAACTGCCAGAAGACTTCCCACCACAAGCTAGATCTGAGATGTGCATGAGCTCTTGTCATTTCCCAGCAGGGTCAATCCTTTTCCTTTTTTTCTTGTCCTACTGGTTGATTAACTAATTCTTCTGGAATTTGAATGCCTGGATCCTGCAGAATGGAAGACAGCAGCTTTCAGAGTCCAGGTGAAACAAACCACACTTTTTTAGCTATGCAACTATGATTTATGTAATTTTAAACACCTGTCCATTAAAAGTGAGCAACTTGGCCATACCCCTCAATTTTTAACCTACATTTAGAGTAGCAATAGCTATGATTACTAGATAGGGTTGTGGTTTTTTAATGGTACTTTATTCCACCCTTTGTAGTGCATTTATTTCCTTTTTCTGCACTTCTCATGCTTACTACTTTTCCACAGATCTACTCGTTGCCTTAACTACAAGGTGCCACTGGCATAATAGTTGCTACTTTGACACATAACTATTTTCTTCCTCATAATCCTACTGTGAAATGGGACCAAAGGGGTGTTGAAGTACATCCTCCAGCACACTGTGCTAACTTGGCTCTTCGTCAATTGAGATGTGAGGCAAGGTGAATTTGCTCCAGATCCGGCCAGAGCTTGTTCATGTTTCTCCTGATTACACAGTGGAGACACATTCACATTCAGGGGTCTTAACTGAAGACAGTGGTGGATATTTTGCAGTTTTGCTGAAATTCGTGCTTACAGGCAGTGATGCTCAGGAGAAGTGATTGGAGCTTCAAGGCTGTTGCTGTGTTTTGTGATTTCTGGCATTCAATTTACAGCTGGTTTTGATGTAGGTAATTGCCTTGATGGATGTGCTCTTGGATTTTGAAGTAGGATTCAGGAGGGCATGATATTTGTTAGGCTATACAGATGTTTGGTTTAAGCAGAGCAAAATTATATTGCACCACATAAATCCATCGTTATGTTTGTCTTTCACTCACCTACATGTCTTGATGACAAAGAAGGTGACAGCCCTGCCACCTAGCAGGGCAAATGGCTGATCTAGGACTGTGTTTTAATAGTGATCCATTGTGTGTTCTTGCAAAAAATTAGTGCTAGATCTTGTAAATGTGCTGTAAATCTTTTCAGTGTGATTGTTTTGAAAATATATGGCTCATTGTAATGCTTGTTAACACAAAGCTGCACCGTTCTTCTAGACTACAGATAAAAGACAGATATTGTGTGAACTGCCCTCATGAGGGCTGTCAGGTACTTTTGGTTGCCTGCCACTGCACTTCGCCCTCACACCCAAATGTGTTACACTGATGGAATTTTTTGTGGTGTGTATTAAAGTCTGTGGTGCAGACTTTGCCCATTTCAAAACTGTCTTTTCCATTAAAGTCTACCCTAACCCCCTCGGATTTAGCAGATCTTTATTAGAATGACTATCATCAACTTTGTGGGCTGCTTTTCTTTAAGTGTCTTAAAAAATTTCCATCTCTAAACCTTACTTACTTTATCAGTGTGGAATCTAATAACGCAAGTCAGTCACACACAAGCGTTTCAGTGGTGGTTACAGCATCTGACTCAAGTGCAATTGGTATCAATAGAAACTTTATGCATCAAGCTCTCAATATCTATTTTTGATGCTGTGTTAAGCTGAATTTCTAATAGTTCACTGGGATAGTATAGGATGATGTATGGTCCAATATGGCTGCTAAATTCAGTTAGTGATAAACAGTTTTCTTCAAACCAAGAGGAGGTGTAAAAGGGGAATAAATTATTAAGTTTGATAGAATCTACTAATCATAGATCTTTTTCCAGTTGGTAAAATAAAGCTGCATTCATTTCCTTTCTCTCCTTTTTATGTAAGACATAACCTTGCATCATGTACTCCTGTGAAGTTAGTGAAAACATGCAAAGGATAACAAGTTTGCCAAAGACATGTATTCACTCCTTAAATTATGAACTTTTTAGTGATCCCTTTCTGCTTTATGTACTCTTTCAGTAGCTACTTGCTGTTTCCAGCTTCAGAGGAAAAGGTCTTTCACTCAACCTGATGTTATCTTGCAACTTCATGTTTTGAATTCCCACTGATCTCCTCTGTGCATCGATAAAACACCCATTTCATTTTACCCCCTCGCTTGAGAATACTTCACTGGTTACTAATCTGTTTGCAAGGAACACACAGAAAAAAGATCTGATAGGTTGTTGCCAGATGTCCCCGTGGATTTCATAAGACTTGGATTTGGTGGGAGCATATTAATCTTTGTAAAATATGCATTGGTACAAGCACAACAAAAAAGGTGCAGTGCAAAGATAACAGAGCACTCACGCACTCTGAATTTTCTCCAAGCAATCAATGCAGATTACTGACATTCTTTTTTATATTCACAGCAAGAACTTTGCTAAATTGATGCATTATTATTCCTCTGCCTTCCTAATCCTTTCTTCTGATTCAGTTTTAGCCAAATCGTCTGTGACTTTTTATATTCAAAGCCACCTTTAAATGACAAACTGCCGCATTTCAGCAGAAGCGGGCTGGGAATACAGCCACACAAGACTTCAGTTTGATATCACAGAGATCAGTGGTAATCTTGGTCCCCATGGGACGTGCTTCTCATCAAGGAAAGGAAATCAGAAAGCATTTTGTCTGAAGACCATCTAGTTGCAGTTGTGTAAATTTGCTTTGATTTGGAAGCAGTGATTGGGAATAGACCCCAGACCGTAAATAGGTACCTGGGTTGGCCACAGGAGGGATGATGCAGGGGACAAGCCTACAGAGCAGCATGTGGACAGGTGTCAGCCCTTTGGACAAGCCTGTGACCATGTCATAAGCATTCTCTTCCACAGTCTGGCAGTCTAGCAGCTCTTCGGTCTGATGTTCTCTGCAGCTTCCTCCAGACAGCTCTGGAGGAAGAAGTAGTGGTGAAGGTCAGGGGGTGGCCAAGGAGGCTTGTGAGAGGCAGGAGTCAGTGGCCATGCTTTTGGGGGATGAGCATGGCAGCCTTGGGGCCAGTGGGGAGGACGTGAGGGTCTCATGTCCCCACAAGAGTGAGGCTTGTGATCTCTGCAGACAGGATGGGGGGCCAGGAGTGGGAGATGCTGCCTGTGCAGATGAGGGTAGGGGAGGAGGCTTGCTTGCAAGTGCGGAGAGCCAAGCTCAGGGATAATACCCAGGGTGTCATGATGAGCCAAAGTGAAGGAGCTGTAAATTCAGTGGGAAGTAAGAAAGCAGGAGGGAATCTCAGAGCCAGAGCAGTGCTGTGTGAAATCTCTCTCTCTCAAAAAAAGCAGCACCCTCATTTCTTCCCCGGGTCTCATGGATTAGCCCTGTTCTTGTCTACACAAGCATGCCATGCTGCCTGGGTCCGGTCAGTCATTTGCACCTGTGCTGTGGCCTGGTCTCCGCACTGCGCGGCCACGCAGGACCAGGCTGTGCTGGTGCTGCCTTTTCTGCACACCGTTGGACTTTAGGAATTAGAGATTAAACTTGCTCTAGAGTTGAGAAGGATCGCTTTTCCTTCCTACTGTTTCCTGTTAGGGACAGGTAGCTCAATTCATAGTGAATTGAATACATATTTGATAAATATATGTATATCCACTCAGGCTAGAAAATTAATAAAGTTACTAGAACATTAATTGCATCCTAGACTTCTCAGTCTTTGCTTGATATACCAATCATAAGAGTTATCAAATATGTATAATTGTTGCCTTGATCTGTTCCCTGTCTCTCTAAATGGATTTTTGATACCTATTAATAATATGGTTTGCTTTCAGTTAGGCTATTCATTTTATGGTCATATATATATTCACAACACAATGAAATATGCTATCTCTCTCTGCTGAGTAGCAGCACATTTTGGGACTTCAGAGGAGAAGGCAGTCCTACAGAATATAGGATATATCTGACAATGTTTAGTTTGCCCTGTGGGGTTCAGGCCTTCCCATAGCATGAAGAATAATAACTTTTTGGAGAATAACAGTTCAAAGGCCAGTATCCAGTTCTCAAAGGTAACTCTGCTTTCAAGAGGGGCTTTAGTTGTATTCAGAGAGGACTTGGACAACAGCTCTCCTGTTTACAATTGCTCTTGCAAAGAAGCAACAGTACTCTCTCTGAACCACTCCTCAATGTGTCTGTGCTACTGACCATGTATGTAAATGAACTTCTAGGCCATGTATGACAAAAGCGCCTCATTTTTCTTGTCACTGTGATATTGTATATCTTACTTGTCTTAGTAGTCTTCTACCAGTGTCTCTCTAGGGACTTCCCCAACCTTTCTGCTGGTGCTTCCCTCACAAACATTACTTAAGCCTGAATTCTGAATAGCTTTCCTTGACTTCAGTATAAGATCTATGTTTACATTAAGGGGGATTCATCACATGTAAGTATTTGCATATCAAACACAAATGTTCTAATTGTCTAGTCTAAGCTAGGCTTTTGCTACTGTTACTGGAGGGAATGGGCAGCTCCCAAGCATCAGCTGTCTTGGGGCAGAACAAATTGTGCTCCGGGGACACCTCTTCCTCTTCACTGACTGGTGAGAGAGCCCAGGGGCTACCTCAGATTGATACTTACCTTTCAGGTGGCTATAGTAAGGAATAGTCCAACCATTTGTTCCAGAATGTAAAAGTTTTGGGGCTTTCCACTTCTTTTGAAACTTGAAGTTCACTACAGTCATTGCCCTCTCCTCTCTTCTTTAGGCTTCTTTCTTGCCCTGAAGGCTCCTATGGAAACCTGATCAAATATACATTGTTTACAATAGAGGTATCAAGGCCTCTTGTGTACTTGGGTACTTTTCAGTGCGTATTAGGGACAATCAACAGAGCTGTTTATAAACAACATCTGTGAATTAACCAGGGCTTTCCCCTGCATTTCTGTAAAATAAATGTTACTGGGTTTTGGTTTTTTTGGGGTTTTTTTTGGTTTTTTTTTTGTTTTTTTTTTAACTTTTCCTAATTGATTTAGGTTCTGTTATCCAATCCTTTGAGCTCAGTGTAATAAGCAATTTCTTCAAACTGAGTTGCCTTTTATAATAGAGTGGAAGGAGACTTGTAAAAACTACATCTTGTTATCTCAGAAAACAACATTAATCACGATGAAGGCAAAGCCTTCAGTTGTGCTTTTGTTGTCATCTCTAATGTGAGAATGTTGCTGAAATAATGTTTGGGGTTTTTTTTAGCTAGCTAATGAAGAAGGAGTTTCCATAATATGCCATTTCAAAATGATAGTTCCAGCCTCTCTTATTCAGCTTTCAGTTACTTTAATCTTTTTTGCAGAAAAAACCCAACCCAATCAGTTTCTGAATAGAATCTTTCGTGGGCAAGTCTTGATTTGGTCGAAATCTTGATTAGGAAATTGCTTTTCAGACAGACAAAATATATGAACTGTATGTTACATAGGTACCTTACAGGCAATCTACCAAGTTGGAGTAAAAGAGAACGCCCAGGAAACAAATTGTTTTGTTTATGTTCCTCCAGCAAAATTAATTAACCTGACAAACACTTTACATGAGACATTGAAACAAACGTAAATGGTAATTTAAAAACTTTAATGGATGCATTTACTTAATAAAGTAGAAATGCCTAGAATTATTGAGGTAAAATACAGACACTGAGGGGTAAACTGTTAAGAAAACAAGAGAAGCTTGGCATTTTTTCCCAATATATTGGTAGAAAAGTTTTAATGTCCATTATGATAGCTGATTAAACTCTCCCCACATGACAGGACCTTCTGAGGACCTTGCACACTGCTCCACTTCTGTGGGAATTCTTAGGGAAAGCCCTCACCAAATTTTAATCTGGTTATACATTTCTTGCAGGCTGCAGAACAAGTGCTACCTCCTGCTGTTGCGTGGAGCATTTCTCTTTCCCATGTTTCTTCTTGTTTGAGTGGGCTGTGGGACTGCTTTTGCCCTAGCAAAGATCCTCTGAAGTAAATTGAGCTTCTCTGAAAATGAGTCTGCATGGGTTTAATATTACTGTGTCTGCAGGCAGACAGGACAGGGAAGTCAGTGCTTCGAGGAAGCTCCTGATCATCATAGGCTTCACAGATAATCGTATTTGGAAAAGAATATATATAATGAAGCGTTTAGTCCAAGAATAATCAGAATAAAAATAAGAATAATTATACATAGGCAATGTAATTATCCTATTATGACCCCACCAAATGCATATATATACATACATTGCATCACTTAAGGTAACAGATTGAGAGGAGCTTATTACTCTGAGAAAAATAATGTTAAGAAAATGGAATACATCAGGGCAAAAGCTTTCCTTTTCCCTTTCTTCCTACCTTTTCTCCCTTCTTCTGTTTTCTTCTCTTTTTTTCTACGTTTCTTGGTCCCTGTGTGTAAGACATGACTTGCAGCTTCCAAGAGGTTTACTAGAAATGCCACAAGGGCAGGTACTCGGCCTGCAAAATCTTGAGGCTGTAGGCAGGTAAATCAGAAGAAGAAAGCTGCTGATTATCAGACTGGAAAGAGGGCAGAGGGTTGCTGTGTAAAACATTATACTGCATCTGCATTCAGGAGCCAGATAAACAGTGCTGGAAGTTTAATTCTTCTTGCATAACTGAGGAAGCAAAATAAAACAGGCACTGTTTCCTAAGCAGAGGTGACTCTGCAAGGCTTAGACTAATACTATTAAGGTCCAAATCAGAAAAGGTTGTTGCAGTCAGCAATATTACTGCATGACCCCCTCTGTCATGCAGCTAAGGATACTAAGGGCAAAGTTAGCTGATTTTGTTAAAACTGTTGGAACCTTACTGGATTTTAGGGAATGAAGATACAGTAGAGAAGAGGTACCAGGAATATAAACCTCAAGAAGCTTTGCCTGTTTAAAATACATATGTCAGATGTGATTATTGTATGTCCAGTTATAAAAATGGACCACAGCGTACTGGTATGTGGCTGCGGCATCTCAGAGAAGAGTAATATTTTCTTCTGTGGGAGTGATGCTGCTGGACATTTATGCTGTTCTAGGTGTATGTTTTGGTAACTCAATGGGTGTGTATGCAGACACATTAATACTTCTTCAGTCTTACACACTGTGTTTGGTTTACTTCTTTAGAAGACTCATAAAAATTTCCCTTTAGCTACTATTGTGCAGCAGGTCTAGGGAGGTGATTATCCCACCCTACACTGCACTGGTGTGGCCTCACCTCGAATACTGTGTGCAGTTTTGGGCGCCACAGCACAAGACAGACATAAAGCTATTGGAGAGTGTCCAAAGGAGGGCAACTAAGATGGTGAAGAATCTAGAGGGGATGACGTATGAATAGAGGCTGAAGTCCCTTGGTTTGTTCGGTCTAGAGAAGAGAAGGCTGAGGGGTGACCTCATTCTATTCTATTCTATTCTATTCTATTCTATTCTATTCTATTCTATTCTATTCTATTCTATTCTATTCTATTCTAGCCATCCTCACGAGGGGGAGCGAAGGGGCGGGTGCTAATCTCCTCTCTGGTGACCAGCAACAGAACCCGTGGAAATGGCATGAAGCTGCAACAGGGGACGTTTAGGTTAGATATCAGGAACAGGTTCTTCACGGAGAGGGTGTTTGGGCCCTGGAGCAGGCTCCCCAGGGAGGTGGTCATAGCACCGAGCTTGGCTGAGTTCAGGAAGCATCTGGAAAATGCTCTCAATCATCTGCTCTGATTGGGCTGGTCCTGTGTGGGGCCAGGAGTTGGACTTGATGATCCTTATGGGTCTCTTCCAACTAGGGAGATTCTATGATTCTAGACTATTTTGATCAGAAATCAGTCAAGAGCTTATGGCTAGCAGAGCATATGTATTAATTTTTCTATTCATGCTAACTTAAGCTTTAAATCTAGATGTTTATGTATACATTTATGCATATATGTATGTATGTACAAGTCAATGATAGACTTGATTAGTTTATATGTTTATTTCCCTAATCTTTGTGTCGTGTCTTCTTTGGCTGTGCTCTGTTAGAGAAAAAGGTGTTGGTCTTTTAGAGTGCCTACGCCGTACTAGAGCTCCTGGGCATTGTTTCAGTATAAATGTAACACAGAAAGCACTTGGTAAACCATACATTCCAGCAGTGAGAATTTGCTGCAGTGCTTCTCTTTTCCTCCTTTTCTCATCTCCTCCCCCCACTACCAGCTGTAATGTCAAGAGAGCTGGCACAGCAAAAAGCTGATAGATGACTGTAGCATGTATGAATGATACTTGTTTTGAGCTTTAAATGTCTTTTTGTGTGTGTAACAAAACTAGTCAGAAATATCAGTATCCTCAAAAAAAAGATTCACTCTCTGCAACTCACCTGTGTTTTTCACATTTGTGAGGGTTTTTGACATTACTTTGGTGGTGGATTTATGGTAGTAAAGCATTTACTGACATGAAATTATACATATTTTTTGTGCATTCATTGGTTTTGGTGGAAGCATCTTCAGTTTCTATCTACTGGGCAACAGAAGTTCACTCTCTCATTAGGGCTCAAAAGTAATAGTCTCAAAGACAGGTTTGCAGGGGGCTTTTGAGAAAGAGATAGTTAGTTCATCCACAGTTTTCCCTCTGCAGAGGAGTTTACAGAGAGTTTGTCCCTGAGAATTTTACTCTGGGGTCCCGTATGTGTGATGGCAGTGGCATTTACCTGTCCCTGTGGGGCCTTTGGAGAGGGATAGGAGAAGATCCTAGCCATGGTGGCTGGCTCACTCCTCCCTTAAGCTGAGGCAATAGTTAGTGTCACCCCCTCCACCCTGGGGCCAAACTTGCCTTATTGGTTACTGAGGGGATCATTGTCCTATTGGACCCAGACGTCCTGGGTACAATACCGTTATGGTTACCCAGCACTTTAAATTTGTGTCAGCCATGATAAGACCTGCCTAGGTGCATGAGCCCAAAGGGAGGAAGGAGGGAGAGACAAGGTGGATTGGTGTAAACCTCCATCTTCTGCTAGATTTTGCCTCACTGAGCATTTCTGGTTGCAACACGGCCTTGTGAAGCAGCTTCAGCTGTGCTGACAGAAATGGGTCAAATGCTGTATTCATAAAGGAGGTGTATGCATTTATTTCGCCCTTGGGTTAGAGGTCTGTACTTACTTCTGCTATTCTGTACTGACTATAACAACAAAGGTAAATGTATGCACAAAAAAATACCACTGATAGGCTTTTAAAGCTCTGTGCCAAAACCTGCTTGGTTTTCTTTTATTTTTTCAGCACACCTAGAGATCTATTAATGTCTTCAGTCCTATAGGTCTGGAGGAGCTGCCTTCATCAGCATTAGTGCAAGATCCAATTTAGAATGACGTAATGTATTAACATGCTCTCGACTTGCATCAGTGGGAAGGATTTTCCACATTACAAGATGTGCTCTGCCAGAAGCTTCTTGGAAATGCATTTACCTAATGAAATTGATTTAGTGGCTGGTCTATGCTGCCTGGTAATAAAACCTTTCAGACAAAATCATGATAATGAGGTATTTTATGGCTTTCATTTATGATAAAATATGCTGTTTTATTTGCTTTATGCCATATTTCTCTAAGTATATGGGGAAAAGAAGTAAAAATAAATTCTGTCCAATGGCCATATTAAATATGAGTGACTTAGTGGGGCATGCTGAGTTTGTCACTCACATTTTGCTGTTGAGCTCTGTCATGGTTTAACCCCAGCCAGCAACTAAGCACCACCCAGCTCCTCACTCACTCCCCCCTAAGTGGAATGGGTGAATCAGAAGAATAAAAGTGAGAACACTCATGGGCTGAGATAAAGGCAGTTTAATAAGTAAAGCAAAAGCTGTGCACAAACAGAGCAGACCAAGGAATTAATTCACCACTGCCCATGGCAGGCAGATGTTCAGCTATCCCCAGGACAGCAGGGCTCTATCACATGTAACGGGTGCTTGGGAAGACAAACACCATCATTCTGAACAACCTCCCCTTCCCTTTTCTCCCCCCAGCCCCTTATATGATGAGCATGATGTCATATGGTATGGAACAACCCTTTGGTCAGTTGGGGTCAGCTGTCCTGGCTGTGTCCCCTCCCAGCTCCTTGTGCACCCCCAGCCTACCTGCTGATAGGGTGGTGTGAGAAGCAGAAAAGGCCTTGGCCCTGCAAGCACTGCTCAGCAGTAATGAAATCATCCCTGTGTTATCAGCACTGTTCTCAGTACAAATCCAAAACACAGCCCAATACTAGCTACTATGAAAAAATTAACTCAATCCCAGCCAAAACCAGCACTAGCTCATGAGTGGAATCTCCTGATAAAACATTTCTGTGTTCAAAAACTCTATATAGGACAAAAATGGAAACCATAATGTCAATTAACTTAACCTTATTTAAAAAAAACTACTTTTTTTCCCCCTAAATTATACCCCACTTAGGAAAGACTGCCATGTGCTGAACTTTGCAGACAGCAGACTTTGACCCCATTTGCTTTGCATTTACTTACACCAAAAATACAAGCAGGGGATCTGGCTGTTCTCAGAAAACACAAAATAACTTCTCACACTTCTGATGAATGACACTTGCTGGCTGATTCTTCATATGTTTTTTCCTCCAGCTGATATTTTGCTTGATGCAGAGAAGAAACTTTACTTTCTACATAAGCAGCAAGGAGCACTATTTTTATGCTTTGGAATGCAGAATTGCGCTCATGGAAGTGGAGGGCCTAACTCCCACGAGTTTCATTATGGAATGGAATTGGCTGTCATGAAAAAATTGTTTTCACTCTGCACTGGTACCTTTGGCACTTGCAGAAGGTGGTACTGGTTAAAAAAAGTCTCATATAAATATCAAAAAGTGAATACATGGTCTGTTGAACAGTGTAGCCAGATTTTGCTTCCAGTTTTATCTCTTCCGTCTCACTGAATTAGGGAGGGAGCGTGGATGTAACCAGAAGCAGCATCTTCTTGCAGCTCCATCACCAATGCTGCCTCATGCATGGTTGTGATTCCTGTCATTCAGTCACTGAAGTGCAAGTACTAGCATGTACCCTTATGTTTTTAGGCATCTTGTTTCATTGCCTTAGTTGTACCAATTCTCTCTCTTGCCTGCTCCTGTTGTATCTATGAAGCCTGTGCACCAAGGGAATGATCTGCTCCGTGTGCACCAAGGGCTTCCTCCTCCTTCTCCAGCTCTTTATGTCCAAAACCTACCAGAGCCGGTTTCCTCACCTCCTGATAAACCTCTTGTCAAGGTTCCTCATGGTGAGGCCAGTCCCAATCTCTTGGCCATTCAGATCAAGTCTAACATGGGTGTATCTATGGCTTGATGCTTAATCCATCATTTGCATCCTTTGGTGGTGATGTACCAACCAAGAATTATAAGAGAATATAGCCAGTGGGGAGGAAAGCCTCAAACATGTAAGTGCTGATAAAATAGAACCGGGTTATTAGTGGACTGGTCCTTTTGCCTCCCTTTTCCACATGTCTCTGACACACTTGCGGATACACTCCATGGTGAGAAACGTGTTAATGTTACCACTTGTATTTATCTTGTTTTATTAATCTCTCAGCCTACCACCTGGTCTTTCTCTTTCTTGTTCAGAAGTGAGTCTGTCATGTTAACTAAATAGCAGCTTTCTTGACAAAGTGCGTAGCATTAGCAACTGCTAAGGCGTGCTTTATTGATTGCTTTTGTGTTTTGTAAATTAAGTTTGCTTCTACTGCTTCTGGCATTTAGTTGTAACTTAGATGTTTCATTTGTGAGGCAAAATTGAGGTTCATGAAAGCAAATCTTACCATACAGTTACTGGCTACTTTCTACAAGTTTATTATTCCAGAGCTCCAATGGAGGGAAACCACTTTGTCAGATGTATTGAAAAAAACAGAGGCAAGAGGTTAATTATGTTGAATTGCTTTTTCAAGTAGAATTAAACTTCAGTGGGGAGAGAGATGATTCAGTCAATGTTGCAAGTATTGGACTGAGGCAGAGTCTGGGCAGCCAGGCAAGCTGACCAATGAATGCACTAAAAAACCGGATGAGCTTGGTCTTAGCTTGGGGATCATTAAGGGAACTGAGAAATCATTAAATCTAGAAATGGGACCTAATGGAAGTCGATGAGAGAACAGCTATGGATATTTAATGAGCAGCACTGCATCTTCAGAAATAAATAATGAGATACTTGAATTTCTCTTTGAACAACAATAAATATAGAACGTGAAAATAGCATGGGAAAAAGAATCCTTTGGGCCATCCTCTTAGTAAGTGATTTCTACAAGCCTTAATTAATTATAGGAGTTACTTGTGAAACAAGCTTATGTGAAACTATGGCACCATAAAATGTCTGTTTAATAGTTAGCCCCAAACCACATCTAGATTACCTTGAAACTCTGAGAGTTCATTATCCAGAATTATTGAAAAATTGCCAGTGTAATTTCATTCTGCTGAAGAACACAGAATGAATTCTGCATGAAAACAGCTATACACCAGAAATCCTGGTAAGCAGTCTTTTTCAGGAACAATTCCTTATACTGTTGCTGTAACATGCTTGTTAACCTTTCAGTAGCTTGTACATAGGAATAGGTATCGCTGCACTTCTGATCGGTAATTTCTAATAAAATATTTGAAAGGAAAAGCAAAATCAACAGGTCCACAACAAGGAAGAGTGTTGGAAAGGAGAGGTAGGAAGTGAACTTGAGCTGGAGCTACTTCAACCAGTTTACCCCATAGGGATCCTCCTTGCACAGGCAGATCATCAGCCTCTGCAGGAGAGCCGGGGGCAGTGTGGAAGCAATAGAGGCATGAGGATAGTTACACCAAGAAGCCTTCTGCATCCAGCTTGTCTGGGGAACAGGGCTCCCTTAATTCCCACTGTTGCCAACAGGAAAAGAGACCAGCTTCAGCAACAGGCAACTCAAGCTGCCCATGTTAGGCTTATTTTGGAACATCTTGTCTATCTTGACAGCTACCTTGGACTAGTTAGGGATCTGAGATGGCTGCACAAACATGGAAGAGATTTGAGTTCTGAGGAGCAACATCCACAGCAGCTCTTTAAAACTTGTCTGTCTCTCATAGCACTTTCAGGTGAATGCTTTTCACGTTGAATGGTCTGTGGTGGATTTTTTTGTTTGGTGGTGATGGTTTTTTGTTTTTTTTTTTTACTCTTCTAACCTTCAAAATCTCTTTTGGGCTTGAATGCTAATATTTCTTCCATGCTTTATGGCAGTTCATATGATTTGATCCTTCTATGTATCTCTGCAGAAGGGCAGCTGTGGATACAACCAGGCTTTTAAAAAGGTGCAGGGTTGTAGTTCTCTCCTAGAGAAATCTGAATTTAGATAGTTATCTGCAAGAGGTGGACAGAAGACCCATGGCATCTTCATACACTGATGGAAGAGACTGTGATAAGCGCTTTTTCTGATCAATATGAGTATAATTAAGATTCAGGAAAACCTAATTTTTAGAGAAATCTTTGTGGTTGTAACTCCTTTCCCCTTCTTCTCTGACCTTAGGTGAAGAAAAGGGAAGCTGGGAAGTGACTGGTGCTGAAAGGCCAACAGGATATTGTGTGGTCTCTGCCTCAATCAGTCACATTTTATCGCATAGTCCCATGTCTTTAAGTGAAGCAGATGGCACAGTTCCTCTTGAGTTAACAGGGTCCAGGGTTTTAGTAAAATTGCTCATGATTTACACTGCAGTGAGGTGTCTGGCACTCTCCCCTGTAACTGTTGGTCACTGACGCTTTCCTGAGCTCCAGAACTGGAAGAGTATTCCTAAAGTATCGCCAAAGGAGTAGTGTCTGGTTAGTACTTTGTCACTAGCTGTTCAGCTCCATTCAGGTACTCATCCTTTCTGTTAACTTTTAACTTGTGTTTTCAGTTTTGTGTCTGACACAGGGGTCACGTTTTCTGCCAAAGCTATAATGCAGTATGGCTGTGAAGTGGGGGAGTAGCAATCTGATCAGGTTGAAAGTAATCATCTATTAGTTTCTCCAAAGCTTTTTACTTTTAAGGGAGTGTTGCACATTTGCAGTTTGAGGGATTAATCTATTTCACACTCAACAGAAAATAATAGTCTTTATAAACACAAGATGTCCTTGCTAGTATGAGTAGAACTCTGCTCTCATCTCAAGTAGCAACTTAAGCTTTATATTTGTGCATATTTGGGCTCTACTTTTCTCGCATGTATTGTGTTCTTTGGAGTCAGATAAAGGCTGCTGAAAATATAGGTAGTCTTCATCAGCTTTGCAATTATGTCTGCCTTTGGTAATAGATGGGAAACAGCTGTCTTCAAGGGGAGTGGACAAAAATAATTTGACACTTGGTCTTGCGCTGTCCTTAAGACAGAGCTGAGATTTTCGTAGCATTCCTGAAGCTCTCTCATGGCCCTGCATCGGGTGGGGCTCCCAAAAATCGTCCCTGGTCTGGGCTTTGCTGTATCAGCAAGTCAGAGCATAGTCCTGCAGGCATGTGCTAGCCCTGATACAAACTGAAATATGTGCATATTAACAGGGTTCTTCATTGTTTGTTAATATCAGGCATGTTGCTAACAGTTCAATAATTGCTTGATCAAACTAGGAGTTTTTAAAAGAAAAGAAAGCCTTTTAAAAGTATCAGTATATATGCATAGTATTCTTATATAGGAGGCTTATGTTCACAATAAACTGTTTTTAAGTCTTCCCAGTTCCCTGTGAGGAAGTGAATTATTGCTAATTCCTGGTCAGATAACAGTTACCTTGCCTGTGATGCAGGTCTCCAAAAAGTGCATTTGCTTTTTTCTTGCACAAGAGCCACAGATTTCCCGAGAACGATGTTTTGATGTGGCTCCCTGAGGGAAGAAATGCTGTCAGTATGGTTGCAGGAAGCAATAAGCACCTCCATGAAAATAACTCAAGTCCCCATCCTTAATCCCTGCCTATCCTTTTTTATCTGATGGACTCAGCGAGGGCTGAAGATCACAGTGCGGCTGAAAACGAAAGGGAGTTAACAAGATGTGACCGGTCAATGGATAAAACAATAGGCGAAACCCTCCACGTTGTCTAGTGCCCTGGTGTCCTTCCCATGCACAGGTAGCCATGTGGATCGTGGTGAGTTTGCTCTGCTGCTTAATGCTCGGAGGGCTGCCATGGGCGGGCGGCTCGTGCCCATCGCAGTGCAGCTGCGCCTTCCACAGCCTCAGCGAAGGGACGAAAGCCAGGTATGCTGATACTCTCCCGGGGGGAGCTGCTGCTCTTTCTCCGGGTGTCGGGGATTTTATTTCTTCTCCTCTGCAAGGATGCTCGGAGGAGAAAATATTGCATCCGGACTTTGTGTCCATTATTTTTCCACTCGCTTTATGCTGTAGCTTTATTTGCAGAGGATTAGCTTCTGAAAACGCAGTAAGCTGATTTCGGAGAAAGCACTTGGGCATCTCCTCTGTGAGAACAGAAGTGACATAATTACCGCTGGTGCAGTGGCAAAAAGGGAATAAAATTTAAACAACATATTATTTTTTTTGCCTTTATGCTTAAAATGCTAGTTTTAAAAGGCTTGATTCTGCTCTGTTGGTTTGCTTCTGAAGTGTAACTAGATTTGGTTTTTGTTGTGGTACCAAAAACTACAATTCCATTTACTTAAAAAATCCTTCAGTTGGAGATTTTAGGCAAAGCGATAGACTCTAGACGAGAATGAACAAAAAAAAATAGATAATAATAGTAATAAAAATAAAATAAGATAATTCTCAGACTGGAAACTTTCAATTAAAAAAGACGACAAGACCAGAAGGACATCCATTTTTGAATGCAGTGCCATTGCGCAGACATTTCTCTGGAAGACTGTAATCAAAAAGTCTTTCTGAAGGGTAATCACAAAATGATGATCTGATTTAATGAAATACAGGCTACATTTTTATAAGGTGTGGTTCACAGTAGAGGAGGTTTTGTGATAGAGATACAGTATTTTCAAGATCCTTTGCAATAAATATTTTCTAGACAAGACATGGTACTGAAATGAAAGGCTGTCCCCTATGTTTTGAACCCTCGTGAAATAGGTCTACTTTTTTCTCTCTTTTATGGTGCTATAGATTTAATACCAGAAACTTTTCCAGTAAGAAGCATGGTAGAGCCACAAGTAGTCCGCAATTGTTAAAAGGGAGTGCAATAGCAGAAGAGCCAATTATTGCTCCATAAATGTCACAGTTCCCAAGAGAATTTCCTCTCAGTGACTGGAAAAAGCTGTAGTGTGTTTTGGTAAGATACATAATAAAGCAAACATCCATTAGTCCCTTAAGGAGCATGATGTCACCTTTTTTCTCACATTACTATTCATATTTCTCACTAGTAGAAGGAGATTATCCCATAGATTAAATGTTTAGTGCTCACTGACATAGTTTAGGGACACTATGAGAAGCACACTGTTTTACTGCCATAGTGTCTCTGTTACCAAACACTTTGTGTCATGTCTGCACACACACACAAAAATCCTGAAAGATTTCTGGATTTTTCTTATTTGTTAGATTTTTCTCTTCCTCAAAAATCTCAGCTTTCAGCAGAGGGTGGGTAGAATTTAGCGCCACAGTAAAAGTGCTGGATGAGAGTAATGTACTATGCTTTGATTATAAATTAACAACTTAACTGTAGGCTCAAATAACATTTAACTCTGGTAAACTTGCGTGAGCTGTTCAGTGATGTTATTTGTTTTTGTTGGTAGCAGAGGAATAATTGCTTTCAGTCAAAACGGATGTGGTTTTGGCAGCTTTGTGATATTCCGTTTATCAGCCAGGCAGCGTGATAAGAAAATGTTACTTGACAGATCACATTACATTTCTTGCAGTATCTTGTTTAGCATGTGGAGTGGGACATGCCTATCTAACCTGTTGCCTTTTGCAAGGTGGCTTTGTATTTTGTTAAGAACTTGCCTTTCTTTCCTTGCTGATAAGCAAATTAAAGTGCAGCCTGAGAGACCTATTTTGTCTCCCTTCATTCCTCATGGCTATCTACAATCCCACATCTTGGCAAAGTCAAAGTCACAAATTTTTGTACAAAGACAGTGAAAATGCAGCATAGAATTTTCATGATGTGACCTCTAGAGATTAGAAATGGGAAGGAATGATCAATACACATAAATCTGCCTTGCTTTTACTATAGTGTTTTCCAAAGTGTTAATCTTCTGCACTTTCACTCTCATAACTGTATGTGTCTGTGGTGCAGTGACTGCTACCATCTGTACACAGCTTCCAGATTATTTCAGAGTAAAGCAGAGCTTGCTGTAGTGTATTTCCAGTGAGTTGTTAGCTGACTGACCTATCCTCGTTCCACGAACCAAAGATCCTGTATAATTTTCTGCCGTCCCACACATCAGTAAGGCTTCTTTTCCTACATCTTTTACTGTTCAGTTTATGGATCCTTTTGTTTTAACATGCACTAGAGTCCTCTGTTGTGCATGAATGTTGCCACTGCTGCCTATCATAAGGAGTCTAGAACAAACTGAAAGAAAAAAAAGGCAGGAACACTCTATGGGCCAGACTCAGACTCACACCATTCCAGGAG
This sequence comes from Psophia crepitans, assembly GCA_013399095.1. NCBI lineage: Eukaryota > Metazoa > Chordata > Aves > Gruiformes > Psophiidae > Psophia > Psophia crepitans. The sequence continues at coordinate 528,454 of VWZZ01000419.1, forward strand.
AGGCACAACTCTGCAATGTCTGCAGTCAAAAGGTACATATGAATTACTGCAAGTTAATGTACCTATGGTGATGATGTAGAGATCAGCAGCAAGTAAGAAATTACAAGAAGAAAGCTTGTGAAAAAAGAAAGGCAGATCAAAATCTCGCTCTAAAATAAAGTTTCAAAACCGTTTCAAAATACAAAAAAGTCACACCTGTGTTTGTGTTTCCCCTCCAGGACAGTGCTGTGTAATGACCCAGAGATGACCCTCACTCCCGTGAACATCCCTGTAGATACGTCCAAGCTTCGGATAGAAAAGACAGCCATCCGCAGGGTGCCAGGAGAGGCTTTCCATGCCCTCCACAACCTGGAGTACCTCTGGATGCCCTACAACTCCCTCGCCAGCCTCAGTGGGATCACCTTCAAGGGCCTCCGCCGCTTGCAGGAGCTGAGGCTGGACGGGAACGACTTAATATCATTCCCCTGGGAAACCCTGGCTGACATGCCACAGCTAAGGCTTCTGAATTTACACAACAACGAACTTACCTCAATCCCTCCAGATGCTGCTCGTTACGTCAAGAATCTCACATACCTGGACCTGTCTAGCAATAAGCTGATGACTCTTCCTCAGGCTCTTATAGCCACCTGGGCCAACCTCCAGGCCGTTCCTTATTTCCCCAATGATAACTCCAAGATCATTCTAGGTAAGAGAAGTACCTGTCATTTTGCAGGGGGCACAAATGTCAAAAGCTCTGCATCTTATTGCAGCACTTTTACCCACTGTGGTTACTACAAAATGTTTAATACCCCACATAAAGTGTGCAAATTAATTTACATATTAACAAACTCACCACAGGCTCCCCACACCCAGCTTATTACACCATAAACTTCATTACTTGCTTGAATCTTTGTAACACAAAACTGGTGACTCTTGCTTAACCCCTTTTTATTTATTGACACTGCCATTTCTGACAGAAATACAAATATGATTAGAGTTCTACATCATTCATGTGCTCTTTTCTAATAACAGTTACCATGGAATTGATCCATTTTAAGCAGCACTAAATAAAAGATGGTTATTTGTTATGTCCAAACGAAGAGGAATAAAGCCATCACTGAGCATAAAATCTGGGTCAGGACTACCAGTTTATCTCTTTCCAGAGCCTTGTTTATCTGTTCACACAGAATTAACCTCTAGTCTCCCCAAAACCATCAAGATAGTGCTGCCTTCAAGGGCAGCTATAAAGTTACGAGAATCCGCTTTTTGGTGATAATTCTGGGCTCAGAAGTGTGGCTTTGGGACAATTAATCCATTTTTGTGTCAGAGGGCATATTACAGATGATTCTCTTGAATTCTCTCAGTTGCAGTTTCCCCAGACGTGATTTTGGGCACATTTACTAGGTCAGGGGGTTACTACTCAGCCTTTTAGCCATCGTGTACTGGTTCAAATCTACGGCAGGTTGATGATGGTTCAGAGCTGTTGCCATCTGTTGTCTTCACTTGCAATGAGCTGACCCAGCTCCACTGACTGTGTGTGATCTGTGGGCCATGTGCATCTGTGTGTACTGCCTCTACAGCCACAGATGTGAGTTCAGGCACTTGCTGATTGTCTCATCAGAGACATCGCAAGTTTTCTCTCACTCTGGGAAGTACCCACTGTTCTTGTTCTCTGGATACAATTAGAGGGGTAAAGTTTTTAAAACAAGATTGCAGTGGAAAGAGACACAAGACTATAAAAGGTTCAAATTGTCACCTACAAAGCTTTTAGCATCATTAGCAGATGTTTAATGTTTCATTAACATCAGGGGAAAAGCAGATGTTTCATCATCTTCTTTTGCCACATGCAGTATCAAGCTCTTTCAAGCAAAGCTGGCTGTTTGGGATTGCCCATTTCATTTGTGACATGACAAGACACTGCCTAGATCATACTCTTTTCTTTATTTCTTGTTAGAGTTAGGTTACATGTAAAAATGTTCCTGTATTCAAAATAGATTAGGAGAGTATTCTGTTGAGAAGAACAGATCATGCCTTGTTGTTTGTGGCCAACCTGAGTGTTTACGTAGCCAGCTGTGCACAGATTCTTGTGCCAGGATCCTAAAAAATTCATGTAGGCAAATGAGTATAGTGCTAAGATTAATATGGCAATGTATAGACACACCAGCTTCTGGGTGCTATCCTGCTGACACCCATAGGGACCAGGTATATGAAACGCCATGTCTCTCGCAGGAGCAGAATGGAAGAACACAGCTGCACATTTCCGTTTCACTCTGCCCATGACTGTTTCTCATGGAGGCATAAAAAAAATCCATGAATAACAAAGAGTCAGCCCAGTCCCTTCTTTTGTCTACAGTGCATCATTGTGACTTCTCTTCAGATCCCTTGCTTGTAAACTACTTGAAGAAGAAGTGCTTCCAGCAGTAGCTTGCTGGCTCATAGTCTGTGCCAAGGCTGCGAGCTTTTCCACATGAGGATTGCCCACATGAGCCCACAGGACTGTGCCGTGCAGGGCTGCAAAGGGCTCGCTGGGGCTTTGGGGGTGCTGTGCCATCAACCGGGGCTGGGGCACCTGCCAGGGAATCTGGAATAAATTGTGATCTACTGCATGAAGTCAGGAGTAGTAGGGTGCTAGCAAAAATGCTATAAAAAAACCCAAAGCCAAGATCTGAACTTTCATTCTTTGTAGTCCTTTTAACTTTACTAAATTCATTTATAAGAAATGCCCTTCCACCAGAGTCCACCACTTTCAGATGCCCTTCCAAGCCTGGATAGGATGGTCTCAGCAAGAGATTTTTCAGATGACTTTAAAACTTTTTTTTGAGGCCTCAGGGGCTTTTGATTGGCACTGTGTTTCTGTTGACTCTAGCAAGTTCAAGCAGCTCCTTGATGCTCATGGAGCCTTGTGGTGCTCCCTCTGTGCTTGGGTCAAAACTTGGTTCTTGCTGGAAAGCTGCTGCTTGCATGACTACTGCTGCAGTGTGCCGGGGCCAGCAAGAGTGGGCGCCATAGGGTGGGCACCTGTTGTTTCCTCCCACTGGAATTTGAGGGGATATTAGTACTCTTTACTTTCAGGCACTTGCCAGCCTGGAGCCATGTCCTTGGGCTGCCTGTGGAAAAGAGGAGGTGAAGCCCTCTTGGAGGGAGCAGAGATCACTCCCATGGCAGGCAAGAGACCTGGGATGCCGTGCTCCTGGCTTAGGCTTCAAATGCATACCTAGGTGGTATAAATATTCCCAGTGCCAATTCTGCTACCCAAAGTTGTAGACACCATAAGCTGTCCATAGGACAGGTGAATGTGAATATTTGTAAGTAGGATGACACAGATTTAATCAGAACGCAGCAACTTCTGTTCCTGCATTGCCCTAGTTTCGATTTTGTTTTTTTCAGTACCATCTTCACAGTTCTATTTTTAATAGAGTAATGTCTCTTTTTTTTTTTTTTTCCCAGACTTTGAATTCAATAAGTGCACACTGAGATAGCAGAAAAAATATTTCTGGGACTCTGAAATAGGAGTGTATTCTTCTATATACCCCTTTCTATGTGCATATTCTTAATAAACTTACTGTCTATGTTCTTTTATATCTGTAATGTATATTCTTCAATTTATTCCTTAAAACAGTTCTTTCATCTTATGAAGGTACACTAGCACTTCAGGAAAAACAACTGATTACTAAAATAATGAAAAAAAATCTTAGAATAGCAGGGCTGGAAGACAACTCTTACAGTCAAGTAGGATCACCTACACCTATTACAGGCCTGACATTTGGCCTGATAATGTGGGTAATATTTTAATAATCTCAGGTGAGGAGAATTTCCTAGCCTGCCTGAGGAAGAGACTCCACAGTCTCTTCATACCAAAGAAATCCACACCCCAAAACAAACCAATCCTCCCCCATGACTACTTGTTTTTTTCCATCCTGGAACCAAATGTGTTTAAAATAACTTCTTGTTTTGCTTCTTTCCATGCATAAATAGTGATGTTTTCATACTATGAATAATCCTGCTTTGAACTTAAAGAATGAATTCAGCTCCAGATTTTGAGATATCTTAGCAAGCTGTTTTTAGTCTCTTCTACTAACTGACAACTATGGGATCCATCAAGCTCAGCCAACAGTGGCAGGGGGCTGTTGAGACAACAACCCCCCCACATATCCCTGCATATGCACAGGTAGTCCTTGCTGGGCAGATTAGGAGCCTATCACAGTTTGTTCTGCTGAAAAATAGAAACAAAACTGGCAAAACCAAAAAGTGCTGTTGGAGTGACTTAGTGTTATGATTTATTTTGACAGGCTTGCAAGACAATCCTTGGGTATGTGACTGCAGTCTATATGAAATGGTCCATTTCCTAAATTTCCAGTCTCCTAACATAGCATTCATTGAGCCCAGGCTGAAATGCTTCACCCCCCGGAGTCTTGCAGGAGTCTTCTTCAGCCAAGTTGAGCTAAGGAAGTGTCAAAGTCCCGTTGTACATACTTCCGTAGCCAAAGTAAAGACCATCCTGGGCAGCACTGTGCTACTGCGATGTGGAACAACAGGGGTGCCCATTCCCGAGCTCAGCTGGAGAAGGGCTGATGGTGCTCAGCTGAATGGCACAGGTGGGTTTGGTTTAAGCTTTTCTCATACGCATGGAATGAATGATGGAGGCCTGCACCTTTATTTTCTATGGAATGTACAGCAAATGGAAGCTTCTACAACAACAGATCCTTCCTACTGATAAAAGACCCAAAAAAAAGTGGTGCAAAGTTAAGATTAACTATAATTCACAATGTTATCCTGTGTAATTCACTATAGCATTGTGATTTTCTGTAGACTACAAAATTACTTACATGTTGATGTAAATATCATCAGATAAATCTATACTATCATGTGTAACAAGTTGGGTTTGCTTTGTTTCGTAACAATTGTGGGGGTGGGGAGAAGAATCAAAGGGCTTTCTGCAAGTCTGTTGGAGCTGAAGAAACGAAATATGTCCAGCTGTAGCAGAAGTCTTTTTTAGGCTAGTTATCTAGTTATTCAGTCACTGAAAAAACTTCCCACTGAATTATTTTATGGGTCTTTGAGAGCAATGATGAGCTACTATTAATCAGTTAGCAGACATCTCTGCCAGAGAGGTCTGACATGAATTCAACTGGGATTCAAACCTGCTGTGGCAAAGAAAGAAAAGATTGCAAACGTGCAACATTACTGATATATTAAAAGAGAAAAGAGCCACCAAACTGCTGAAGGACACAATACTTCAGTGACAATGCTTCCAAGAAATGTTTCATTTCTGATGGATTGACGAAGTGTCTTGGGAAAATGCTCTGTGGCAGAAATGCTGACCAGGTCTCTCTTCTTTGCTCACCGCTCTTGTGGGGGAAGACTTCAAACAACCACTGTTTTTGTGACCGATCATGTTTTGATTACTCTTCCCAAGAATGATTGGACCCCAAATTGCAATGTTGGTCCTTTATTGTTTGGGGAATTTAGGGAAGATACCTTTGCTGCATGCAAGGCAGTCGTCCTTAGCTTTTTACCCTAGAGGTTTTAGATCAGGACCTGAACCTTCATGCATCCAACCTCCCCTGAACGCTACTGTCTCCCAGGCTTGGCCCTGAATTTCACAGAGGGTCTAAACACAGCAGATAAATTGCAAAGTATGGTGTCTGATCTTCGAATGGTTACTGGGCTCCTTGGTGCTCAGAAACAGGGGAGAGAGCATTTTTTCTTTTATAGCATTAGAACCACTTGTAATAAATATCCTTTTTTTGGATCTGTACAAGTCACTGCTCTGTTGTGCATGATGTGCAGGATGTAGCAGAGCTGCTCCTTGTAATGATAATGTGTACCCATCATGCTGTGAACATCCCTCCTACACTTGAAAGAGAACCACAACAAAAAAATAAAACAGAGAATGCCTTCCTGAAAGCGTATGTTGAGCTTACTTAGAGCTGCAACTGAGAAAGATGTATTTTGCGCCCCATTACATCAGACTTTAGCACCTTTCAATAAAAAGTTGGCTGAAAATATACATTATTTCTCATCAATGACAGCTTCTGTGCCGATGGTATAAAATGACTGTTTGAAGTGTTGATGTTCTGAATAGAAAGGAGTGAGAAACAGCCCACAGTTTGTCTGTATGAGGAAGTGCCGTAGGAAGACCGGTAGCTTTATGGTTTTTGATATACCCATTCAGTAAATAACGAAACTGAAAAAGTAACTTCTGCTGCCATTGTATTTCACTGCTATTGGAATGTGCCCTGGTTGCCAAGGACAGATCCTGACCGCATGAGGGCTTGTGAGAAGTTTACATCTTGTCTTACCTTTGCTGTTCAGACATCTCGCTGGTTTACCTTTCAGTGGGAAAGGGCAGAGATAGTACGTGCTCATCCTAAGGAGTCTGGTTAAATAACAAAGAAGGTGCTTTACCTTTCTGCCTGATCCCAGTTCTTTTTCTGCACCAACAGTAAAAGACAAAAATGCTAGTTTCAGCCTCCTGGTAAACCAAGTGAGAAAACCAACACTCAGCTGTGTACATATCATTCAATCCTAAGTGATCAGACTTCCCTGCACTAATTTAGCTGTAAAAGGGATATTATTTTTCAGCTATTTTTCTTCATATACTCTAGACTAGTCCATATATGTTTTCTAGAAGAAAGTCTCCACTGTTTTCATTTTCTGTGACTCAGAGGACTGCATCTAATGTTCAGCTAGGTCATGTTACTGCCTACTCCTTCCACTCTTTTAAGTATTGTACCTATGCAAGAGCTTCTAAGCTTTTTTTTTTTTTTTTAATGAAAGAACCTTGCCTATTTTGTGTGAATCGCAACATAACCTAATTTTAGTGTCAATATCTTTTCTTCGGTTTACTTTGATTTTGTAATGTTCTTGGTGGCAAAAAGAAATGATGATTCTGCTGTATCGAGGAGACATTTGCCTGATTGAATCAATACTTTACAAGACATGTTATAATTCTTTTGATTATTGCCTATTTATTTTACATTTTTCCTTCCTTACAGTTCATCAAGAGATTTCCAGTGATGGGATGAGCTGGTCTATTCTGGGCCTGCCTGTAGTCTCTTATCTCGACTCTGGCGAGTACATCTGTAAAGCAAAGAATTTTCTGGGCGCAACAGAGGCGTTCATATCTCTCATCATCACAGACTCAGAAAGCACGGATGACCCCAACTCTAATGCCAAAGGTGCATGGAGCGGGAAGGCAAGTGGAATGGAGGCAGCTGCCTACAATGACAAGCTAGTGGCAAGGTATGTTATCACCACTTCCACCGTGCCTACCTTGGGAGCTGGCGTGGGCACTGGAGAGGGCCTCCTCCTTCCAGATGTGGCACAAGATAGCAACCCCAGGAACCTGCTGGTGAGCCCACCTACTGGTCAGCAGGAGCCAGAGCGAATCGTGAGGTCTGTCAGGGTCATAGGAGACACTGACCAGAGTATCACCCTGGCCTGGAAGGCTCCTCTGGCAAAGAACACGACAGTGTTCAGTGTCCTCTATGCCATCTTTGGAGAGAGAGACATGCGGCGGATCAATGTGGAGCCAGGGAAGACCAAGGTCACCATTTATGGACTGCTGCCAAAGACCAAATACATTGTGTGTGTCTGTGTGAAAGGGCTGATCCCCAGGAAGGAGCAATGCATCATATTTTCCACAGACGAAGTTGCCAGTGCAGGAGGGACCCAGAAGCTCATCAATGTGGTTGTCATCAGCGTGGCCTGTGTCATTGCTGTTCCTCTGACACTGGTGGTCTGCTGTGGTGCACTGAAAAGGCGCTGCAAAAAATGCTTTGTGCGGAAACCCAAGGAAATTCAGGAGTCCTATGTCACCTTTGAAAGCCTGTCTCCTGGGGCCAAGGCAAAAGGCGTGGAAGGAGAATACTTGACTAGACATACCCCCGATGAGTCGAACAGGCTGCTGTCTGCTAGATCCAGTGTGGACTCAGAAGCAATACCAAAGATAGAGGGGCAACCTAATGAATACTTTTGCTGATAGTAACTAGGTTGATTGTTGGCTTGCTAGATGGAAAGCACGTGGCTGTATATACAACTCTGTTACAGCATGGCAGGCCACCCTGTCTCCAATATGTTCTGGAGGAGGATGCAAGAGGGTAGATGGTGCCCAAGCTTTACAGAAACATGTTGCTCATCCCACTTGGGGTGTGCTGATTTGTACCCTGTCAAAAGCTTCTATGGTAATGGCCTCATTCTCCTGGACCACTTTTATTTTTGTAAAATGAAGCGTGCACACTGAGTGTGAGGACATTAAGCAACATTTCTGAGTGCGCTCTGCTTGGTGTTGTTTTGTACCTGCTCTGCAATATGCTAAGTATTTTTTCCTCAGCTCTTTTGATATTCTTTTGGTTGACAAACGGGAGTCTTTAGTAATTTTAATATAAATATCAGTGAAGGTGAAGATTGAGAGTCTCACCTTTTACATCCCCCATGTTTGCATGACACATGCAGCTTGATGCTTAATAGATCACTAAACGTGGATGTACAGCAGCCCTTTCTAGTTTGTTCAATGTAATAACAGCTCTATGCTCTGAATTCAGAGAAATGTGCAAAGGAGATAGAAATCAAGAAACAAAACCCAATCCACTCTCCTCTATACTTAATAGAGAGCATTTTGTGATTGCATTTTGGCCCTAAACACTATTCTTAAGATCTTCTTGAACAACAATACTGCACAGGTCTTTAAGTATCAGGTCTACCTGGCATTTTCTAGCTGTATTGTAATTAGTGGAGTATGTTTTATATCAGCTGTTGTTAGTTAATATCATACAATATCCTACTCTGCAAATTGTATGTGGTGTAATCATGCTGAATATGCTTTCTAATCATACTGAAAAACCTACATTAGACAGTTCTGCAAAGATCTCCCAGACCAGCCTTGCCATTGCTGCCGGCTCTCCTGATGAAACTGGTAATGAAGACCAAAGGGCTCAGCCAGGCACTTGTGGTTTTGTCATGAAAATACCTTGCTCCGTGCAGAGCAGGGGTCTGCAACGTGGTCAGTGGTCCACTGCTGACGAGGCACACATCAGCCATACTTCCATCATGGCATCAGTGGTGGCAGAGGCTCAGTGCAGACTTTTGGGTTACAAACATCTTACAAGTTCAAAAAAACTGTCTAATATTCATCTAAATGTACTTTCATAGCCAGGGTGAGCTAATCAGTTATTTAAGTCCTGCAGCTCCACTGGAATTTGTATCTGAGTACTTATCTCAAAGCACTTCATGGCTGTATAATTTTCCACTCCAGTCCCTCATGTAGTAATACTGTATATAATGTTTTTCTTTTTGTAATAAATATTTCTCATGAAGAAAATTATATATGATCTGCCAAATGTTGTATGGAAGGGATCCAGCCAAGTGGAAATGATAACTGATAAAGCTTGTTGAACTGCTTTGAAATAGGTATTTGTAAATGTATTGGAAGGATCTCCACTCACATTCTGGATGTGTACATGCAGTGTGGGTTAACAAAATTCACTGGTTGTAATGGAACCCTGTATGGATTTTGCAAGTCCTCCTTGTACAGAGGGTTTCAGTTATGTCAGATTACTTGGTCTGGATGGAAAAAGCAAGCCATTTGATCTCAGCATAAATACTAGCAACAGGAAATACATTACAATAGTTTGTGATAGGACTCCTTGTATTCCTTACATTAATGATGAAGAAGTTGTATTGGGAGAATTTGTCAATCCCCACATAAATTATTGCATGCTATTTCTATCACTGGACTGCATAGATTTTTAGGTTCACAAAAAGCATTGTGCAAAATTATGTATTTCAGTGCAACAAATTAATTGACGGAGTATGTAGTAGGTAATAGATCTATTACTTATTTGTGCAGTTTCATGTCCCAGGATCATTTTTAGAGTCTCTCTCCAAGGCAGAATAAAAATATTTTCCAGTAGCAGTTTTTGGGATGAGTTGCAAGGATTGCTGTGTTATTGAACCTGATTCCTGCCCACATCTGCAATACTACCACTGCACTGTGCAGAAAGCAGCCTGACGTGGCCCTGGACGGATAAGCTACCCCTGAAGAATCAAGGCTGTCCTGAAGCTCTCCTGCGGTGAACAGAGTGGACGTACTGCCCAGGGATTTGCCTGTAAGTCAGGTTTGCAGGAGCTGGCTGGGAACTAGAGGTATTTCCCTTTTGGCTGCTTGGAGGCACAGGCTGGGTAATTTGCTACATCCAGCCCTGGCGATGGGCAGCTCTTGCCTGCTCTGCCCGTGCGTGCTCCGACACACGGTCTGTGAGTCGACAATGGAAAAGGCATTGGCTGGGCCAACGCTGCTGCTCCTTGCTTGCAGGGAGAGGAGGATGGGGAGGTCATCCTGTGACATTCACTGTGGATGTGTTTAGTCTTACACACCCTATTGGATATTTTTTGCACTTTGAATAAATAGCGATCCCACATAGAACAAATGATTTTTATTTCCTATTTCCTATGCCTATTCTCACTGTCTCATAGGTGAAGCATCACAGTTTAGCATCTGAACTGCTGCTGCTCCAAAACAAGCCTCTCTCTCCCCTGCACTGGTGATTCACACAAGATAGGCAATAGATAGAATCTTGTATAAACTCTGTGTCATCTGGTGCCAGTCAGAAGTGAAACACTATACTTGTTAAACTGTGGGTGAGATTTCAAACTATTAAGTAAACTGATTTTCTGCTGGGTGTGACTTTCAAAGCTCTGGGTCAGATGTTCAGTGGTATGATTCTGTGTCGAGAAACAGATAAATACCTCACTGGATTTTTTTTCATTGTTTTAACTGGTGAGGTTAGGCACCTAGTTTCAGCAGGGTTAGTTCAGGCAAGCTTCCCTCTCTGCTCATAAGGCATGAATGGAGCTGGCTCAGAGTTCAGGGAAGGAGAATAATCATCCTTTGCTTCCTTAAATTTCTTCCTCGATTAAAGTCAGTCCCTGGACAAACGTGCTGTAAGAACCGAAATGAACACCTGAATATCTTTTGGAATTACTGCATTAGTTGCATTTTAAATGTGGTTTGGTTTTTTTTAGACTTTGTTACGTTCAGTTTTATTTTTCCCTGGAAAATGTTTCCTCTGTTAATAATTTCTTTGACTAAAGTTTTGACCAATTTGTTGCTTTTTGGAGTCTATTTCAAGTTTTTTGGCACAGTTGTCAAACTATATTTTGGAATCTCTTAGATTACAATGTTCCCTACTTTTTTGATTAAGCCTTTTTAAAATTTATTCTCAGATGAGAGTTGGTCCATTTGAGCAACACTTAGGAATAAGGGAGCTGTCCACCTGCATTAGGCAGGAGGATGCGCTGGCTGCCTGGGCTGAGTGCTTTGGAGAGCAGTATGAGCCACTCCTCGATGGGCACTTCATGTGATATAGCACAAAGACAAGCTCCTCCTTCCACAGGATCTTTTTATACTTATTTTGGAAATAAGATTAGTATAAAATTGAAAAATTAAGGATAAGGTTTTAAAAAGAAGGTAGTAGTGTTTTAAAAATTAATCCAAATAGCTCTGAGCTCTACTGAAAAAATGTTATTACTTCTTTTTCTTAAAAGTATCTGGAGAAAAGCAGCTATCAAACTGAGGGAACTGAGCAGAATATAAATGAAATAATGTGCCCAAAGTAATTAAAAAGGAGTACTGCAAGTAGTTGAAGTGCAAGAAGAAATGTAAAAAAACACATGTTGCAGCTTTGGAACATGTTTTTCCAAACATCTTAAAAAGTGTCCAGATTATCTGGTGAGTAGATCCAGACAAAAGCTAATACTGGTTCTGCAATATTTTTAATTCCACATATGTATAAAACTTACACAAATGCAAAATGATATTCAGGCTGACAAACACCTTATTGCCACAATGTGATTTAAACACGTCAGAAGGCTATAACTGCGCTGTGTGGTCACTTTCACATTTATTTCTGTGTGCCCAGAAAGAATAGACTACAAGGTCTTTAAATGATTAAAAAATGTGCATGTACATATATATATAAAAATTTGTGAAAAATAAACCCAAAAATGTCAAGAAGGACAGTAAAACATTTTTCAAGATATTTTCAAAAATGAATGGGCATTGAAGAATGACTTTGAGAGTATTCCAACAGTAAAATAAAATCTAAAGGTTAAAAAGCTCCTGAAGAAGCTGACATCAAAGTCTCTCAATGTCAGAGCGTTCTGAGAATGTCTGAGAAGTTTCAGGATGTATTTAATCAACAGTCAGTACTACAGCACTGTGGCTTAGTGGGCGCTTCACCAGTTTTAAAGTGTGAATAGAAGACACAATTTGTTGCCCAAAACAGAGGAAAAGATTTACAACACCTACCCCCTCCCCCCATTTTACCTTCCTATTATTCAAAATTAAAAAGAAAGGATTTAGCGATTGCCAGCAAAGATTCAAACTGATGAGAAATAAGCGTGTATACCCTAGAGAGCAGGATCAGGAGCTTCTCAGAAGCAGCAGCAGCGTTGGAGCAGTGCCCATGTTTCCTGGGGGCTGGGGGCTGCTGGCGGTGACACCCCACAGGAGTATGTTGGCCCTTGGCTCCTGGTTTCGGCATGTGAGATGGACTCTGCTCTGCCCCGAGGTGCTCTGAGCAAGAGAGGAAGCCTGTCCTTTCCTCTGGAGGGTGAAAGAGGATGGATGGTACCCCTTTGGCAGCTCTCCGTGGGACTTGCTGTGGTGGAGCTGGAGCTGCAGTGCCCCAGGGGACCCTGCCAGGGGCATTGGGTTACTCAGAAAAATTGGGGAAAGACCTGCAAGTTTGTACAGCTGCTGTCGTTGAAGGCTTGTGAAGGAAGTCTTATGTACCTCTTTTCACATCACCCCTCTCTTATTTCAAAGCTGCTTTTTCAAGCCTGTACCATTTGGTGTTGCACGCACTGTATCTAAAATACCCAGCGTCAGCCTTCACCTCATCTGTTCTCCCCAGCAGGGATTTCTAACGCTGATAGCCCTGGCAGAGGGACGGTAATTGTAAAGCGTCAGCCTGGACTTGATTTCTTACAGACCTGTGTGTGCCTGTCGTTTCAAGATGGTGTTTGACTCCCTTGCCACTGCCAGGAGCACGCAATGGGCGTCCTTTTGGCGTTTGCTCTGGCAATACGTGCAGTCTTTTAAACTCCACTTCCCATAGATTAGCAGACAATGTCTCTATTGAGATTTATTTTGACAGCTTGGGTTTTAGACAGCTTGCTCTGCATTTTGGCTTTGGCCAGGATGCCACATGACATTAAAGAGCAGCTGAACTGAATGGACATCTGCTGTCACAAAAGTGACCATTAAATTTACAGGCAGGCATAAACTGGGCTGAATTAAAAAAAACAACAAAATCCCACTCCAGTAGGGAACATAAACATAATGCCTGCAGCTAACACTGTTTGGGGGATTTTTTTCCTTTCCTTTCCTTTTTTTCCCCTGCTTTCTCTACCCTAGAGAGTGGGTAGATTCCCTACCTACTAATTCATCTGATTTTGATGACTAATTCACCACTAGTTTCTCAGGTTAATGCTGGACCTTCTGAGTACAGTTGGGGTTTGGGAATGTTTAGAGAAATGGCCTCTCAAGCAGCAAATAAATATCAGCCTGAAAACAGCTGGAGCATTGGCCCAGAGTACTGACTGACACCGCTCCGTAAAAGGCCATTTTCTGGCCTTGTAGAAGATAGGCGGCACTGGGAGGAGCGCTCACATGGGAAAAGAAAACAACAGCGGGTTTTTTTCCTGTTAGTCAACTCATTTATTTAAATTAATGTATTTCTTTCTAACAGAGAAGCTGGGATGAAATTTTACTTGCTGCATCCCAGGACATTGGGCATTATTATGCACCTGTACTGTGCCCAAAGATGTACTTGGGGGGAAACACCAATAGTATTTACTCTGTATATAAACCTGTTAATAAATAATGCTTTTCATGAAAGATTTGTTTGAAGACATAGGTGCCACGCACTTTAAGACCCTCCCTGCAGGCCATGGAGGAGGGACGTGAAGGTGGCAAAGGAAGTGCCTTCCTTGCGAGCAGTGGCAGTTTGTGCGAGCGTCACCGAAATCAGGCAGTGAACTCTTTAATGCCAAGTGGTATTAAAGAGCAGGCACTCTTTTATTGCCGCGTCGGGTGCATGGGGGGTCTCTCCTCCTCTCACATGCTGAGAGTTAGAGCCAGTTTACATTTATTAGCCCAACTTATGCATATTCATACATTCATCAGCATGATTCTATGATTCTATGATTCTATAACCTGTACGTATTCATACCTTCTAAACTACGATTGGTCAAGTCTCTGCTTGCTTCAATTTAAAAACACAGTACCTTCTAAATTCACTACGCATGGTCAGTGAGTAGGGGTCTTTATCTGGGCAGTGGGTGTTGTTAGCCCTGAAGGGGTGGTTTTCATATTATGATGAGACATTTCACTCTAAGGATACCAATTAGAGGATTTTTTGCTTACTTTTGGTTCTGAAGGATGTATATCTCTCTGTTAACAAGTGTTCCTCTTCAAGATTCCTTTGCTACATCTTATCTAAGCATACCTCATTCTAATTAAATACATTTATTTGAAGGTTTCAGGAATGGTCCCCCTGTTCTCAAATCCCTAGTTATCTTATTCTCAGGCAAAGAACAATAATGCAAACACAGCTCAGAAAACACAGGCCAAATGTTAACTCCTCCTTTCATGTCTCAGACAACACAAGTTTGGGCCTTAAAAGTGGTGAATCCCTCTTGCTGACCCACCTGACGCTAGAGACAACTGAACTGTCTGTCCGCGAACTGGCAGCCTTGCCAGTGGCATGCGTGCAGCTCACAAAGTGGGTAGTTTTCTGGCGCATTTCCCTCCTGAGCCACAGGCACTGATGGGCGTCTCCATCACCTCGTGGCTACCTGGCCAGCATGACTGTAGAGACCAATGACCTGGTTGGACTGCAGCCGTTTCTTCCATCTTGGGAAGGCGCTCCATCACCTCTAATGATGAACACCATCATCAAAAATTGGTTTTCTTCTATCTATCTATCTATCTATCTATCTATCTATCTATCTATCTATCTATCTATCTATCTATCTATCTCTGCTGAAAGCTTACCTCTCCCAATCCCTGCAGCACATACAGGAGCAAAACCCAGGTTTGCTGCTGACTCCCAGCTATAGTCTAACTGTGTTGTTTACTGCTGTTATTACCAAGTAATAATACCAAATGTTATAATAAAGTGTAAAATTATACTACAACAGCAACGACAACGACAACAACAACATAATAATAATAATGACGTTTTATTATGGAATCTTTCCATGGCAGACTACAGAAGAGGACCAAAGGCATTCGTGAGTGTGGCATTTGTCTCCTCAGAGGTCCATGCTGATGGAGGGTGGGCATGAGGTCCCTGAGGCCTCTGTTTCCATGGCTGAGGGAAGGCCAGGGAGGACGCATCCTCCCATTTTAGCTGCTGGAGTCGCCCCTGCAGCACTCAGTTTAGCCAGCCAGCCTGCCCTGCTGATGGGTGTTCCCTTTGCTGCTTCAGCTACACTTGAAGTGCATAAGGAGTGTCTGCCTTGGCTCGTGGGGTCTGTGCTGGTGCCACTGCCACTGCAACAGCAACGGCTTCACCAAGAAACATCAGCAGCAGCCACCACAGTCGGGGGGGATTTATAGCTGCTGCAGCTGCTGTGCTACAGACCAGCAGCCTGGCTCCTTCACTCACGGCTTACTGACATGTTAAAATGTAGGACAGCTCTTGAAATATCAAGTAATGCACTGTGGACAAATAAGGAACTTTTCAGTTTTTTAAAAAACAAAAATCATGTGTGCTCTTGGTTAGACGCTGGGCATAGTGAGCAATGGCAGCCCAACAGGCCCACTGCTCACAGCCTGCCGCCTGTGCACAGGAGGCACTCAAGCAGCGCTGCAACACTCCACAGCAGCTTCTCCACCAGCTCATTTTACTGATTCTCCTTGAAAGCAAAGCTGCAGAATCAATTCTATGTCTTCTGTACGGTTACAGCAGCTACACTATTGCACATGCTCTGACAGCCATGTATAGATCTAAGCTGTCACACTATAAATGTTTTTCTATCCTGGTCCCATAGGTCAGAGGTTAAGTAGGTTCAGGCTAATCTTGATTTGTGACCCAGCTTCGCATGTATTGGCAGTGAGGTTAAGCCCTTCTCCGGCAGCAGGCTGCCTTCTGCGGGCTGTAATGGAGCCCACACACACTAGATGGCTCCAGGAGAACACAGCACTGCCTGGCAATCATTACCAAAAGCTGCTATTTTGGAATCTAAAAAAAAAACAAAAAAAACTGGTTACTCTAAATCCCCTCTCATACAATTATTTAGACTGATTTTTTCAGCACATATATGCCAGGGGAAGCCAGAGAACTTAAAATATTGAAATAGCACCAAAATTTTATATTTATACAATAGAGATTAACTTCAAAGATATTCTTTTCTCAGGGCACCCCACAAGCTGGCTACAGCTGTTTGTCTGTTTTCATTATCAGCATGTAAGAATGGAGATGGTGTGGGGGGGGGAAGCTGTTTCAGAGCAAAAAACTGTGCCGTACTTCTTATGTTTCTGTGACAGAGGCACTAAGTCTGGAGAGCAGGCTTTGCACTCACCGTGTGCAGGAGTACACTCCACTCAGAGCTGTGGGCAGGTCTGGAGGCCTGACCGACTGCCACCAGGCAGTGGCAAGGCTGTATGCACTGCCAAATTACAGCTGTGGCATCTGCTCTTACTGTGGTTTTCTGCCTTGATAAATGCCACTAAAATAGAGGAGATGACTGAGACAGAGCTGTTGAAATAAACAAACAAAAAAAATAAATAACCTGGTTAACTGCTTGCAAGAACTTGGGAACAGGTGCTTTTAGCTCCATCTTCGTGTTACCAACCAAATAAACAGGGCTGTCAAAAATCCGTGCAGCTAAAGCATAAATGTCAAGAGTGGTCCCAGGGGTGATTTTTAGCACTTTGACACAGGCTATGAACCATACATGTCTTCTTTAGGGTCGGGTCCCCAGCAGGATTTATTTCTGCGTCAAGGAAGATTACAGATAATAGGATTTGCTTCTTGGAGGCTGTTGGCATGTTTGGTGCAAACCCTGCACAGTGCTTTCTTAAAGGAGAATATGGACCCTATGTGTCACATTTTTCTTCTTCTTCTGGCCTTCCACACGATAAACTCATCTGTTTCATCTTGTGTCACAGGATGCTCTTGTTCTCAAAACAGCTTTGGAAGGTAAGAATGCTAGTTACCTTAGTTGTAGCACCAGAGAAGGAGCTCATAGATTCCCAATAGATATTTGCAGGTTACACGCACCAAAACCAAACAGATGGCTGCATGGTATGCCTCCTCTAATTCTTGAATAGTACTATCTTGAGCACAGAATAAGATTTCTCTTATTTCCCTGATATGTAGTTGCATATGTTGAGGACTTAATTGTAGTCTTGGTGGCAAAATCGGTGTAAAACCAAACTGAAGGATGGATGTATGCCTTAACCATGCTCTGTATACAATATAATTATTCAAGTACTTGTAGACCTGTATAGGGAACTGGTTTGTTAGCCATGAATGTGGTTTGTGACCTGGAGAATTTTTTTGTTTTCTCCTTAGGAGTTTGCTCTGCATGTCTGCACTGCTGAGGCAGATCCCTGCAAACATCCCTCAAGACATCCGGAAAATTAGAATAGAAAATTCTCACTTAACAGAACTGCCTCGTGGGTCTTTCGAGAATGTTAGTGCCTTGGAGTATCTCTGGCTCAATTTTAACAACATCACGGTAATGCACATCAAGAGCTTGGAATATCTACCAGCTCTGAAGGAGCTACGCTTGCAAGGGAACAAATTAAGTTCGGTGCCATGGACAGCATTTCAAGACACGCCGGCTCTGAAAATCCTGGATCTGAAGCACAACCGGCTGGATGTCCTTCCAGAACACGCGCTCCGCTATCTGCCCAACCTGACCTATTTAGATCTATCCTCAAATCAGCTTACTGTCATATCCAGGGATGTCTTCTACAGCTGGCCCGTCTACCAGAGAAGCCAGAGGATGGAGGGGCAGATAGAAGCTATTTCCAATGCTGTCCTGGCCCTTCATGACAACCCCTGGATTTGCGACTGTCGTCTGCGGGGATTTGTCCAATTTATCAAGTCAGTTGGCCCACCTATTATTCTGATGAATTCCTATTTAACTTGCTCAAGCCCAAAATTCAGGGCAGGAAAATTTTTTCATGAAGTGGAGCTCAAAAGTTGCATGAAGCCCCTGACCTCAGCCCTTGACAGCAACCTGACAGTCCCCGTGGGTCTGAACGTCACCCTGACCTGCTTTGTGCAAGCCAGCCCTTCCCCAGCTGTCTGGTGGACCTATGCACTCAAACTTTTAAGGGCATTTAATGGTAAGCAAAGTTTTTTCTTCCCTTTTTTTTTTTTAATTAAAAATTTACATTTTGCTCTTCTACTTACATAGGTCTTCAGGCTATCTAGTCCCCACACCAGCTCTCAGCCCTTTCAGAGCATCACAGTTATCACAGTGGCAATAATCCAAATAATCTTAATCATCCTATGTGTCTAAGCATGTCTGACCAGCATGAGAAGAGCTGCTTCATGCAAGATATGTCAAAGATGAAAGGAGCACAGCCTCATTTTTACGCAATTATGTGTGGATTTTTAGTAGTAACTCTTTCATCATGACACACAATGTAAGAACTATTAATAATACAAGTCATATAAATATACAAAAAAAATACATAGTTAATCTAGACATACATATATTATATACTACATATATAGAGGCACACCCTATATAATTATATGTGTGTTTGTAGGACTCCACCTAACACACGTATATTTATATACTATTCCCATAAGTTTTCTCAAGAAATACCCACATAAACCACAAAACCCTGGAGCCCCCGTTGCCTCTCTGTTTCTATTCATGTTCTACAACCAAAAGAGAGGTTGTCAGTCTCCATTAGCCTTGTTTGTCTTCTTTATCGAGGCCTTCATAATATGAGGCCTTTTCCTCTTCCTCTCCATCCAGCATGGCTCTTACATGCCCTCCCTCACATTTATTTTTACTAAGAGCCTTCAATAGGACAAGTTGCTATTTTCATCAGGTAAGCTAATAATGCATTCGGGCAGCACACAGGTTATGTGTGTTCCTAATAAGCCACCTAGCTAAATAAGACAGCATTAGCCCTTAATCCTGGACTGATGTTTGCTGTAATTGCAGCAGCACTTGCGCATCGTTACACAAACACATGATGAATTAATTACACACAGGCTTTTCCCAGCCGCAGCCACGTGCCCCTGTTTGCGTAGCTGACAAGGCGTTTTATACTGTTCTTAAAAGTGCTTCTCACTTCCAGCCCAGTACTCGGGACTCCACATGCCTCTTTTTGGCCCCAGCCTCTTGAGACCAGTATTTTTCCACACATTTCTAACTGTGGATGGAGTGGTGTCCGAAATGCAGCTGTGCCCCCTGCACCTCAGTGGCTCTCCCTGGCTTGCCCTGGGCTGAGCATGCTGATGGTAGATGGCACATGGTTGGCCCGGCCTCTACCCACAGCAACCTACTCAGCTGCTTG